>VZTM01020722.1:52568-201371 GCA_013400555.1 Jacana jacana
GGGGGGCCTGGCCTCTTCTCCCAAGGAACAGAAGAAATGGTCTGAAGTGGGGGCAGGGGAGGTTCAGGTTAGATCTCAGGAAGAATGAGTTGACTGCAGGAGTGGTCAGGCACTGGAAGAGCCTGCCCAGGGAGGGGATTGAGTCCCCATCCTTGGAGGGATTTCGGAGCCCTGTAGATGTGGCACTTCAGGGCATGCTCTGGTGGCTGAGATTGTAGGGGTTTTTGTGTTTGTGTGGTTGGACTTGGTGATCTGAGAGGTCCTTTCCAACCATGAAGATTCTGTGATTCTGTCTTCAGGTTAGGGGTTCAGTGCAGTTGAAGGGTTTGCCAGGTTTCCTTAGCAGGTTTTGCAGTCTTCTGTGTTTCCATGGCTCTGAACTGGGCTTGAGCCACAGTATTGAGGCAGCCCCTTATGGAGTCTTGTCCTACCACTGCAGCAACGTTTTCCCTTTCTTCCAAAGAAACCCAGCAAACAGGACAACAGCAGGGATGCTCCAGGGTGGATATTGTGCATGGCAGGAGCAGCTCCCGTCTCTTAATTTGTTGTGTTCTTCTAGAGGACACAGTATCACCAGGGGATTATGAGTCGTCTTTTGTATGTGGAGCGTGCATGGACATCTATCTGCTTTGGAAGAACAAAGAGCACTTGGGCTACTTTGAAAGAAATTATTTAGCATTTCTTCCGTTAATGTGGCAGCCTGCTTTATTTTTGATGCCGAATGAGAAACATGGCCTGAAGCTTTTCAAGGAGCAAAAGGAGGTTGTCAGAGCTACACAACACGCAGTGTATAAAATAGATATTGTTGCTTGCTTGTGTTTATTGATTTATTGATTTTTGACTGGTTTTGACTTCTTTTTCTTCCTGTATTACAGGAGCTCTATTACTACTGTTTACATCGAGGTCCTTCCTCCCAACAACCAGAGCCCTCCTCGCTTTCCCCAGCTGATGTACAGCCTTGAAGTCAGCGAGGCCATGCGAATTGGTGCCGTTCTGTTAAACCTGCAGGTACAGATGCTTCCCTGTTGGCCCTTACCACGGTCCTTCTGTTTGTGCCCGTGCCATGCAGAACCCAGTCCTCGCGTACGGGGGAAAGAGCAGTTTATAGGGATTGAAAATGATCTAAGTATAACAGCTGGCCCCTTTTACACGGACCATAATAGGAAGAGTACTTGGATAATTGGAACTTCTTTTTCTTTTTTTTTTTTATGTGTAAAATATGCTAAAAGGTACTATGGGCTGTATATGTAATGGAAGAATATGAGAAAAAAGTTGAGTGGCTCAAAACTCGAAAGGCATGTGATTTCTTCTGTTAAAATGTTTATCTATGTGTTTGGCGTTAAATCAGGGGAGCATAGGGCCTTCCTCACCTAATTCACCTGGCATTTCAGCAAGGTTTCTGGCACTCAGCCTTCTTTCGCCTGTTGTGTTTGAAAAGCATCTGAAGATATTTACTCCCCTTGGTGTCTGTGACGACTGCTGCTAGGAGGCTGACAAAAAGCAGAGGTCCCGTTACGAACTGACCACCCAATATCATTCTGCAAGTGGAAGCAATGAAAAGCACCTTAGTCCAATATTGATTATGAATAATGCTGCACCAACATGGTTTGCAGACCCACAAAACAAGAAGGAATAGGTAGATGAATTACAACTCATTCGACGTATTTGGGGAAGCAGGAACTTAATACTAACTTAATATTCATCCACCTCTACTCAGCTCTAGTGAGGCTGCACCTCAAATACTGTGTCCAGTTTTGGGCCCCTCACTACAAGAAAGACATCGAGGCCCTGGACTGTGTCCAGAGAAGGTCAAGAAAACTGGTGAGGGGTCTGGAGCACAAGTCTTATGAGGAACGGCTGAGGGAGCTGAGGTTGTTCAGGTTGGAGAAGAGGAGGCTCAGGGGAGATCTCATGGCACTCTACAACTTCCTGAAGGGATGTTGTGAAGAGGAGGGGGTCGGCCTTTTCTCCCAGAGAACTCATGACAGGACTGGAGGGAATGGCCACAAGTTCCTCCAGAGGAGATTTAGATGAGGTGCCAGGAAAAGCTTTTTCTCCCTCAGAGTGGTCAGGCACTGGAATGGCCTGCCCAGGGAGGTGCAAGGGTCACCGTCCCTGGCGGTGTTCAAGAACCATCTGGACAAGGTGCTACGAGCCATGATTTAGTAGCTCAGTGGGTGGTACTGGTGACAGGAGGATGGGTTGGACTGCATGATCTTGTTGGTCCTTTCCAACTTTGTGTTTCTGTGATCCTATGATTATTATGAAGTAATTATGGCCTCAAGTCTAAAGCAATAAACTCAGCAGATCATGCTCTCCTGAGCGTGGTTCCCGTAAACACTGTGGTAGCATTGGGATTTCATAGAAAGCCAGGCAAAGACTGCAGATGCCTGAGCTCCAAGAGAAACCAGAGAGAGCAGTAGCCTGATCTGCTTTGAGGCAGCGTAGCTCTGTCGAAGTCTGGTGAACTCAGTGGAGGTGGGTCATTTCGTATCAGCTGAAGCACGCTGAAGGCTCTGCGGGTTTTGCACATTGCACAAATGCACAGGAAAAAAATAATCAAATAATAATAATCCAAACCAAAGTGTGGGAAATAATGGAACTCTAATTGAGTCACTGATGCAGGTGAATGGGCACATTTCTATTAAAATCATTTGCTTAGGAAAGATGAAGATGATTACTGCTGGTGAAGACAGTGCAGTCACCTGTGCTGAGGGAGGCTGACTCGTTCAGCTCAGGGCTGGAACTGAACTTCTGGCGTGTCTTCAGTGCCTGCAGTGAGTTCAGAATGGAAGAGCAGTGCTGCTCAGGAGCCTCCTGCTCCTCACTGAGGGGAGATGCTTGGTTTTGGAAATGCCTGAAGAGTACTGGGAGGCAGGAGCATGCTGAGAAACAGATCTCTGTTACTTGGCAGGTGCTGGGATAGTTTTTCTGCCTTTGGCGGCAGCAAAGCTATTAGCAGGTTTTAGTCTTTCAGGATTTTATGCAATTTAAATGTGGTCAGAAAGCAAACCACATTGTTGGAATAATCTATCTGCTTTAATGTTCTGCTAAACCCCAAACATTTCCCCAAGCTTTTGCTTTCCTTTTCAGATGATCCTTGGCAAGGTAGGCTGAGTGACTCTGGGAGAGACCGCCTGCACCAGGCAGGGCAGGGGAGATGCAAAACAGTCACCCCAGTGACTCTCCTAGCCAGGATGCTGGCGAGCGTTTTGGTGATACAGCAGTGGATGTTGTCTTGCTTTACACCCAAGATCCCCAGAAGTGATGAGTTTACTCTGATTGGGAAAGGGTGAAAAACATCAGCCTTACGAGCTTTAGAAATGCATAGAAGATGTCTTCTCCTCTACTGTTACTACAGTGTAGATTTATTTTACCAGTGTGCGGGGCATGACTGGAGTTAAGCTGGACATTCTTTGTCTATGAAAAATACTGAATTGTTAAATCACAAATATGTGTGGTTTCATCTCTTGGGGATTAGTCAAAGACTATCTCTTGTAGGAATGATCGTCCTGGACCTGAAATCCGGATGTCTTTGTAGCGCAAGTTCAACTGCCTCATTCTGCATTAATGCAGCCATCTGTATTAAAGGACTTTTATCCTATGGAGGGTATTTCTGTCTTCATCTTTATTTTATTCCCTGTGTAAAATTGGCCAGGACGTATTTTAGACATTGGTAGACTGAGTATTTAAGCTTCTGAAGTCTTGTGCTGTTTTGTCCAGGCAAACAGAAAGTTACTAGTTAGCCATCTTGGTTCATTTTGGGGCTTTTTTTTTGTGGAATTCTAACAATAGCTTGAGGTATTGCCTGTGTTCCAGAGGTAATACGGAATATTACCAGACCTCAAATACATAATAAAGTGTTTTCAGGTGTAAATTTTCACACTGACTTTTGTCTTTCATGAGTAGTCTTATCAACACGTGAAGTGTTTTGGACCTAAGGTGTGTTTTGGGTTGGTGCAGCAGGGTTCAGAGGTGATGCTTTCATGACTCCCTCTTAATAATACATTTCTATTGTTGCATACAGTGTGAGGGTTACAAAGACTGGGAGAGAGCACACAGGTTATTTTAAATAAACCCACGTTAGCAAATCTGAAGTTCTGTGAAACTTCAGTATCAAAAACAGTGCAAATGCAGCTATTTTAAATTTGCCTCTTAGACTTTAAAATGCCTGTTCTAAAAATAAAATTTACTTTCTCCTTTTCCATTAAAATTTTTCAGGCAGGTGATGGAAGGTTATGTTTTTTTCTCATATAATATTATTTATTTTACGTGTACCCAGTTGATTGTGACTGGTGTTTTAATTAATAACATTTGAGATTAAGTAATTCAGCATTAAATGATCTCCACAGCATTCATTTGTAAATAAACCTCAGTGTTTATTGCATGCCTGGGAGGCATTTATTGCTTCATGTTTTGCCAGCCATTATTAATTAAAATATGCAAATAGTGTGATTTTTCTCAGAGTCTGCAAAACAAACAGTACCGTTACCATGCTCCCATTATGTGCTGAAAAAGGGAGAAACGGGAAATTGTGTACAAATTTATGAAGTCACTGCATGCAACTGACCTGGAAAACAGTAAGTGTAGATGGCTCTTTTCTCATGTGCAAGACTTCACAGGTTTTCTTACGTACAGAACAACTTGGTGGTTGGTTTTAAAGAAATAGAAGATTTTTAAAACAATGATAAACTTTCCCTCCTGTTTATTTAAGTGTGTTGATTGAAGGGTAGGGATGTTCTGGACATAAGGAGAAAATGCAATTAAATTAACTAGAACCAGTCTTGTATTTCCTATGTTTTTGAAAGTCTCCTGGCTGGTGGATGGATGTAGACCATGAACAAATCTCTTGAGATACCCAAGAGGTGAGGGCGGGTAGGTAAAAATCATACAAAAGACCACTAAGGCTAGAAACAGCAGTGGATTCTGATGGTTTAGAATTTATAATAGTCACCAGAGACTCCAGCTAGTCAGATTTTCTGCACCCAGTATTTGTACTGCTTCATATTCTTGGCTAAAGATTTTTCACTTGTCTTTCCTGACCGTTCATATCTTTGGCATGAGAATGCCTGAATTCTGCTCACACCCTCCAAGGTGCTGCCACCTCCTGTCACTCAGTGCCATCCATGGATTTGGTAAACATATTTCTCTATTCTGTCACTGACGTTGTTAATGAAAATATTGATCGGTATTGGAATAACGATCCGCACCTTTGCAGAAATCAGCCAATACTAAATGCCACCCACTGCTGTCTGACCTTCATTTTTATGATCAGTTCTGCTCTTGCTTAATCCCCTCTCCCATTTGGAGCCTGGGTTGTCTAAACCTGTTTGTGAAAATGTCGCAGAGGGCAATGTGAAAGCCCTACTGTGGCTAAGATGCATTATTGCTTCCACAGCTTTTTCCCTCTTTACCAGACCCGGTGTCCTGTTCTGAAAGAAGATTAGATTGCTTTGACGTATTTTGTTCTTGAAAAATTTAGCTGTGTGTTATCCATCTCCATATTGTCACTGCTGGTATTTACAAATAATTTGATTATTTGTAGTTCTCTGGGAATTGAGCTCTACCTGTCTGCTCCCTGATTTCCCAGCTCATTCCTCTGTGAAAGATGTACCTTGTGTTTGCCCTTCAGCACGTTTTTGAGTTTTTAAAGAAAACTGCTAATGGCTTTTAGATTGCTTCAGCCCACGATTTTCTACACTAGGATGAATTTCATCAGGTTTTAATTTCAGCGGATGATTTAAAGATGCTCTATTTGTGTGCGTATCCTCTGCCTTACTCTTTCCCTATTCTCATCTGAGGTTTTGTGCCTTTGTTGTGACAGTTAATTTAGTTAGCTGCTTGATTGCAGCTGCAACACAAGTGTTAGCTCTTTGACCTTCTCAACACCATCCTTTCTGCTTTTATGCTGTGGCAGCGTACCACACTCCTCAAGTTGCTTCTGCGATTTAAACATCTCTCTTATCCTTTGTGTATCCTTTGTGTTCTTTTCTGTTTCTGTCACAATTTTGCCTCATCTTCTGACTTTGTCCCCATACGGCTGTGCCTGCTTTTTCTTTATGCTGGTCCCCTTCATCTGCTTTAATCACTGTTTTATGTACGCTGCCTTTGGTTAAGGCAAGTTTGTCTCCCAGGGCTGGGGTTGAGGCACCATCCCTGGAGGGAATGAAAAGCTGGGTTGCCCTAGTGCTTAGAGGCATGGGTTTTATCAGTGGGAGGTCTCTTCCAGCCTAGAGAGTTTTCTAGATTCCCTGTTGTGCTTGCACACTGGGAAGGTTAGTGCTTCTCTTCTTCCTGGTGATGGTGAAGTGGTGGGTTTTTTTCTTTTTATTTTTGTGTGTTAAGAACTGGTTTTCAGATGGTTCTAGCCACACAGCTCTTGACTGCCGTTTACAGGAAATGCTTACAAAAAACAGATGAGAAAAAGAATGGTTGCTGAGAGATGAAAACCATAAAAGTACTCTTTCTTTACCTTCTTTTTAATTTTGACCTGTGTGCTGTTAAATCCTGTCTGCCCTAGTTTGAACTTGCTGGTTGGCCTTCCTGTGATTCTTTATTCTTGTGATTTTTTTATGGTTTTTCCTGCATTAACATGCCAAATCACTTCAGATTTTGAATGATAAATAGTTGCAACTGGATGACAGTTGGGTAGATGGTATGTTTTCTGAAAAGTACCTGATACTCTTTAAGGTGAAAAGACGTGTGTCCACTTGACAGAAGAAGTAACAATTACTTGGCCTTTTTTGGAGATAGATTAGCCAAAACTGAACTTCAAAAATAGTATACTTAGCTTCTGAAAAGCTGTTTTGTCATCTAGTAGGTGGAATATACTTGTTTTGGTCCACTTAATAGCCTTTCTTGAAGGTCTCCTCTTGATCTTCACCCCCCCAAAAGCAAATAATGGGAGAGGGCGAGTGCTGCAATATCCACACTGCTCAATGGAGCCTCAGCAAAAGAATTTGGATTCTGGTAAACTAACAGAAGGAAGAATCTGGATAAGAAGTGGAAGTAAAGAATAGGAGCAAAGGAAACAAAATGCTCAGTATCATCAGTCTGTAGCAGGAAGAAAATAAAAGTAATGTATTAAAGCCTGAATTTCATACGTGTGATGCTGTGTGTTTATGTGTAGTAGTAATTTGACAGTCTGCAGTCAGGTTATTGTCATTTCTCTGTAAGATAGGAATTTTGGTATGCTTCAGCTTTATTTTAAGTAGCCCATCCATAATTACAACTGTTGCCTTAGAGAGAGTAGCATCATTCCCATACATAACTTCAACAGGACTTCAGGGGTTAATTTTCCAGGTTATAAAATGAAGGAAAGAAAAGAAAGCTATGCAACTGACTTCGCTTTATCCTCTTTTTTCCTCAAGGCTTTTGATAGAGAGGGTGACCCTATAAGATACCTCATTCAGAATGGAGATCCTCAACAAGTTTTTAATCTCTCTCGAAGGTAAGTGGAAAACCCTTAGAAAATAGACTTGTAACTTTTCAGCCAAGTGAATCTGTGGGCTGAGAGCAAAAGAAAAGACTTGTAATCAGACATATTCAGCTGTTCCTCGCATTGGCTCTTAGAAGTTAAATGAGAGCTCTTGGAATGATACGCAGTCTGGATTTTTTCACAGGGGACTATTTATTTATTTTAAACATTTTTAGTAGGTAAAACTCACTGAGGTGGAAACATTGTATTTAAAGGAGTGACCAGGGATTAATTAAAAACCTTATACTTGGCAGCTCTTGAGTAATGACAGGGACAATTTTTGCTTTAGTTTCCTGCCTTCAAGCATTTTATTCTGCAGTGGAAAGTCTTTTGAGCATTCTTTTAAAATCTCTTTTCCTTTAATTGAATACCAACATAAGTAGAGTTAGGAGGAGAAGTGTAGGTTATAAAATTATAAGCACCAGGTAGTTTTGTGCCTGTCCCACCCCTCCTTCTTTATTTTACACAAGCAGATAGCATTTACACTCCAAAGTACCTTCATTCTTTGCAGGAAGAAGAGAGGGTGGTGAGGAGACTTCCCGTGGTAGACAATGGGACAAAGGGAACCTGGGGCTTATTTGTTCATGGTGTGTGTATAATTGGAAAAAATTGTTTTAATTCGATAGGCAGGAGAGGTTGTACTGAAACAGGTCTGTGTATTCTGAGTAAGCTCTAGGTTACTCACTGTGGTAAATCTACCATACAGGGATAACAAAATCCCTTATGAAACAATGTGAAAAAACCTTAAAGGTCCCAAGAGATGCTGCTGCTATTGTCCACCAAGATTGATGGACCCTCTAATAAGGATGTGTCAAGCAAGGAACAGCTTGGAGAGAGGAGGCAGCTTCATTGAGGTGGCAAGAGCTCCTTGCAAGGTGTTGAGCTGCTGATTTTACTCATTACTTAGGGCTGGATTTTTCAGTGCAAATTGGGGAAGGTGTGCTCTGTTCATCAGCTCAGGGGGCGTGCTGGGGGGTCGTAGCTCTGGCACGGTGCAGATTTATAGGGTGTTCTGCACAAGCAGTGCCAACAACGCTCCCCCTGACATAGAGGAACTGGGTCTGACTGACCCTGTGGCCTTTAGAGCTTTGGAGTCATGAGGAGCATACCCGGATAAGTGACATGTGCTCCGAAGGGGAGTTACTCAGTGGGCAATAATTGTTCATGTTGCACTGTAAAAATCCTGATAGTCCTCCAAACCGGTGAGACATAAAGAAATGTGTGCAAATCCTGGCCAACTTCCAGCCTGCCAAACCTGTGGCGTTGAAGGTATTCTCGAAGTAGGCTCCTAGGTAGCTGCTGAGTTGTCCAGGTCTGGATGTAAACAGTGTGGCGATACCCAGAAGTCAAGCTGTTAAAGGCTGGTTTGTGAGTTCACAGCTGGGAATTCAGTCTGAAAACAAGTGAGAAATCTCTGGTGTGCTCTGCTAAGGCTGCTGGCACAGCCTGGATGAGGGGATTGAGTGCACCCTCTGTAAGTTCACAAATGACAGCAAACTAGGTGGGACTATTGATTTGCTGGAGGGTAGAAAGGCTCTACAGAGGGACCTGGACAGGCTGGATGGATGGGCAAAAGACCAGTTTTGTGAGGTTCAATAAGTCCAAGTGCTGGGTCCTGCCCTTGGGTCACCCCAACCCCTGTAGCGCTACAGGCATGGGGCAGAGTGGCTGAAGCTGCCTGGCAGAAAAGGCTCTAAGCACTGTTGGTGGACTGTGGGCTGAGCATGAGCCAACAGTGTGCCTAGGTGGCCAAGAAGGCCACCAGCATCCTGGCCTGCATCAGGAACAGCATGGGGAGTAGGACTCAGGAGGTGATCATCCCCCTCTACTGGGCACTGATGAGGCCTCACCTTGAGGGCTGTGTCCAGTTTGGGGCCCTTTCCCACAAAAATTACATTGAGGGGCTGGAGCGGGTCCAGAGAAGGGCAACGGAGCTGGTGAGGGGTCTGGAGAAGAAGTCTAGTGAGGAGACACTGAGGGATCTGTGGGTGTTCAGCCTGGAGAAAAGGAGGCTGAGGGGAGACCTCCTTGCCCCCTCCAGCTCCCTAACAGGAGGGTGTTGAGAGGTGGGTGTTGGCCTCTTCTCCCACGGGAATAAGGACAGGAGCAGAGGAAATGGTCTGAAATTGTGGCAGGGGAGGTTCAGGTTAGATCTCAGGAAGAATGAGTTGACTGCAGGAGTGGTCAGGCACTGGAAGAGCCTGCCCAGGGAGGGGGTTGAGTCCCCATCCCTGGAGGGATTTCAGAACCCTGTAGATGTGGCACTTTAGGGCATGCTCTAGTGGCCAAGAGTGTAGGAGGATTTTGTATGTGTGTGGTTGGACTTGGTGATCTGAGAGGTCCTTTCCAACCATGAAGATTCTGTGATTCTGTGTCCGTGGGCAGTGTCACAGCAGTTGCAGGTGTCCCCTCCCAGGGCTTATCTGTGGTGGCTGGGAAACCTTCAGGGCCCATCATGGGCACCTTCACCCCCCTATAACCACCCACCCCTTGTGTGATCATTGTGGCTCACTGAGGGTTTCAGTACGATCTCAGACATTTGTTCGCCTTTTTGATCTCGCTTCTTGGTAAAAAGGAGAGCTCTTTCAAGTGCTGTCTCCTTCCTGCTCTCCTTGCATCTGTTTCCTTGGAAATTTTTTGCACAAAGTTTTCTTCAACCCTTTGCAAGTTTTTTTTCCAGATACTGAAATGTCTTGATAGGAGATTAAAGTAGGACTAATTTTAAACAAAGCGTATAGTTCCTGTGAGTGGCATATTAAGGCTACAGGAATTTATCTCAATGTTACATAAATGTACTTTTAGATACTTCAAGGCCAAGGAAGAGTCCATCCATGTGATTCTCTCTCTTCCTTTCTCTCATCTGGATTATTTTCTTGCACCATGGAGCATGTCAGGTAATCCCTGTGTAATTCCTATCTGGCAGCACGACCTCTGAGTATCAGTTTTACATCTGCCTACAGGATCTCTTTTATCCTCAATCTGAGGATCGTGAGAAGGTTTGGTTCTTTCTTCTTTGGAAGTACAACCCCAGCACGGTCTGTAGTAATTGTGTTCCTCCTTATGTTCCCCGTGGAAAATGATGATTAAAAGCCGGGGTATTAAAAGAAGGCGAGTACATCAAAATCCTTGAGTAAAACATAGGAGTTTTTATAAATTAGCCTGTCCCTTGAATGATGATCACTTACTGCAATGGAGAAGGGAAATTGCAATCGTTCACGTGTTCAGGAGGAAATAAAAAAGGAGGTTTGATATTGCCCAAGTATTGGAGAAAATGAGCTGGAACTCTGCAGCTAAAGGTCAGCATTAGGAAAGCAGGATTTGTTGTCAATAATTTATTCTCAGCTCTACTTTGGTTTTTGGGGGGTGAATTAATATTTTACCCTGTGTTTTTATGTTTCATTCACTGTTCCTTTCCTAAAAATTTCTTCTGTTTGTGGTTTATTGCAGTATCTTGAACAAATGCTGAAAAATATATGTGATGTATTATGATAGCTAATTGATTTGCAGAAACAGTTGGAAATTGAGAATTGTTAAAATACACAGAATGGTTAATTAAATTAATTATAAAATTATACACATTAAAATGTATTTATTAATAAGACTGATTTCCTAGAGCCCTCAAAGAACATTAATGCCTTTACCAGTGGCATCGCTACTGTTCCAGCATCTGCTATTTATTAATTTTAAAAAACTTGAGTTTAAAAGTTAAATGTTCTTTAGTCATGTAACAATCATATGAATTGAACTCAGCTGAATACTCCTTAGCAGAAAACAGTGCCTGGAACTGGAAGCAAAGATGAGCTCTGCGGTGTTATTAATTGGTCGTATTCAAATTAAAGGACAGATTGCTGAAAATCCCACCATTTTTACACTCATTGCCTTCTTGTAGCCCACATGTCTGTGAAAAGATAGGATTTTGCTGTTGGTCTAATTGAAGTCTTAATAGTCTAATTAAACAGTTGTTAATAGTCCAGTCATGACACTAGCACAACGAGGTGAAAATGCATATATATGTATGTTTTATTATGTGTATATATGTAAATATAAAATATGTATAATGTAAGTTATTATATATATATGTAATATTAACAATTATATATGTATGATTATAAATGTGTATATATACACACATGTATTTTAATGATATATAGCTATATGTTAATATATATACCTGTATATCATTACAATTGTATATAGCTACCTATATTTATATTACTGTATGTATGACTATATAAATATATACACAAACTTTCTAAGTGTGTCACATAGACAGGGTGCTTGTAATCCTGCTTCAACTGCCTTCTTTCCCTAAAGGGTGTAGCTGCAGTGGAAAAGCCTCCTTGGGATTTTCCATATTCCTCAACAGGGCTGCAGTTCCTATCAGAGAAAAAAAATCACAGAATGGTTTGGGTTGGAAGGGACTTTCAAGATCATCCAGTTCCAACCCCCCTGCCCTGGGCAGGGACACCTCCCACCAGAGCAGTTGCTCCAAGCCCCATCCAGCCTGGACTAGGTCATGAATGTAAAACATAGATTCAACCCATAAAATTTAGAGTTACACATGATGGATGCTGGTGTCTGATCTGTCCATTAAAACAGAATAGCACATGGAAAGTCACAGCATACCAAGATCCCAGCCAGTGTGGGTTTTTGCACTGCTAAATCATGTGTTATTACTCTTATTTTTTGAAATGTTACAAGCTGACTGTGACACATTTGGTGGAATTCCACAGAAGTTGCTTAGCATAAAGACATTGAGGGGCCAGAGTGGGACCAGAGAAGGGCAACGGAGCTGGTGAGGCGTCTGGAGAAGACATCTAGTGAGAAGAGGCTGAGGGAGCTGGGGGTGTTCAGCCTGGAGAAAAGGAGGCTGAGGAGAGACCTTCTCGCTCTCTACAACTCCCTGAAAGGAGGGGGTAGTAAGGGGGGGGTTGGTCTCTTCTCCCAAGTCACAGGCCATGGGACAAGAGGAAACAACCTCCAATTGTGCCAGGGGAGGTTCAGATTGGAGGTGAGGAACAGTTTTGACAGGGAAAGGGTTGTGAAGGCTTGGACTGGGCTGCCCAGGGCAGGGGTTGAGGCACCATCCCTGGAGGGATTGAAAAGCCAGGTTGCCCTAGTGCTTAGAGACATGGGTTAGTGATGGGTTTTGTCAGCGGGAGGTTGATGGTTGGACGGGATGATCTGCCAACCTGGACAATTCTGTGATTCTGTAATGTCATTCTGGATCTGTGTTTATTGGTGCATATTTGTTAAACAGCCTAAGGACTGGGTGGTGTTTACCAGAGATCTCAATTTGTTGTATCTTCGACCATGTTCCAGTAGATGAGAAAATCCTGTAAATAATGCGTAGAGCTTTAGCGCTGGTCACAGACATCCCACTTGTGCCAGTTCAGCTGACAGGGCTGTCAACTCAAAAGTACTTTTCTGATGCTTCCTCATATAAAAGTCATGAGTCCCTGGTGGGATGTTGTCTCTGTATCACACCTCCAGGTGGCTTCCAGACTTGTGCACGAGGAAATTAGATCATCAGAGACAAAGCCTGAGGTGGTTTTTTTATTTGTCAGCAGTTACAGGACTTGGCGATGCTTTTAAGGAGCAGCGTTTTTTATTTTCATTCTCTTTATTTTCGTTGTCGTGGATGTGGCTTCCAAATAGCCCTTCATTTTGTTGTGGTTTTGGTTTGGTTTGGTTTTTTTTTTTTAAGAGTGAACAGTCTCAACATCTGGATTTATTCTTCACGACGTTTGTGCTTATGTTACGTTCTTAGGGAATATCTTCTGCTGGCACCGCGGGGATATTAGCTCATTGCAGCACTTTGAGCGCAGTTACACAGCATGCAACACAGCAGCCTCCTCTCCTGTAGAACTGGGAGGAGGCTCCCTCTGAAGTGTTGTATTCCCAGAGTTTACTGGGGGACCTGGGGTTATCAGGACGGCTGTGATGATCAGACCACTCGGGATTCCCTTTTCTCCTCTATTATAACAGTGTCACTTCTAACAAATGAGGATTCGGTGTTCAGTGTCAGTCTGTTTTTTGTATAACCCTACAGATCACTAAGTTGTTATTTTATTCCTAAATTATAGGTGTATCAATGCGGAAAGCATTAGAAATCGCCTCATCATTTTTACTAACCTTTACCTACAGAAAACACGTGTTTGGTTGTAATGAAGCCTAAAAGCTTATGAAGGGGGAGCATTGGCGTCATGCAAAATAGTGCAACAAAAGTGCTTGTAGATATTTTAAAGCTGTTGTGATAACGTTCTGTTTTTGTTTTGTTTGCCAGTTCTGGACTGCTAGCCTTAGGAAAGCCCTTGGACAGAGAAAGCACTGATCGCTATATTCTGATCGTTACAGCCTCGGATGGCAGACCAGATGGGGTGAGTTTCCTGTGAAAGTTTAAGAAAATGGGCCGTTACGATACGTAGGGAGGCACCTGAGATAGACAAATTGTAGTATCATTAATATGGGTCTTGACCAAGTATATCTGTGATCTGCAACAGTTTTTCATTATCTCCAGAAGGTTTGTGTAGGTAACGCCTGTGTATCGCTGGGGTAATGTCCTGGGATCATGAAACAAAGTGACTTCAGCACTACTGCTGCCTTTTTGTTATTCCTCAACAAGAACCAGTGCAGTCAAGGTTTTGTGTTGTTGAGATACCTCCATCTTCTTACTGTTTCTTCTCCCTCCAAATAACCAGTCTTCCTTCTTGCCTTCTCCTCAATGGGCAGCTATATTACACATTTGTACTTTATCTAGTCAAATGTATTGCACTTTTTTCACAACTGACAGATTGTCAGGTCTGAAACAGACTGTCGTTGGCACTGTCTGCTTCATCTTCTCCAAAAAAAAATCTGGAAAAGTTCCCATGCCTCTTGTCTTCAGAAAATAGAACTTTTTTTTATTGGGAGGTATTTCAAAGTGCTCTATGTTTGCATTGGTCAGTCATGCACTGACCCCACAATCAAACTACCAACCTTCTGCTCACCGTTGTGGTTAGCATAACAGAACTGTGATTTTCAATTCCCATACAAAAAGTAGAGGGCTATTTAAGGACGTGTATTTATTTATCAAGCAGAGGCAATGGGATTAGTTTCTCTGAAAGTCTGCAACAGTCCCAACAGGGGGAATTGACCACAGCTGGGTTGTGAAGGGTGGATGGGAGTGCAGCAGTGGACTGGTGCCATGGAATAACAGCGTAAATGGAGAAGTGTCTACATTCCCGATCCTCAAATGACAGCGTAAAGGGCAGATCTAGAATAGTCCATCCACACTGTCTGAGCTGTCTTGGCTGGTGGTGTTCAGCTTTGAGGTTGAAGCAGAGAATTCTTTGGCAGTTTGCTGTGGAGTGCTCATCTGTGTTTTGGGCCTTTGCCCACCCTGTCTTTGCCACAGCAGAAGAAAGTCTTACGTATTATTTGTGTCCTATGCTCTGTTCCCTATTTTAGCTTCTTCAGCTTTAAATGTTTCCCTTCCCGCTCAGTCTTTACTCGGATTTTTTTCTTTTCCCCAAAGTATTGAAAAAATTTTAGAGCCTTTATACAATTTTGTGGCAATGTGGAGTAACTATAACAGAGCCTAAATTTTTTCCATTAAAAATCTGGTTAGGGTTATCTTCAGTAATTCATCTTAATATTTGTAATTTTGTTACTTGCACACTGCTCTCCAGTTTTGACAGCTATGAATTCAATTGTTTTCGTCTCTGACTTCCAGCTGTGAAATGCAAAATTCAAATAAAAGACACGCATTCTGTTCTGGGCAATGACTGGTAAGCTGCTATCTGGGGCATAGAAAGGCTACTGAGAAGATACTCCCTTTCCTCTCAAGATTCGTTCTCTTTGTTGTGGAATGTAACTGGGCATCTGATCCCTTTTACCACTGGCAAGATCATAGTTACTTTTTAAGTGGAAAACCAGTTAATTGAGGCAGGCTGCTTAACAGAAAATAGTTGTAGATATGGGTTTTGAACCTGAAGTTCACCAACTGACTAAAAGTCACCAAAAACTTTGCTCTGGAGGCCTTCATTGGTCCTTCTCTGAACCATGTCTGATGTAGGGTTGACTACCAGCTGCAGTCAACCCTACATCAGTCAACCCTACATCCAGTCAAGTCATTGGTTAGTGCAGACTGTGAGCAGGTCAATAGCCAGGCTGGAGCCAGGAGCGGCTGTGTTGTGGCAGGAATGGACTGTCCTGTTATTCTTCAGTGCATCACCTTGCCCAAGGAGGACAGGGCTAGAGGTTCCTAGAGCTTTTTTAATACAGATGAGAACAGTAGCATTCTCAAAAGTAGTTGGAATGCTATGAAAATGTCAAGGACTTTTTTAACATGTTTTGTGGAGGTTTTTTTAGAAAAAATATCAAGAATTTCCCACAAGGAAACCAAATAATAAAAGCTTGAAGAACTGCTGTAACATCAGTGAAAGGTATTTGTGGTTTCCCAGCATTGCCATAAAACTTGTTGTTTCTCAGTAAACATAGCAGTTCTTACTAGTACAGCAGTCAGTTGGCAAACAGAAGGGTGATAAATCAGCAGCAGGTCACTTAGAAGCATAGAACTGTCTGGGTTGGAAGGGACGTTTGGGATCATCCAGTCCCACTATCAACCCAACTCTGATAAAACCCATCACTAACCCATGGCTCTAAGCACTAGGGCAACCCAGCTTTTCAATCCCTCCAGGGATGGAGCCTCAAGCCCTGCCCTGGGCAGCCCAGACCAAGCCTTCACAACCCTTTCCCTGTCAAAATTGTTCCTTATCTCCAACCTGAACCTCCCCTGGTGCAACTGGAGGCCGTTTCCTCTTGTCCAACCAACACCCCTCTGGCTACCTCCTCCTTTCAGGGAGTTGGAGAGAGTGAGAAGGTCTCTCCTCAGCTTCCTTTTCTACAGGCTGAACACCCCCATCTCCCTCAGCCTCTCCTCATGGGACACTTGACACTTTGATACCAGATGCTCTCAATGGATGGTGCTGTTATGTTGCTGCTGTAACAATAGCATACACTTAAAAATCCCTCCCTTGATAATATCATTATCTGCTTTTCTCCCTTAATACCACATGGGGCTTTTTCCTGCACGTATGTGTTAGTTCTCACAGTGGAACGTGGTTGTGCTCTCTAGCTTGTGTGTTCTTTTCACTGCTCCTTGGTTTGGGGTCCTGGCCGCTGTATCTTAACCTCGCTGGAGCTCTTTTCTTGCGTTGTGATGCTTTGTGCTAGTGGTGGGGCACCTTTCTTCTTCAGATTGGCCAGCAGGGTGGCTGACCTGGCTGCTTTTGCACCATAAGCTTCTGGTGATGGTATGTGGCCTAGGATGAGATGATCTGGATGGAGTAGCTGATCCGAAGGGTCCCTTCCACCCTAGGTGATTCTGTGGCTTAAGGAGTCGGAGGAGTCAGCTGGGCTTGCCGGTACCACAAATGAGGCTGTATAAGAAGTTTCTTTTCTTTTCTTTTACAAAGAAATAGATGCACTGGGGCAGCCCATTAGATCTCTACGCCCTGTGTGTGCCAGCCAGCAGTGGATTTGCCTAATTTGCCAGGCTTTGCATAATTGCTTGGATTTGCAAGCAATCTCTTTTGGACTTCCCTCTCTGCTTTTTGTCAGGCTCCTTCTGGGTCAGGGACTCATTTAAAGTTTCTGGCTGGTAAGGTGGCAAACTGTTGCAAGGACACGGATGCTTGTTTCAATGAGTCAGTGCAATTTCATGGAGGATCTTTTAAACTGTTTTCTATCAGAAAGCGATGGTGCCTCTTTAGGGGAAAAATAATAATATTAATCCCGCAATTACAAAACTGCTGCTCCCCAAATTATTCCCTGTGCTGCTTCTAAGTCAAGCTTTGCTTTTTTTTTGGCCAATTCTGTTAGAGCCTACAGAAAACCTGCAGCCAGCTGAAGGGCTTCTCTCAGTTTCCCTAAAATCACAAAGTTAATTCCACAGGCAGGTGCAACTTTATTTAAATGACATCAACACACTGGTAACATAAAAAAAAATATGCTTATAAACATATTTCTTTCCACCCATCAGTGGGCTGTTTGAAACTAGCTATTTAGAGTCAAATATTCCAAAAATAAGCTTTTATATTCTCTACAGCCTGTTCTGTGTTTGCTTGCTTCTTTAGAATTTGAAAGGGATTTAAAGGGAAAATTGGGGCAGGGGGAGGTGGTTGTTGATCTTTTTTTTTTTTTAAACTAGAACTTTCCTCTTCAGTTACAGCATGAAAATATGGCATGTGAACATTTTAGTAGTTAGGTTTTATGAACAAGACTCATAGGATAATTATCCTAAGAGTCATAGGATCGCAGGATAATTCAGGTTGTGTGGGATCTCAAGAGGTGACGTAGGTTGAGCCGGTTAATCAGGCAGGAGCAGCTGTGGTTGCAGCCACAGTTTACCTGTGGAGCAGGCTATTTAATTCATAGCCTTCAAGTATAAAGATGCACTAAAAGCTGTGTCAGTTCTCTTACATCGTGGAAAAAATAGAACATTTTTATTGATGTTTCATACTTATCTGAGGACGTTTAGTCCTTGTAATTTCAGCCAGTGAATTTGCTTCAGAAATTGCGAACAGTACTCAAGACATTTCAACATAAATAATATTTTTCAGCTGAATTCCATTGTGAACAAAGATTTTTAGCTATTATTACATTGGTCTCAAAGAGGCATAACTTCTGCTCAATTAAATATTAATAATAGAGAAAAATTGCTGCCTTTTAGATGGAATCCTTCATATGGGAAATGTTGCTGTGCTTTGAAACTGTTGAAGCTTTCAGAAAGACAGTTGCACCGTGCTGCTTTAAAAGCTGTCTCAAGGTGATGACTCTCCTGCCTGTTCAGCATTGCTCTCTTAAAACTAAGACTGTTTTTCTTCCTAGAGATAAGCAAGATGCGTTAGGTGGGAGAAGCCCCAATTTCAGTATTGAGGCAGCAGTCTCTGGGATGGGCTCACCTGAAGCCAACAGGGGAAGGCCTAGAAAGATCCAGCATCTTTCCTACCTTTAACACTGGTCTAGTTCACCCAGTGATTGCCATCTTCAGGCCTCACAGGGTCTTCTTTGGCCCAGGGAGACATGCCAAAATGGATCTTGCTTTCCACTTCTGGTATCTTCAGGAGTTTAGAGGTCAGCCTGCTGTAAAAACCCCATGGGATATTGACCATGGACACAGTATGCAATATGGCATCAGACCTCTTTTTTTCCCCCCTTCGATGTTCCATAGAGAAAACTAACTGTTCCCTCTCATCATCTGTGAAGTCTGTTAAACACATTTTTGTGTTTGAAAAGACTTCAGTTCTTCACCTTCAGTTCTTGGTGTTTTACCGGTACTTATTTTCTCAGTCATTTTTCTGTGTCATTTAGAAAGGGGCAAAGAGACTTTTAAACAGTATTGCTACAGCAGTAAATAGTTGAGGTTTCTGTATTCTAAGCCCCAATGCTTATTTATAACTTATAAGGCTTATAACTGCCTGGTGTTGTGTTGTGACAGCCACGCTGACACCTTTTGACTTTTGGGGGACTGCTTATTCCATCAAAATTAATACAGACCTACTTATGCCTTCGCTGGGCTGTCTGGCTCCCCATTTAGTGGCATGGCCTGGCTGACAGCAGTTCATCACTTTTTGCATGCCTTATGATGCTCTGGATTGTTTAAAATGCCTGACTGTGCTTCCCCAAGTTATTGGTGTTCTGATTTATAACCCAGAGCATTAACAGGCTGCAGTTTTTTTTTTTCTCTGGCCTTGGAATAGCATGACCTGCCGCCCATGGCTGTGAACAGCAGCACAGCACAGCACAGCAAACAATTAGGTGTGCATTAATCCAGAAGTCAGAAAAATAGTTTTATTTCCCTGTTAATGAGACTTAGTTGTGGACAGGCAGAAGAATGATGCAAATGGAAAAAAAATAATCTATCAAGCTCAAATTATTTTCAAAAATTGTGGTGTCTTTGGGCGGGATTTCAAGGCAAGGATTCATGTCTTTGCATTTCAGAGGGAGAAGTTAGAAATAAATATGCATGGTTTCTGTAGAAGAAAGAAGCAGCAGCCTGTGCTGTTTATTTTTGGCTGGTGTGAGTGCATTTGTTGGTTCCTTTATAGAGATAAAACAGGAACCTCCATTGCCTTGTCTTTGGGTGTATTGTGTGATTTAAACACAATTCAGACCTCCAAATGCACATGCCTAGCCCCGAAAATACCCGTCACTTCAGAAATGTGTTTCTGCCCCAGTCCATGCCTACTTTACAAAGTCATTTGGGAGTTAATAGCTAGGAATTCGTAAAAATTGTCAGTCATCCAGTGGGTGTTCTCAGCCTCCAGGCAGCTACAGCCTTCCTCTTTAACATGGCTGAAGGAGGGTACAGCATCGGTGTCCCTTGTCACACTGGCTCTATGCTACCTAGAAGATACTGATGAACTCTGTATTCTCTTCTAACTCTTAGAAGACCTAACAGGGTTGCTGAAGCTGATCTCACAGAGTGTGTCTGAACCACCCGGCCACTCAACTGCTTTGGGACTCCCGAAACAGCTGTTGTCCATCTGCTCTGCTGAAGTTCTGCTCTTTGACCTGAGATGTGCTGGATAGGAGAGATCCGAGGCGACCCAGCTCTCGGGGGGTTTCTCTGCAAGGCAACAATCCAACATCTGGCCTGTTCATCTCAAGGACTGGGCCTTTTTTTCTTTTTGCAATGACTGCTTAATGGAAAAATCAGAATGATTTTAGCATTGCAGACCCCAAAACTGCTTTGGGGTCATGATTCCTGAGGAGACAGAGGCACCATCAGGCGACCCTTAGAACGGCAGCTGAGAGAACTGTTTTCTTGGTGGTCTGAGCTGGCAGCTTCGTGCCAAATGCAGGGATTGATTTGGCATTTAAAAAGACATTTTAAATCTTTTTTGTGCTTTCTCTAAGTGGTTCTGGGTAGCCAGCACTGGATTCCAAATTCCAGTCTGATATCTGATGCATAGAAGTGAGACACTGTAATCTTTAACCTTGAACTGTGGCTCAAATATTCATACATACTCAGTACAGGAGCTTAAACCAGTGGGGCTTAGAATTTAGAAACTCTAAAGACCCGTGTTCCTGGCTACAGCATGTAGAGTATGGGATTCATAGAAGGTCATGGTGAAGAGAAACACTGCCTGTTACTGTTTGCCTGAAAAGTTAAGTGCTTCATTGGAGAAAGCCTTAAAAAAATGCAGCCCATCTGTAAGTTTCAGTTTCCAGGAGGAGAATTTGTCCAGCCAGATGTCATCTTCTGCCAGAGAAAGCTTTTCTCTGGACATCAGGCTGAACACCCCCAGCTCCCTCATCCTCTCCTCACAGGACTTGTTCTCCAGACCCCTCACCAGCTCCATTGCCTTTCTCTGGACCTGCTCCAGCCCCTCAATGTCTCTTACGTGGAAAGGGGCCCAAAATAGCCCTCAAGGTGGGGCCTCACCAGTGCCCAGTAGAGGGGGACAATCACCTCCTGAGTCCTACTCCCCATACTGATCCTGATCCAGGCCAGGATGCTGGTGGCCTTCTTGGCCACCTGGGCACACTGTTGGCTCATGCTCAGCCCACAGTCCACCAACACCCCCAGAGCCTTTTCTGCCAGGCAGCTCCAACCACTCTGCCCCAGGCCTGTAGCGCTGCAGGAAGTTGGGGTGACCCAAGGGCAGGTCCATGCACATGGCCTGGTTGAACCTCATCAGCTGGTATATAACAGCAGTGAAGTCTCCAGTTTTAACATAACCCATGCAAGAACACTAGGAGTGTTGCAGCTGAAGGTTCTGGCAGCCCACAGTTCCTCACCTGTTTTGAAGTTCTCAGGTTTGGTTTATGATAAAAAGACATTGGTGCTTGCCACGGCTTCATCCATTTGGGAGTAAGACGCTGAATCCTGAGCTGTTAGTTTGGATGCAGAAGTTTTCCCACACCTTTGTCTCTGCCAGGCTGCGTGACAAGTGTAGCCCCCGTTGGCCCTTACCCCCCAGCTGTGTTAGGGGATGTGTAGCACCCAGTGTGCGCTGAATTCAGGTTGGCTAGCCTGAGCTCATTAGCTTGAGATACCAGCTACTGCTGGTTCATCCCATAGAAACAGCAGTGTTTTATTCACCCGATGCCGAGATGCTATTCAGCTGCTTGAACAGTAGATCAATACTCTTCCTATTCCACAAATGGACACACAGGGTTGTAGCCCTGGCAGTGACATGGCCAGTGAGAGTGGAGAGCGGTCCCATCAGTCCTGCGCCTTTGTTGAGGACATTTTTGTGAACGTACATGATTCTTTCTTCCTTTCCCACTAAGGTTCTTGTCATTTATTTCATTTTATTTTATTTTATTCTTGCATGTGTGAGGTTTTAGTTTTGGAGGGTTTCCTTGGGGAATTTATTTGAGTGCTTTTGACAGCTTTTCTCTTTATCTCCTCCCCAGGCTCTTGCTGATCTTTTTCCATTAGTGTAATTATTGACAAGCTCCAGCATTGTCTTTCCCTTCAGCCTCAATCTCTTCTCATTCTTAAGCTTCTTTGTAGTCCAGCTGGACTTCTTTTCTTTATAACTTGGAGAGGTGTAGAGGATCAATAGATACCACTTTTGAAGTTCTCATGTCCCACACTGGAAGGAAACAAGGCCTGAAAATAACTGAGGCTTGCCAATGGGAACAGACCAGAAAAAAATAATGTGGTCCCCCTTCCCCACCTTCTTTCATGGTGGTGCCCCATGGACATTTTTTATTGTGGTTATGCAACTTCTGTGCATTCAAAAAGATTTTACAAAGGCCATAACCAGTTGTGCATATTTACCCATCACCTGAGGGAGCTGGGCTTCTTCAGCCTGGAGAAGGCTCCAAGGAGACTTTATAGCCCCTTCTGAAGGGACTACAGGAGAGATGAGGGAGCACTCCTTGTAGGGAGTGGAGGGATAGGACAAGGGGTAATGGCTGTAAATTAGAAGAGGGAGATTTAGATGAGAGAAGAGTAAGAAAATCTTTGATGTGAGGGTGGTGAGAGCCTGGCCCAGGCTGCCCAGAGAAGCTGTGGCTGCCCCATCCCTGGAGGGGTTCAAGGCCGGGCTGGATGGGGCTTGGAGCAACCTGCTCTGGTGGGAGGTGTCCCTGCCCAGGGCAGGGGAGTTGAAACTGGATAATCTGTAAGGTCCCTTCCAACTCTAACCACGCTATGATTCTATGAATTTTTCTGACTTTGGCATGTGATTGCCATCCCCCATTACCAGTCATTATTAGATTCCCATTAGCAACGTCTCTCTTCAGGCTGTCGCTCTCCTGGAGCACTGACCTTGGACAGCATGGCAAGTCCAGGTATATTTTATTCTGGTCCTTATCAATCCCAGTATTTTAAGATCTGAGGGGCTGTTTCCACTGTTTGATAAAGAATAGCCCTTATTTTGTATATCATAATGTAAGTGTAGTTTTCTCCAACTGACTATAGCTATGTCCCGAAACATAAATCAGAAGCATTATTTACGGTTTCTTTTTTGGTCAAATAAGGCCTTGGGTTTTGCCTCAGATCTTGTTATTTGCAAAGTTGTTGTATCTAGAGATGATGGTATTTGTCTTAGAGTTTGTCTAAATTAATAAACTTGCTTGACATTAGGGCTAAGAACGCTTCCTCTCCAAGGCATAGAATGCTCTCATCAATTCCCGACCTCAATTTAAATGACAGGGCACAAATAAAATAAGTCACAAGTGAGATTTCCTTCAAATTTATCATCCATAACCTTTGTCAGGCCCTGGCATACTTAGGACAAAAGATATTTGTGGAGGTGACATAAATGTTACATTTATTGCTTAGGAAGGAGTTATGTATGTAAGAACTATTTTAGTGGCCCTCAGAAAGCTATAAATTGTAGCTGTTGATCTTTTGTTTGACTTATGTTTATTATAAAAGAGAAGTAAACACAGTTAGCTTCAGTAATAAATAGGAAATGTCTGCTCTGAGGCTGTACTACTTCTTCCCTGCGTGAATTCCCAGTAATAGCTTCAACATTTGTTTCCAAACCATAGTTGACAAATCTTTTGTAGAAATGCCTAGTTTTAGAACAGCCAGGGTGGTTTTTTAGATATCCTTACTCTGTCATCTTGGTATTTGCATGAGTAGTATCCATTCAGTTGATAAACAAAACCAGTTCCGAGTTAGGTCTCTCTCTCATCACTTTGGGGAGCCACTCAAGTTTGTTTAAAGACTTTTAGTGGTAATTAAACATATGGCAAGAGCTTTAGCAAAACAGCAGCTCTGTTCCATGAGAGAGCACTGTTTTACTGTCTCTTTTAGGATTCTCTATGAAACACTCCAAGTTTTCATAATTCCTTAAGAAATTATATCACTTAAAAAAAGTGATACTATTTACTTTCATTCTGAATTATGTAATGAACGAAATAGCATGGGTGCAATCAATGGGGAGAATTAAAAGATCATTATCTGCAGCGGATTTTCTGCAAACATTGTCTTTTTCTCTATTTGCCTTTTCCCCCAGGTTTGCAAGGCAAAATCTGCTTTTGTGCTAGCCCTGAGCATTGCTTCTTCATGTTAGTCTGCTGTACTTACGCAGGTGACCTCGCAGTGGGACAAGACTAGAGTCAAAGAGAACATAGGGATGTCATAGGGAGCTGCCTCATGGGTTTCAGATACCTGTTCCAGTACTTCAACCATGAGAGCCGATAAATAAAGAGAAATTAATTGCTTTTTTTCTTAATTGTGAGGCTATAGGATGTGAAACACAGCTTTCTCCACAAACACTGATAAGACAAGAAAGCTGACTGTGTGGCAGTAAATGGGTACTCCATCAGCATTTGTCATTAAAGATAACTTTTGCTGCTTTGATAGAAATTACTCTTATAGTTTCTTGTGCCCTTCGTTACTGACTTAAAAATTTTGCTGTGACGAGTTCTGACAAAGTTAAAAGCTAGTGACACAGGAAATGTCTCTATTGGAGCTCTGAGGAAAAGGATGTGGGAGTCCTGGTGGACAACAGGATGCCCATGAGTCAGCAACGGGCCCTGGTGGCCCAGAAGAGGCCAGTGGCATCAGGAAGAGTGTGACCAGCAAGTGGAGGGAGGTCATCCTCCCCCTCTGCTCTCCGCTGGGGAGGCCCCGTCTGGAGCACTGGGACCAGTTCTGAGCTCCTCAGTTCCAGAAGGATAGCAAACTGCGGAAGAGGGCACAGCAGAGGGCCACCAAGGTGATGAGGGGCCTGGAGCACTCTTAAATGAGGAAAGGCTGAGGGACTCGGGTGTGTTTAGTCTGTAGAAGAGAAGGCTGAAGGGGGAGTCTGATCAACATCTATAAATACTGCAAGGGTGGGTGTCAGGAGTATAGGGCTAGGCTTTTCTCAGTGGTGCCCAGGTACAGGACAAGAGTTGAATGGGGACAAACTGGAATATCAGAAATTCCATCTAAACATGAGGAGGAACTTCTTCCTTTTGAGGGTGGCAGAGCCCTGGCAGAGGCTGCCCAGAGAGGTGGTGGAGTCTCCCTCTCTGGAGACATTCAAACCCCACCTGGACATGTTCTTGTGGGACCTGCTCTGGGTGGCCCTGCTTTGGCAGGAGGTTGGACTAGATGATCTCCTGAGGTCCCTTCTAACCCCATAGCATCCTGTGATTCTGTGAAATGTGGTGCAATTTACATGACAGTGGGAGCAATGTCAGGCAGTCGCTGTTACCTGCAGGTGACAGTGTTAACAAGAAATGATAGGCTTCTCTCGCAGTGCACGAAACTGAACTTCATATAGGATACAGCAGCCCTTTCTCAGTGTGTTTTCTTTTATCCTCTCCACGGTGCACTTTTTCTCCTCAAAGCATGCATTCACTACCTGTGGTTCTTCTTGCTGGCTGACTGGTTGTGCCCAGTAGTTACTTGGCTGCTGTAAGCAAGGCTAGGACCCCTAGGCTACTTGCTTGCTTCGTTTCTGTTCCAGTGCCAGACTGACAAGAGCTTGTGGCTAGCCCTGAAAATAAGTTCTAAGCAATGATTATTTAACCAATGAGATTTCAGTGTCACTGGTGACTTTCTACATTGTCCACAGGATGGATGATGATGGTGTTGCCAATACTGCTCTGTACTGCAGTAGTGAATAAGCCACCGTAATTTATTCTGCTTGTGTAATAAAGGCTATTTCGGAACAGCAAGTCAGTCTGAAGCTGTGGCTTGCAGGGAGCTTAAGCAAATCTATGGAGCCATCTAATGGGGATATAAAAATGTAGGTTTTATTTAATGATCTTTGATAATAGCAGTTTCTGACCTTAATGGCAGAATGACTCCTCTGTGCATCTCAAAGAAAGGAGGGTGGCCAGATGACTACCACTTTATATAAGAGGCCAGCAGTGCTCTATAAGTGGGATATTCTTTCTCAGTTTCAGAGTTCGTTTTAACTGATGTAAAGGAAAGAGAACACAGGGGCATTCTGCTAACCCAGGACTTGTTATGAGTGCTCCTTTTGGTGATCCTGCCACTGAATGCATCCACTTTTGACAGTTTGCTAAATTGGGGCTAATACAAAAATGGGGGTATATATCTGAAATGGTGATCTTATTACAGGACCTTATTTTAGTACCCTTGGAGGCTTAGGAAGAACAGAAAACTTAAATTCATAAAACAATTTTCTTGTTTGGCATCTCAATAAAGTATTACTCCTTGGCCAGAAAAATCCTTTTTTAATTCATGTGAAAATTATGACTTGTGAATCAAGAACAAGTGGAGCCCTATCCTGTGTGGTTTTGTTGGCTGACAAGTAAGGTAGGATGCTAAAGATGAATAAAAATATTGCTATCAATTTGAAAAATACTAAAATTTTTAGATAATAGAATAGTTGGGAGACAATTCCAGATATCTCTTTTCCTACCTCCCTCTCACTCTTTTTACAAATTCCCCCCAGGAGTGTCTTGTTTCTTTTCCTTGCAAAACTGAAATAAGGAAGGAAAAACTGTTCAGTTTTTCCAGTTCTTGTTAGTCTGGAGGTTTAGTCTGACCTGGGATCCCACAGCACCATTGATATTTCCCTGCAAACCTGCAGAATAACTCAAGAGAGCCTGCACCTTTCATGTGCACCAGTCAGGCTGATGGTTGATTTTTTGTTGTTTTTTTTTATTTTCACGTAAGCTCTATCTAATGACAAAAATGCATCAAAAACTTGATTCTTCATGTTCCAATCCAGGAAGTACTCCACTTACCCAGGGAGTGCTGAAAGCAGGTCCCCAGTACCTGTCTAGAGTGGGAAGACAAGCTGGAGCACAGCGTATAGGAAATGCCTTTGCTTCCTCATGCTGAAATTCTCCTACTTTAGTCCTCAGAATCACAGAATCATAGAATCATTTAGGTTGGAAGAGACCCTTGTCTCAAGTCCAACCATCTGCCCTACTCTACAAATTTCTCCCCTACACCAGATCCCTCAACACCACATCCAATCTACTTTTAAACACAGTCAGGGATGGGGACTCCATCACCTCCCTGGGCAGCTGATTCCACTGACTGACTACTCTTTCTGTGAAAAATTTTCTCCTAATGTCCAGCCTAACCCTACCCTGCTGCAGCTTGCAGCCATTCCCTCTTGTTCTGTCGCTCATTGCCCTTGAGAAGAGACCAGCACCAACCTCTCTACAATGTCCTTTCAAGCAGTTGTAGAGAGTGATGAGGTCTCCCCTCAGCCTCCTCTTCCTCAAACTAAACAATCTCAACTCCCTTAATCGATCCTCATAAGAATTATTATCGAGGCCTTTCACCAGCTCCATGTCCCTCCTCTGTACTCACTCCAGCCCCTCCAGATCTCTCTTGTGTTGAGGTGCCCAGAACGGGACACAAGACTCAAGGGGTGGCCTCCCCAGTGATGAGCACAGGGAGACAATCACCTCCCTTCTTCTGCTGGTCACACTATTCTTTATGCAAGCCAGGATGCCATTGGCCTTCTTGGCCACCTGGGCACACTGCTGGCTCATGTTCAGCCGCCCATGGTTAGAGTTGGAAGGGACCTTCAAGATCATCCAGTTCCAACCCTCCTGCCCTGGGCAGGGTCACCTCCCACCAGAGCAGGTTGCTCCAAGCCCCATCCAGCCTGGCTTTAAACCCCTCCAGGGATGGGGCAGCCACAGCTTCTCTGGGCAACCTGGGCCAGGGTCTCACCACCTCAAGTTTTTTGCCTGCAAACTTGAGGAGAGTGTGCTTCCATACCTCCTTTACATCATCGATGAAGAGGTTAAAAAGGATCTTAAAATTCATCTTAAAATCCAGTTGTATTAAGCAGAGCTCTTCCCTGCTGCCCTCACTGGATCCTCTTAGGTGAAACCCAAACCTCCTTTGGTTCTTCTTCAAGAGACCCTTCTAGACTCATTGCAGCGTTTCAGTAAGCACTCTATTTCTAATGATATTGTAGTGACTGGGTTTCAAGAAGGCTTGATTGAGAGAAAAGTGCCCTTTTTTTTTTCTTCAAGACACAGGAGTATTACTGCAGGGTCATGTTGTTAATAGCTTGCCTCCAGAGCAAATGTTGCTTGGGTTTAGGAGAAGTGCTCATAAGAGTTCCTCAAAACGTGTCACTGTGCTTATTTTACCCTAAGTCTATGAGTCCCTCCCCATTGGCATGCACTTCTGTACCAAAGTGAGATCCCTAAGTAATTCCCAACAGCCATTTTCCCTCCAACACTTGGTTCAGAAGTTACCAGGTGCAAAGCTGGGCTTTGGTAGCAGTTCTGAGAGCTGCTGTGGGTTGATTCAGCAGAGTAAACTCACTGCAGATTATCAGGCACATCCTGGTAAGATTCTCCCGAATGGAAATCTTTTGCAAAATGAGAAGAGCTCGCTGTCTTAAGCCAATGTTTTGGTTTTTTTTTTCATGCTGTATTTCTCTCAGTTTATTAGATCTAGGAGGTTTTATTACCCTATATTCTGCAGAATCAAGTTAGCTTGGGCAGGCGGCTGTACGTTCAGCGTGTGTTGCGCATCCTCACAGCAAACACTCTGGAGTGTGTTTTGTGTTGGCAGCAGTGCATACATTGTAAAGTACGTTTTCCTCATAGAAGTTTAATGTGAGAATGGCACTTTCAGAAACAATTAGCAGGTAACTGAGCATAAGCAAACACAAGAAGCCAGCCTGAAAGCCTCTTGCAGTTTGTTTGCTTCAAGATGCTCTGTATTTGTTACCTTCTCAGTAGTTATTGATCGGTGCTTCTCGTGGCACAGCCCTCCTTTCTACATTTGCCTCCGTGCACAAACTGTAGAGAAGCTCCCTCTGCAAGAGCTGAGTTGTGCACGGATATTATTGCTGCCATCAGTGGGTGTTTGGGATCTGCTCTTTGCTGTGCCAGTACTGGGAGGAGATGACACGGGAGCCCACCAGGGCAGGCAGCATGGCGGTGAGTCTGGAGGGCACCGTGCAAAGGCACCCGCTGGATTCACAGCCGTGGAAAGAGGCTCTGGTGCCAGTGGCTGGGCTGCTTGCCACAGCTGAGGATTTGGAAGGGGAAGGAGACTGACCTGTTACAGGGTCTCTCCTGCAGTAAGTTACCAGACTGAAGGGGCAACATGGCAATGAGAGCATGCCCAAACGCTGTTAAGATAGTGAATAGGTTTTGAGTATGTCAGTAGTCCTTTGCAGGTGCTTCTCCTGTGGGGCAGACAGGAGGAGCTTGCCCCTTAGTACCAATTAGATGATATTCTGCATTTATTGTGGGTAGTTACTGCAAGGACCTGCATGAGGTTTGTTACACAGAAGGTGTTTCACAAAAGACACACAAAGATGCGGGATACATTCGGACTTTTGTGTTATTTTTTAAGGGAGGGAGGTTACAGGCTTTGCCATGAAACCTGTGAGGTGCTATTTCCTAACAAGGCGATTAATCTCATCCCTAAAGCAAAGGGCTTTTTCACTGTGTAGTTGGCTGTGAGAGTAATGTCTTACTTTGTAGAATCACAGAATGGTTAGAGTTGGAAGGAACCTTCAAGATCATCCAGTTCCAACCCCCTGCCCTGGGCAGGGTCACCTCCCACCAGAGCAGGTTGCTCCAAGCCCCATCCAGCCTGGCCTTGAACCCCTCCAGGGATGGGACAGCCACAGCTTCTCTGGGCAACCTGGGACAGGGTCTCGCCACCAAAGAATTTCTTCCTGAGATCTCATCTCATCTAAATCTCTCCTCTTTCAGTTTAAAACTGTTCCTCCTCGTCCTGTGGCTCCACTCCCTGAAAGAGTCCTTCCCCATCTCTCCTGTAGCCCCTTCAGGTACTGGAAGGCTGTTCTAAGGTCTCCTTGGAGCCTTCTGTTCTCCAGGCTGAACAAGCCCAACTCCCTCAGACAATCTTCACAGATGTGCTCCATCCCTCTGATCATCTTGGTGGCCCTCCGCTGAACCTGTTCCAACAGGTTCATGTCCTTCTTGTGTTTGAGGACTCCAGAGCTGGGCACAGGACTCCAGATGGGGTCTCAAGATGCCACTTGCTCCCAGGGAAAATGCTGCAGCCTCCCTACACTCTCTTCTTGCACTGGGAGATTTTCCTTGTGTAGAATTTCATTCTTCCTTACCATGGTTTTTCTCCAGTAGTGACTCCTTTCTTTTCCCTGGTGGATGAAGAGAACTGTTCATTCCTCCCCTTCGCAAAGGCCTGGGTTGTGTTTCTCTTGCCACAGCAATTGATTAAATTCACGAGTCTTGAGGGAGGTGTTTCATCTCAATGCAAAAGTGTTGAAATGAAGGAGCAGGGAAGCTGAGATGGCGATGCTGAAATGCCATATTCTGAAACAACTCACCGCGCAAAGGAGCTGGGGTTAACTCACGGATCAGCTCCTGTGATGATCTTAAGCTGGAATAAGTAGGAGGCAACAATTTGCAATGGTACATACTGCTCTGCTGTGTTTGAATTTATGAAATCAAAGACAGCAAAGGCAGTAAGCGTGTTGAACTGATTTAAAATGCAATCATGTATTAATTACGACCAGGTATTCAATACAACAGCGTGGTTGTTTGGGTCTGAAACACTCAGTCTGTACAGGAGCAGCGCAAAGGGGTCTGGCTCAAGCTGTGGAGCTCAGCAAGCGGAGTATTTAACTTTCCAATTGCCTTGATTTGGATAGAAAATTTCACTAGGAAGCAGAGATATGTTTGTTGACATTGTGTGTGTGTGTTAAATCTAGTTAATTACGCTGTTCTCACTAGGCACCTCTGTGCTAGAGTCATGTCAGCCTCATGTGGTGAAGAAGGATAGAGATCTTCAAGCTCAGGCCAGCTGAGCTCGCCGTGGAGCTGTGGCACCACGATGTTGCCAGCCCAGAGGCTGACTAATCATCTGAGCTAATCATCACACTAGCCTATTTCAATTAGTAAAATCAGTGGTTTCTTTCCATATTCATTGTGGTGGCAAAGTTTGATGTTTCTAGCTTTTTTCCCCACTCAAAAAGAAAGATCTTTACATCCTTAACAGACTATGTAAGAAAAAAAAAACCAAGCTATCTGATGTCCTTCATGCATCTCTAGTACATTATTCAGTCTCGAGCCTGTTTTGTCTTAGAAGAACAGAAATGTAAAAATGTATCCTGAAGCAAATAATGTTCCCTGCTTCACAAACCATGCAAAAAAAAATACCTCAATAATGTGTTTACCTAGGATTCTGACTGGGTGGGTCTAATGCAGAGCAGTAAGGCTGCAGAGCGGCTGGCATCTGTGGAATTGTAAAAAAAAGGTAATTTGTTCCTGTTATCTTTCTCTGTAGACCTCAACTGCTACTGTTAATATAGTGGTGACGGATGTAAATGACAACGGACCAGTTTTTGATATGTTCCTACCTAAAAACCTGTCTGTACAGGAAGAGGAAGCCAATGCTTTTGTCGGTCAAGTAAGGGTAAGTTATTAACTGTGCAGAATTAAATGGTGTATTTTATTACCCAAACTGTCCAGACTGTTACTAAAGAGCACAAAATAATTCTACCTTAGACAATGTCCCATCAAAATAGGTTTGAATGCAAGCTGTCTATTGTCAGATGTATTTATGTTAACAAAGTCATTTTCTGGACTTCAAAATACAGAATTCTCTTCTCTATGCTAAATAGCTGAAAAGAGCTTTTCATTTAAAAATAGCACATTAAAAAACTGTCTTTGAAGACATACCCCTGTAAAAGCTTGTTTATAACAGGTTTGTAGTGTTACATTATTGCTGTGTTTTTATACTTTCACTGATTTCTTTTAAAATACTTTTCTAGCATCCTGACCAAGTGACACGTGTCTCTAAAATTGTCACACGTGTCGAACATGTTAAGGCCATTAAAGGGAAAACCAGTTAAACTGTTGACTGAAATAACTGATTACCCATCACAAAAACAAATCCTGCTTGGGGTGTTGTTAACTTGAATGACCTGAAGCTGCATAAATTTTTGTAACCTGATTGTGTCATCTGGACCACCGAATGCAGATTCAGGCCCTTGAAAGGTACATCACTTTTTTTTCTTTTCTTCTTTTTTGGTTTGGTTTTTTTTTGGCAAAGTCGTTTTTTCCTCAGGTCAGATGAAAGAAGAAAGCATGAGCTGGGTTCTTCTGAGCCAGTAGTTTAATATGTGGATTTGTATTTCCTTCAGTGAGGAGTTAGCATAAAGGCTGGGTGCAGGAGGAGCTGTAGGTAAAAGATTAATTTGGAAGTGCATTTTTTTCAGGATTTCAGGCCAAAAAAAAATCCGCCTTTCTTTCCAGTAGCAATGGTATCAGTAGAAAATGGGAGTTCCTTAACTGCTGTGTTAGCAGTACTTTCAGCAAGACTAGGATATTTTAGGTAGCATGGTATCCATATCAGGTAGCACAGAACCATAATAACCGTGTTTCTTTCTAGATTTACATTATTTAGTAAAACACCCATTGGTGTTTCTTGTCCATCACCTTTCTTGGTAATTTTATGTTCTTTTTGAGTGAACTTCTGTTCTTATAAATTGATAAAAAACCCAAACAAACAACTTTTTTGGGATAGGCTTGTGTTTCTTTCTGATTTTGTTAACTAGTTACGGAGTTTGATTTCCTCTCAGTTACACCAGATGTTTTGTGGGCTTCTCTAGTGTCATTGGCACTTACACTGAAGTGCTTCTGCTCTGCTGGCTTTCTCACCTGGTGCCCTTGCAGGTGGGTACTGCTCTGAAGCTGTCCGAGGCCAGGTGTCATTTTCAAGGGAAATAACTCCTGTCAGCATGGATGAAGATGAGAGTTTTCCTAAAGCTTAATTTTGTTACACTAGACTGAAATACTCACCACAGCGAAGGCTGTTTCGAAGCCTGGGACATCACAGAAATGAGGATCCCTGCAATTAAATCAGTTTCCATAAACTGATAAGTTATTGCTTTGGGCTTTGTCATTGTGTTCATCTTCTGTGGTCATTTTTCATTTTGCATCCTAAAATGTACAGACACAGTATTTCAAATCAGTGCCAAATACCTTTAAAATCCATTTTGTGGATTTTGCTAGGTGCCCTCAAGGTGCAATAATCTTGTCAAACACAAGATTGGGTTTATTTTTAGCTTAGATGGAACTATGAAATAAAACAAGTTATTGCAACAGAACCTCTCTGTCTTCTAAAGTAGTATAATTTCCAAGTTGTGTTTCCAAGTTGAAATGAAAATATTTAATGAAGCCTTGTGATCGCTTACTCCTAGTTGTGGAAAGACAAACCAGGTTACATCAGTTGTCGTTTTATGTTTATCACCAGTCCTAATTCCCAGTCTCTGGATGGAAAAAGCTTTCTCTGTATAGCCCAGCTACCACCGTGGCTTCTACTGTTTCATATTCACAAATGCAAATAGATGGTTCAGAAGAGAGCAATTTAGGCATCTGGAACTCTTTCCTGGCTTCAGTGAGGTCAGTGAAATAAGGGTGATGAGCATTGAGGTGTAGCTATGTTGTTTGAGGATATTCTTGCTTGAAAACCAAGATAGCTTGTGTTGTGGTGTTGTGCTTTGCAGTGCACTAGAGCCACGGGAGGAAGGGGAGAGGTTTCTGTGGGAATACAATTTGTATAGAGGCTCTAATGTGGTTAAAATACAAAAGCCTATTTTAGATAAAAATAGCCTGGTGAAAGAAGGCAGCCCTTATTGTGTCATGTGTTTTCACTACTGAGAATTAAGTCACTGACAGGCAAGCCTGCTTTTCAGCATGTCTTTAGCTATACTCATTTCCAACAGCAGCCTGAAATCCACCAGAGTAAGATGATTTTAAAAAAATCAAAATACACAAGCAGGTTTTTGTGGTGTCCCCTTCTCTTTTGAATGTTGGCTTTGGGAAAAATACAGCAAGAGCTTTTTATTTTAAGACCAAAGAGCTCTGCTGCTCTTTGAGGCAGAGGACCTGCTGATGAAGGGTATGGGAAAGGTGCTCAACTACTTCCAATGCCTTGAGGTTTCTTACTGGTAAGATTTGATATCGGGATCGTTAGCTGCCTGAGCCCAGGGTCAGTCTGGGGCAGGAAAGCACCACCCACAGTAGAACATGATAAAGCTATGGGCTGTTTAAGGAAATAGGACACAAACAATGACCTGGGTGCTGGAGGGTTGACCAGCCAACCTCCAGAGGTTCCCCCACAACTAAATTTATTTTGTTTCTAATTGGCTTACTATTTGCATTTATTTTTATACTGAAATCTATTATTTTATTCATGCAAGATCCAACAAAATTAATTATTATGTGCTGTGATTAGTAGCAGCAAGTACTATTAATTAGTTTTTCATTTGTTTTTTTTACAATTGCCATTTGACAAGATAGTAATGCTGGTAGGACTGGGGATAGAGTCTATGATGTCAGTCAGTAGAAAGGTAAAGCTGCAGCAAATCTATCAGTACCTACTTTAAAAAGTCAGAAATAGTCTAGAACAACTATTGGAGTGTTTCTCCTATTCTTGACTTTCTGTATGGGCTTTATCTTCCTTTCCTCTCCTGGCACTGTGAGACTTCATGTCTCTTGTCTGCTCGGCTGTTCTAAACGCTCCTTTCATTCCCCCCATCTGTAATGAAGGTGAGGTAATAAGCAATTTGGGGTAAAAAACAATGAGATCTGACACTCCCATGAATAAGGAAACTGAGGAAGTGTAGGTTAGATGAGGGGGCAGTGAGGTGGATCAAGAACTGGCTGTGTGATGGGACTCAGAGGGTTATAATTAATGGAGCAGGGTCATATTGGAGGCCTGTAACCAGTGGTGTCCCCCAGGGGTCAATACTTGTCCCAGTCCTTCTCAATATAGTCATCAATGACCTGGATGAGGGGACAGAGTGTACCCTCAGCAAGTTCACTGATGATACCAAACTGGGAGGGCTGGTTGACACTCCAGAGGGCTGTGCTGCCATCCAGTGTGACCTGGACAGGCTGGAGAGCTGGTCAGAGAAGAACCTCATGAGGTTCAAGGGCAAACATAAAGTCGTGCACCTGGGAAGGAAGAATGCCAGGCACCAAGAGAGGTTAGGGGCGGACCTGCTGGAAAGCACTTCAGAGGNGAGGATGGAGCCGAACCCTCCTCAGTGGTTCCCAGTGACAGGACAAGGGGGAATGGGCACAAGCTGGAACAGAGGAAGTTCCATTCACAGATGAGGAGGAACTTCTTTGGGGTGAGGGTGTCAGAGCCCTGGGAGAGGCTGCCCAGAGAGGTGGTGGAGACTGTCTCTGGAGACATTCAAACCCACCTGGACACGTTCCTGTGGGACCTGCTGTGGGTGGCCCAGCTTTGGCAGGGGGCTGGACTGGATGCTCTCCAGAGGTTCCTTCCAACCCTGTAGCATTCTGGGATTCTGCGACTGTGGAGTCCCCTTCTCTGGAGACCTTCAAGCCCCACCTGGATGCAGCCCTGAGTGATGTGCTCTGGGCAATCCTGCTTTAGCAGGGGAGTGGGACTGGATGGTCTCTAGAGGTCCCTTCCAACTCTGACAATTCCCTGATTCCATGCTAACTCCTGCCACAGATGAGATATCTGCGCTGTGCTTTGTTTTGAGTGGAAAAGATGGACTTTAAAAGGGATTCCCATAAGGGCTGAGATCACATTTGGGAATTTTATTTCCCAAGGCGGAGACGCAGAGCAAGGGCAATGAAAGTTCTTCTGTCAGAGTGGGCAGGGAGGCAGGACTCCTGCTCTGGAGTGCTCTCGCTCTCTACTCCAATGGCTCTTCCTCTGCCAGCTGGAGTTCTTGAAGGCACCAGCATAGGACTACTGTGTGTGGGGATTTGAGGAGCACACTGAAGATTAAAGGAACAAATGATAAAAAGGATATGGCTGAAAGTGTAGCAGATGTATTTCAAATCCCTTTTATTTTGCACAGTGTTGTCCCAATTGGAGCAGTTGGAGATGTATTAGATTCCCTGCTGTTCTTTCATGTCTGATCATGGGGATCCCCCAGCAAGACAGGAGGAGAATCACTGACTAAAGTTCTCTACAAAGGACCAACAGGAAATAAAAATCTTCAAATGGGAAACTTGAAAATGAAATTCAGACACCTCATTGTCTCTTGCAGCCCAAACCAGCTGAGGCCCTGCTGAAGACAGGCGTTGGATGATTTGTGCTGTAGGGTGTGCTCTTTACTGATACCTGGCGCATAAGGGGTAAAAAAGTGGAATGAGATTTAGGTGGGGTTCGATGCATCCACCACAGAATCTCTGGAAGGTTTGCCTACTTGTGCAGTGAAAGAGAGTCCCAAGTAACTTGTTACTGAATTTAAAAATGCAGTCTGTGTTTAAATGAGAAGCTGTTGCCCCGATGGGGCCCAGGAGAGGAAACAAATCACTCAACTGAAGTTTCTGTCCATCTGTTTCTTATATTTACTCAGCCTCTTCCACACACACACGTGATTTGTTTATCGTTGGCATATTTTTGTGTGTGATCAGCGCTCTTTGACATCTCCAACATGAATTTGTTGGTATCAAGGGGAGATAGGGACATGAAAGAAAATGAGAAGGAAAATATGGGTGAAGAATTACACGGCAGTGGGCAAACCAACCCCACATCAGGTAGATGTTCATGTGTCACTGGACCTTAGATCTTCCCTAAAATGGAAACAATATAAGTAAGCTCCAATACTGAAAGTGGTTTGAAAACAGTGTGTGTAATCATAGAATGGCTTGAGTTTGAAGGGACCTTTAAGATCATGGAGTTCCAACCTCCCTGACCTGCCCTGTTCAAACCCCAAAACAACACCTCCCACCAGAGCAGGTTGCTCTAAGCCCCATCCAGCCTGGTCTTGAACCCCTCCAGGGATGGAGCAGCCACAACTTCTCTGGGCAACCTGGGCCAGGGTCTCGCCACCAAAGAATTTCTTCCTCATATCTCATATAAATGTCTCCTCTTTCAGTTTTAAACTGTTCTTCCTTGTCCTGTGGCTCCACTCTTCTCCCCATCTCTCCTGTAGCCCCTTCAGGTACTGGAAGACTGTTCTAAGGTCTCCCTGGAGCCTTCTGTTCTCCAGGATGAACAACCGCAGCTCTCTCAGCCTGTCCTCATAACAGAGGTGCTCCAGCCCTCTGAGCATCTTTGTGGTCTCCTCTGGACCCGTTCCAACAGGTTCATGTCCTTCATATATTTGAGGACTCCAGAGCTGGGCACAGGACTCCAGGTGGGGTCTCACCAGAGCAGAGCAGAGGGGCAGAATCACCTCCCTCGCCCTGCTGGCCACGCTTCTTGTCTTGCAGCCCAGGATGCAGTTGGGTTTCTGGGCTGCCATGGTGCACTGCCAGCTCTTGTCAAGCTTCTTGTTCACAAGCACCCCCAAGTCCTTCTCCTTGAGGCTGCTCTCCAGCCATTCTCCACCCAACCTGTATTTACCTCTGACATCTGCTTATTTTAAATGAGAGAAGAAATGAGAAGAAAATAAGTTGCTCTTTACAGTGAAGCCATTATACCTATTGGAAGACAAGCTTTGGTGAACTTTCTTTGATTGTACCATACAATAGAAATATTTTGCTTTTCTGTTTATGTAATAAATGTGAATTCATACCTGGGGTACGCATCCAGTAGCATCTGTCCACTCCAGAAGAAAGCAAGGCACAACTGTAAGACAAGTGAAACAGAGACGGCCTGTACGGCACCACTCTGCTGATTCCAGATTTTTTCTTTTCATGGTGTAGAGGTCTATTAAATGTGTTGTGAGGCACTGTCACTATTGAATGCTAATGCAACTTAATTCTGATGCCAGTTTCCTAACAGAGCTCTGTCTGTGAATATCGGGGAATTCTTACAAGCTTCTGTTTTTACTTCAATTCCTGAAGGGATAAACCCTGCAAGTCTTAGGGTTTAAGGCACAGTTTAAATCTCATAGATGTCTTTCAGGCTTCTTGTGTTGGACTGAATGACCTCTGGCCATCCCTTACAGCTGCAGGTTTCTGTCTTCCTGCACACAGGAAAACTGCTTCAAATGCTGATGAGGCATTATGTTACAAGATTTTCTTGTTAAAAGTCTCCAAAGGAATCTTGCTTCATGTAAATCAGCAGAGTCATGTTTTCTGCATGAAGGCTCATACAACAAGGCATGTTTTCCCACTACTTGCACTGTAGATTAGATTACACCTTACCTGGTAGTAAAAATACCAGCTTCTGAAATGAAATTCTCTGGTCTTCTATGCCTTTAGACAACTCACAGGAAAATTAGAGGTGGAGGAAAGGGATGTGACCAGACGAAAAGGGAGATTTATTGGCAGGAAAGGGCAGTCTGTGAGTGAAAGGCATTACTTTTCTTTGGGGAAGAGTAAAACCAGGCTCTCCAAAGTAAATCTCAAATACCCAGAGTGAGTCCCTGACTGCTGCCCACTGCATATTGCATTATCTAGCAGCATCCTTGGAATTCATCTAATAGATGTGAAAACGATATAAGCATCTAGGATTTTTGAAGTAAGAATCCATAAAAAATTAATCAGACTTTAAAACTGGAGGATCTTAAGACGGCAGATGGACCAGAGGCAGAGGAAATCCAGACTGTTGCCCTTTTGGTTGCAGTGTGTGCCTCTGCATCGCTGACACCCCTGTTTGGAGGTGTAGCTGCTGCTGGGTCTGTGTGTGACTGCCCAGCTTTTAAACTGTCCTTCTTCAGCTTCTGCTTGTGCTCATTTCTGTAACCTCCATGCAGTTTCTTGTTAGCAAATGGGTCGTTACGAGGTTGTTTCGATAGGGAACTCTTTGTTTTCATTTCAGGAAGAAAATTGTCTACAAGGTGGGTTAGGGAGACCTTTAGTAAGGCTTTCAGCACTGTCTCCCTGAAAATTCTCACAGAGATCCTGATGACCTGAGGGCTTCTGCGTCTTCATTTCAGACAAAACAAGCAGAGGGGAGAGTATTTCCAGTAGGGCGTGTATGTGCTCATGTCCTGGTGCAAGGGCTCTTATTCTTGCTTCTGGCCCAGCTCCTCTGGGTTTTGCCAGCCCCTCATTACCTAACCAGGGTGGAAGAGTTATAGCTTCTCCAGATGGCTGCATCCACAGAGCTGCCTTTCACCTTTGGCACGCGCCTGGCCGGGTGCCACTCGAAGCTGCATCCAGAAGAGGTGCTGGGATTTGCTTTTGGTTTAAGCTAAATGCTGTCCTCATTTATCACAGAATCCCAGAACATCAGGGATTGGAAGGGACCTTGAATGATCATCCAGTCCAATCCCCCTGCCAGAGCAGGAACACATAGAGCAGATCACTCAGGAACGCCTCCAGGCGAGTTCTCAATGTCTCCAGAGAAGGAGACTCCACAACCTCCCTGGGCAGCCCCTTCCAGTGTTCAGTCACTCTCACTGTGAAGAAGTTTTTCCTCATATTTAAGTGGAATTTATGCTCAAAGCAGTAAAGTCCTGGGGAGTATTTTAGAGTCTTCATCTTAAAGTCTTATTTTAGCTTAATTTTATCTTTCTTTCCCCGTATAGTCTCTGAGATTCTATAGTTAGCTGTCACAACAATTATTAAAGGCTGCATCTCTACTTAGATGGTGAGAAGTAATGAAAGGACAAGCCGTTGCTGAAGTCAGTGTAGTCATGCCATGGGCTTCTAGTTGGATTTTCACCTGTTTGTTAACAGCCAAATTCCTCCAGCCTCTTAGAACAAGGCAGATGTCATGGTTTCAGGTCCAAACCGGTGGCATGAGATGAAGTAGAGGTGGTTGTAGGTTCATGCATTTTTATTTTGCCAGCAGCAGTAGGCACGACTAGCTTCTTTCTGCTGACACCCCTAAGGACTTGTATCATTTCTATGCTCTTGTCCAGTATTCTGTGTATGCATTCATTTACACCGTTGTCTGCAGAATCATAACGCTTGTGCTTGAATGCGGTGGAAAGTCTGATAGTTGGGATCAGAGAAGCGTTTACACCATTTTCACGTTCACAGTGGCTGATGACTGAGAGTCCAGGGATTTGTGTATGAAAGGAAGTCTTATTTTTGCTTGCCTGACACCTTGCATTCCAGGGTGTCTTTTTAAGCCCTTCCATATATTTCAGCCTGGTGCCATACTAAATCTTCTGAATGAGTGGTTTCCTCTCTTCAATACATGACCACCTAGTATTTTGAGGGCCGATTCCATTTGATTCGGCTGCTCAGATGCCTGTCACTGGGATAAGAAATTACGGTTTGGGTGAGCTTATGCATTAGGGTGGTTTATATTGGGCCTGCTAATTTTTGATTAGGCTCTCATTACAGATGTTCTTCTGTGACTTGAACAATTGTCCAGATCTGCAATTGCTGTTTTGAAGAGTGCCTGGTAGAAGGAGAAGTTGGGGAGTTGTCGTTATAGGAAAACTAATTTCTTTTAATTACTATTCTGTGAACAAGAGGAGACAACAGAACACAACTGAGAGCGTTTTAAGAGTCTGACCTTTGAGATAAGTAGTTTCAAGTCCAAATGCTGGCTCTTGCATTCCAACTCAGATTCTAATCCAATGTTCCCTAATTCGGTGGGCTTATGAGGAGAGCCAGCAGTCTAGAGGAAAGACAAAATTAAGTTTTTAAATGGATTAACGTTATCAGAGAAACATTTTGGAACCCAGCTATATGTGGAGATGTTAAACAGCATAAATATATCTCAGTTTAGAAAGCTTTGGGTGTTTTGCTAGTATGTATATTCATTGGTTTAATTTCTGAAGTGCTTGATCATATCATAGCCAAAGAACATAATCATCCTAAAAGCAGAATTTCTAATCATCTTTCAAGTAAAAACAGGCAGTGCAAGTCTCTTACGTGTAGGATTTCATTGCATGCCAGACTGAAGAAAGCTTGGCTATTTTTAGGTGTTGCAATATGATTAACTTTTGTAGGAGGTTCACCAGTCCATTGAATCATGGTTTTGCAGCCATGAGTTTTCCAATTTTCATTTATTTTAATTTATATTTGCTTGTAGCATTTAACTGTTCATACTATGTAGTTCTAGAGTCGCATTAAATTCGTTTCTGAACTAACCCTCCAGATGCAGTGGAATTAGTGTTGACTATGAAAGTAATTATCAAAGGTTTTCCCATCTTGTATAATGGGTAAAATATGTCAGTATCTGAAAGTTTACCATGTGCTACCTTTGCCCTAACAAATGGACTCCAAGTGTTGTTGTGAAACAAATGGATAAGCTGGTGTGACGTGTAGTTCAGTAAGACACAGATTCGTTTGAAAAGTTCCTGAAGAATTTCGAGAAACTGTAGTGTTTTCCCAAGGCCCGTGTGTGGAGGGCGCTAGTTTGTTTTCTTAATGAAGTGGGAGTTGTCATGGCATTTCAAGATACCACTCTGACATTTTGGCTACCTCTGAGTTTCATTTTTGCTTTGGCAATGGTTTTAGACCAGCTACACCCATTGGAACTGCCCAGCCAGTGACAGATCACTGAAATTGCCCCCTGATAGAATCATAGAATGGTTAGAGTTGGAAGGGACCTTCAAGATCATGGGGTTCCAGCCTGGGCCAGGGTCTCACCACCCTCACTGCAAATAATTTCTTTCTAGTATCTCATCTAAATCTCCCCTTTCCATTTAAAACCATTACCCCTCGTCCCATTGCTCTGCTCCCTGATAAAGAGTCCCTCCCCATCTCTCCTGTAGGCTCCCTTTAAGTAGTGGAAGGGCCTCTGAAGGTCCTCCCTGAAGACTTCTTTTCTCTAGAACTTCCCCGGGTCTCTCAGCCTGTTCTCACAGCAGAAGTTCTACAGCCCTCTGAACATCTTCATAGTCTCCTCTGGACCCATTCCAACAGGTCCATGTCCTTCTTATGTTTGAGGACTGCAGAGCTGCACACAGTACTGCAGGTGGGATCCCACCAGAGCAGAGTAGAGGGGCAGAATAACTGATAGACACTAATACTACAGTGTCCAATTTTATTATATATTCTTTATATAATCTTTCTTCATTAAGTCTGGATTTGTTTTTTTTTTTTATTGCAGGCCAATAATTCAGGTCATTTAAGACTTATCACAGACCGTAACTAAGCCTCTGTCGCAGAGTAACGTTAAGGTTTGTGACCTGTCAGAAATTATATAGGAGAATGAAGTAAGTTTAAAAGCCTTATGAATACTTTTAGTTGTGGGGAACTACAGAATAAAAGCATTCTATCATTTCTGATCTGAAACTTGTACAAAACCCACAGTTCTCCAGCCCTGCAAGTCTGTAAAAGAATAATATTTTTTTTCTACATGAATAATGTAATTTAAATGTCAGTTTTGCAGAAAGTTGTGCAGAAATTACCTCTTGTAGGGATTTTTTAGGGGTTGCAAGGGGAGTATTGCAGCTCTCTGCAATGGCGTACAGTGATGCCGTGTGTGTGTAGGAGCACGATTTATTAATCTCCCTGCGTGAAATGAGAAGAGTGTGCATGAAACTGCAGACAACACCGGGAAGAGGAAAATGTTTCCTTACTCCTTTTTAACATTATTTTCAGTCCAGCTGACAGAAATCTTTCAAAACTGTTGGGGCCTTCTGGTATCTTCCTCTGCTCAGAGCGCGTAACGAGTGAAATAGGGAAATGAAAGACCGTGTAAAAGCCAGCAAAAAAAATGAAAGAGAGGAAAAGGCTTTCTGAAATACAGAGCAGAAGAAAAAATTCCAAATTCTATGGATGACTGATTTTCCCTTCTTAGAATATTTTAAAATAAATTCTGAGAGGTCAGAAACGTTTCAAATATCTGCGGCCTCTTAATGCATCTGGGAGATGTTAATTTTGTCCTACGAGCACAACCACTTACCTCCCTGCAAAACAAGTACAAAATCCAATTTAGCACTCCCACCCACACTTGATTTGCTGTTTGACACAGTTGAGGAGCCTGGGAATCTTTCAAACCTAAAAAAACTAAACCCATGATAATAAACCCATCGAACCCATAGTAATGGAAAAATCATGTTAACGTCCATGAAAACAATAACCCAGCTCCCACCAACATCATCCTCTGTGTCCTCCAGAACAATGTCCATCCCTCCCTCAAGCTGATGTGTTTGCTGGAATACTGGGGATGCTGTCAGAGCTCAGGAGCTTTTGTTGGAGTGGGTATGGACAGTGGGGAACTTCTCTCCCTGAAGAAGACTTGAAAGAAAATTTCATCTGGGGGAAGCTGGGTTGGTGGCAAAGTGGTTCCTAAGCAGTGTTTCACCTTTCATGAGGAGATACTTGTCACATTTGCCTCTGCTTTATGGACAGGTATGAATAACAACACGCTGCCTTATTTTGCTGTGCCTCCAGCTCCAGCAGTCCCAGCATAAACCCTCAATTAACCTGCCCAAATCCCTTTGTTAGCCGTCGTGAGCAAGAGTTGTGGATATTAGCAAGAGGTTTCTTTTGAAAAGAATTATAATGATCTAATTAATATTGTTGACATTTAAGCATTTGTTATTATATTTCAGAGTTAATGATCCTTCAAGAGATATTTTGGTAATTCAGATCTCCCACAATTGGATTTTCAAGCTGTTTAAGATGAAGGGAGATGATTTGTTACTCTGGAACGCTCTTGGTTTGTATTCATGAGGGTTTTGTAGTAATGTTGAAGCACAGTTGACAATTCAAATTCCAACTCAGCACAACAGAGAAAAGCGCCAGTAAATGTGGAATGTGTTTTCCAGGATATAAAGTAATGATTAATTTATACTCCTAGGTTCCCAGATTTGATTTCTCATGCAGTACTTGACAAGTTAGCCCCATGAGAGATGGAAATGAGAGCAGTCATGGAGATCTGAGGAGTTACTGGAGGAACAGCAGTAGTTTAGACAAGAGACTCTTCAGAGGAACATGCTTTTCCTAATTCTGAATAAAGAGANCACAGTTCTCCAGCCCTGCAAGTCTGTAAAAGAATAATATTTTTTTTCTACATGAATAATGTAATTTAAATGTCAGTTTTGCAGAAAGTTGTGCAGAAATTACCTCTTGTAGGGATTTTTTAGGGGTTGCAAGGGGAGTATTGCAGCTCTCTGCAATGGCGTACAGTGATGCCGTGTGTGTGGGGGAGCACGATTTATTAATCTCCCTGCGTGAAATGAGAAGAGTGTGCATGAAACTGCAGACAACACCGGGAAGAGGAAAATGTTTCCTTACTCCTTTTTAACATTATTTTCAGTCCAGCTGACAGAAATCTTTCAAAACTGTTGGGGCCTTCCGGTATCTTCCTCTGCTCAGAGCGCGTAACGAGTGAAATAGGGAAATGAAAGACCGTGTAAAAGCCAGCAAAAAAAATGAAAGAGAGGAAAAGGCTTTCTGAAATACAGAGCAGAAGAAAAAATTCCAAATTCTATGGATGACTGATTTTCCCTTCTTAGAATATTTTAAAATAAATTCTGAGAGGTCAGAAACGTTTCAAATATCTGCGGCCTCTTAATGCATCTGGGAGATGTTAATTTTGTCCTACGAGCACAACCACTTACCTCCCTGCAAAACAAGTACAAAATCCAATTTAGCACTCCCACCCACACTTGATTTGCTGTTTGACACAGTTGAGGAGCCTGGGAATCTTTCAAACCTAAAAAAACTAAACCCATGATAATAAACCCATCGAACCCATAGTAATGGAAAAATCATGTTAACGTCCATGAAAACAATAACCCAGCTCCCACCAACATCATCCTCTGTGTCCTCCAGAACAATGTCCATCCCTCCCTCAAGCTGATGTGTTTGCTGGAATACTGGGGATGCTGTCAGAGCTCAGGAGCTTTTGTTGGAGTGGGTATGGACAGTGGGGAACTTCTCTCCCTGAAGAAGACTTGAAAGAAAATTTCATCTGGGGGAAGCTGGGTTGGTGGCAAAGTGGTTCCTAAGCAGTGTTTCACCTTTCATGAGGAGATACTTGTCACATTTGCCTCTGCTTTATGGACAGGTATGAATAACAACACGCTGCCTTATTTTGCTGTGCCTCCAGCTCCAGCAGTCCCAGCATAAACCCTCAATTAACCTGCCCAAATCCCTTTGTTAGCCGTCGTGAGCAAGAGTTGTGGATATTAGCAAGAGGTTTCTTTTGAAAAGAATTATAATGATCTAATTAATATTGTTGACATTTAAGCATTTGTTATTATATTTCAGAGTTAATGATCCTTCAAGAGATATTTTGGTAATTCAGATCTCCCACAATTGGATTTTCAAGCTGTTTAAGATGAAGGGAGATGATTTGTTACTCTGGAACGCTCTTGGTTTGTATTCATGAGGGTTTTGTAGTAATGTTGAAGCACAGTTGACAATTCAAATTCCAACTCAGCACAACAGAGAAAAGCGCCAGTAAATGTGGAATGTGTTTTCCAGGATATAAAGTAATGATTAATTTATACTCCTAGGTTCCCAGATTTGATTTCTCATGCAGTACTTGACAAGTTAGCCCCATGAGAGATGGAAATGAGAGCAGTCATGGAGATCTGAGGAGTTACTGGAGGAACAGCAGTAGTTTAGACAAGAGACTCTTCAGAGGAACATGCTTTTCCTAATTCTGAATAAAGAGAATGAGATGGGAGAGGGAGAAATGTGCATCTCATCTTGCCATATCTCTTGCAGCATTGGCAAGAGGAGCCAGTCAGCAAGGGGTTGGTTTGTTTCTTTTCATGTTTTCCTAAGTCGAATTTATATTCCTGCAGATGCTCTCAGTTTAAAGGGAACATATTACCCTGGACGTATGTAAAGCAGGCTCCTCTGTCCTGACAAAAATCCTTTTTGGTCAGGCCACAAGGAATTGAGTGAGTTTATGAGCTCTTCAGTTGTGTAATGCTGGTGTAGTAATTTTGCCGAACAGGCTGCTTGAACCCCTTCCAGTAAGAGGAAAACCTCTGAGCGTGTCGAGGGATGGCTCCCAATTTTCCTTTTCCCCAGAATAGCCAAATCAGCTTAGCTTCCCATGCAAGTGTATTGCAAGTGATCATACCCCAGAGTGTGTTGGCAGATTTTGGGGTGATAGGATGGGTGGGAACTCAGGTGTTGGCAGTAGTTCTGGTATGGTGGCACCTCCGGCTCCTTTGCTCTCCTGCTTCTTACCCAGCTCTGCCTGTACAGCTGCAGGGACTTGAACTGGTACTTTCCTTCCCTTTGATGAGGGTCGGGGTGGGTGGGACAAAGCGGGGGTGGGGTTAGGGCTGGATGCGACAAAATAATCTCCCAGTTGGAAAATAAGTCAGAAATTAGTAGGTTCTTTCTGCAGGTGGCAGAATCAGAACATCAGGGAGAGGTTCTTGATCTGAATGTGTAGTGTTCTGTGGCTCAGCTTGCAGAGTTTAGTCCTTTAAGCAGGTGCTCTCTGTCTGTTTCTGAAAATGCTGACAGGGCCAATTTTGGTCACCAAGCCTGGATTCATACCTGCCACGTCTCTGTGCAGTAGCTCAGATAGACCCTTGGAATGTCCCAGGGCCACAAAACTTGATCTGAACTGAAACAAGCCTGAGACTTGGCTGGGATCCACAACTGCTTGTGGGTTGCCTGTCTGTCTGAGGATGTTGTGCTTTGAGATTAATTGTCCAGTTTTGTTAAACGAAGGGGTGCAATGAGAGGACCTGCCCACCCCAAACAGCTCACTTCCCCTCCTTTCAGTGCTCCTCTGGTCATGCAGATGGTGTACCTCCGACCTGCCCACCCCAAACAGCTCACTTCCCCTCCTTTCAGTGCTCCTCTGGTCATGCAGATGGTGTACCTCCATTCAGCTTGGATATCGAGCACTGGCTGGAAGGATGGTCCCAAAGAGTGGTGCTCAACCGAGTTAAATGCAGCTGACGGCCAGTCACAAGTGGTGTTCCTCAGGGCTCAGTGTCGGGGCCTGATGTTTATGGTTTATGTTTAATGTCTTTATTGATGATCTCAACAAGGATATAGAGAGCACCATCAGTAAGTTTGCAGATGACACTAAGTGAGGTGGGAGTGTTGATGTGCATGAGGGCAGGGGCGCTCTGCAGAAGGACTTGGATAGATTGGATCCATGGGCCAGTGTTAATGGCATGGGCTTCAACAAGGCCAAGTGCCAGGTCCTGCACTGGGGCCACAACAACCCCACAGATGGCTACAGGCTTGGGGCAGTGTGGCTGGAGCTGCCTGGCAGAAAAGGACCTGGGAGTGCTGGGTGACAAGCGGCTGAACACGAGCCAGCAGTGTGCCCAGTTGGACAAGAAGGCCAATGCCATCCTGGCTTGTATTAGAAATGGTGTGACCAGCAGGAGTAGGGAGGTGATTGTCCCCCTGTACTCAGCACTGGTGAGGGCACTCCTTGAGTCTTGTGTCCAGTTCTGGGCACCTCAGCACAAGAGAGATCTGGAGGTGCTGGAGCGAGTGCAGAGGAGGGACACGGAGCTGGGGAAGGGCCTGGAGAATAAATCTTATGAGGAGCAATTGAGGGAGCTGGGACTGTTTAGTTTGTGGAAGAGGAGGCTGAGGGGAGACCTCATCACCCTCTACAACTGCTTGAAAGGACATTGAAGAGAGGTTGGTGTTGGTCTCCGCTCACAGGGGATTAGCAATTGAAGGAGAGGGAATGGCTTCAAGCTGCAGCAGGGTAGGGTTAGGCTGAACATGAGGAAAGAATTTTTCCCAGCAAGAGTGGTCAGTCACTGGAATGGGCTGCCCAGGGAGGGTGTGGATTTGCCATCCCTGACTGTGTTTCAGAGTGGTGGAGATGTGGTGTTGAGGGATCTGGTGTAGGGGAGAAAGTGGGGCTGATGGTTGGACTCGATGATCCCAAGGGTCTCTTCCATCCAAAATGATTCTATGATGATATGAACTTGGACACTTCTTCATCCTCGTTCACATCCAGTGGGTGATCACATGCAAGTCTTCCCTCCGTGCAGTTTTGTGTAGGGATGACAGAAGCAGTGCATGCAGCTCTGTCTCTGAGGTCCTCTCAACCATTAGTGGTGCTCCTCCAGCATTTGAGATGCAATACACTGTTGACTCCTCTTGGGATCTTTTCTGCTATTTTCAAAATTTCCCTCATTTTGCTATTTTCCTCATCTTGGGTATTTATTTGTTTGTTCTCAATTTCCATGGTCTGTCTCCCCTGTGGCCTTTGAGGGCTGTGTTGCCTACAGCAATCATTTTTGCTCTTTCTGCTGCCTCTACAAAGTCTGCATTTCTTGTATGAGCAATATCTGCAGGGCTGTGAAGAGGTTTCTGCCTATAAATAGATCTGTAGCTCCTTTTAAGATCTGCTATCATCTGGTGGCCTTTTACTAACTGAAGCTTCAAGGCTCTTACCATGCTTTATATGTGTAAATCAGCGAGGATGAGTTGTGACTGAAAGCCTTGTGTGACGCATTGGGTGTAAGAATGTGCCTCTTAGTCCTTGAATCCATAGAGTCCTTTGGCCTCTTAGTCCTTTCATAGTCTCCTTGAGCTTGCCTCTGGGACTTACCTCGGGACTTGAGGACTTTATTTCCCACACAAAAGAAGGGTTTGCTTCCTTCTCTCTGCCTCTGTTTGTTGCATACCTGGGTAATTCAGCTCAGCATTGGTAATGAGCAAATTGTATTAAATTTATTGGGACGTTGCTGGCCTCTGTTGTGAGGATAGTGTTTTAAGGGTAGTTCAAACAGGGCTGGTTTTGGAAGCAGGGCTTTCTGAAAGCCCAGGTGCTCATTGTGCAGACCTCCTACTCCCTTAGCCTTTGGTCAAGGCTTGTAGTAAGTACATGCCAGCTTGTACCTGTTGGAGACAGAATGTGGGCATGAAGTGGAGATGACTTGAAGTCATCTCTTTTGATAGAAAACAATAGCTGCAAAGAGGATCAGATAATAACCATGCCACCAGGGAGTCCTTTGAAGACTTCTCCTTAGATCTGCTGTCCACAGGCTCCCAGAGGCTCTCTGAAATTATTTCCATGTGGAAAGAGTCAATTCTGTACACCTCTGAGATAGGATTCTTTCAGAAAAAATTAAACTACTTTTCTTTAGAGTACGTGATCTCTTTTCATGTTTATAGTAATAAAATGTTAATTGAGAAGCTAAAATGTAAAAGTGATCTAATTAGGTAAAATAATAGCATTTTTCTTAAAGTTGTTTGGTTTTTTTTCCACAATAAAATCAGATTCTATTCTGTAAAAATACACATTTCAGTTTTAAGCACGTACCTGTTTATATGTGTTTCTATATTATAAGCACATATATGTGTGTATGGGGTGCCCATGCCCCGGGCTGGCAGCAGGGTGAGGAGTCTGTGGGGAGATGTCAAACGAGGCTGGTTCCAGCTGGCTCCAGTGGCCCCATGGGGCCCAGCTCAGCCCATAGGTGACACGGGGCCTCTGGAGAATGGAAGTAAGAAGGGGCAAAACTTCTCCCCACATTGAGGAATGGCCCTGCAAGCACTGAGGGGGAAGAGGAGGTTCAGTTGCCAGAGCAGACTCCCCTGTAGCCTGTGGGGACACCATGGTGGTCCAGGGTAAGGCTGTTAGGGAACATAAAGGCCCCTCTGCTCTGCCATAGGGGAGTCTGGGCTGGAGAAGGCACCACATGAGACATGGCCTTCCCAAGTCTCTCTTAGCATCACAAAGGTAGGTTGGGCCATGCTTGTACAACCTGTAGGTTCTCAGCTTTGCCTTTCTCCTCAGCAGCATGGTTCTCATCAAGGAGCTATGGGATGGTGGCATTGTAAATTGGCTGTAGTTGTCTGTGGTGTAACACACAGACAGAGCAGGGAGTTCAGAGTAAAGCTGATATTTTTTTTAACCGAATTAATAATCTAGGCCATCTGTATGATAGAAATTTTAGTGGACAAAGAGCAGCAAACTTGTTTGGTAGATCAGTCAGAACACCCATCTGATGGAATGTACTCTTAGCACATTTGCTGATGACACACAACTGGGAGTGGTAGCTGACACACCAGAAGGCTGTGCCGCCATCTAGCATGACCTGGATAGGCTGGAGAGTAGGCAGAGAGGAACCTGATGAAACTGAACAAGGGCAAGTGTAGGGTGCTGCCTGGGGAGGAATAACCCCCTGCACCAGGACAGGCTATGGGGGACCTGCTGGAGAGCAGCTCTGAAGAAAAAGACCTGGGAGTCCTGGGGGACAACAGGATGCCCATGAGCCAGCAATGTGGCCTTGGTGGCGAAGGCCAATGGCATCCTGGGGGGCATCAGGAAGAGTGTGATCAGCAGGTGATGGGAGGTCATCTTCTGTTCTGCCCTGAGGAGGCCCCATCTGGAGCACTGGGTCCAGTTCTGGGCTCCCCAGTTCAAGAAAGACAGGGAACTGCTGGAGAAGGCACAGCAAAGGGCTGATGATGAGGGGCCTGGAACATCTCTCTGATGAGGAAAGGCCAAGGGACTTGGGCCTTTTTAGTCTGGAGAAGAGAAGTCTGACAGGGGACCTGATCAACACCTATAAATACTGCAAGGGTGGGTGTCAGGAGGATGGGGCCTCAGTGGTGCCCAGGGACAGAACAAGAGAGAACGAGCAGAAACTGGAACATAGGAAATTCCATCTCAACATGAGGAGGAACTTCTTACCTGTGAGGGTGGCAGAGCCCTGGCAGAGGCTACCCAGAGAGGTGGTGGAGTGTCTGTTTCTGTATGCTCTAAACCATTCTCCTTGACTAGCTTTCTGATGGTCATCTAGGAGGTGTTTGTGTAGTTATTTCTCTGGAGGAGATAGGATTGATTCTAAAACTAAGCAAATCAACCATACATTGAAAGACATCAATTAAAAGTCCATGTTGTCCACGGACTGATCATTATGAAGTTGTAGCCATTAACACCGAGCACATTGATGTAGTGCAGGGGGAAAGCACAGTACAGTTTTTCTTATTAACAATTCTAATTAACTTCTAATTGATTTCTGGGAATATAAATGGTTTCATTACTGTGTCTTACAATGAACGCCTTCGCCGGAATTAAACATTAATGGAAACTTCCTGACAATTGTTCCAATAACAAAACATGAAAATATCTATGATCTTCCCAGATGTCTGTTGCCCCATTTATAAAGTCAAATAAATGAAAATACCTTGCTCACAGCATGCCCCTTGTTGAATTTACATAACCTTATTCATCATGCCATCATTTAATTAAGAGGAGGATAAATAGCAGGTCAGCATTCAGCCCGTATTGAGGGCCCGGTAGCTCTAGGAAGAACATGAATTGTGTCCATCCCTGTAGGACAGTTATGCAGTAGCAAGATTTATTTGTCTGATTTGGAAATTTGAGACGTGAGAACAAAGATGTCCATTGAACACAATCTGAACAGGATTCTGTTGCAATCATCTGCCTCTTCTGAGTGTAGAAGACTAAGGTTGAAATCTGATAACATTTGGTTTTGAAGAACAGCATAAACTATAGAAAGTTAAGTAGTTCTTCAGAGAACAATGACTAAAACATCACAAAATGCAACAAACATGTTAAGTGAGAAGAAAATTTCTAACTGATGTGTTCATTCTAGCTCTCTGCTGACTGCCTCCATCTTCCATCTAAGGATGTACTTCCAACTAAGGATGTGGATAGCAATGAAACACCTAAATCAGTGTAAAATAAAAATGCCCCTGAGACACCACCTAACTCTGGAGGTACTTCAGCATTAGAAGAATCTGAGGCCATGACTTTAAAGGCATCTAGTTTCTCTTCTGCTTCAGAGCACAGCTGTCCAAGGCAGAACAGCTAAATGTGTATTTTCTCCTGAAGTTCAGTTAGGATTCAGTAAACCTGAATTTATACACCTACAAATACTTCAAGGGTGGGTGTCAGGAGGATGGGGCCAGTCTTTTTCCCAGTGGTGCCCAGGGACAGGACAAGAGGAAACGGGCACAAACTGGGACATAGAAAGTTCCATCTCAACATGAGGTGGAACTTCTTCCCTGTGAGGGTGGCAGAGCCCTGGCAGAGGCTGCCCAGAGAGGTGGTGGAGTCTCCATCTTTGGAGACATTCAAACCCTCCTGGACACGTTCCTGTGGGACCTGCTGTGGGTGACCTTGCTTTGGCAGGGGGTTGGAGTGGATGATCTCCAGAGGTCCCTTCCAACCCCATAGCATTCTGGGATTCTGTGAAACCTACCTTCTGTCACCATAAGTTGAAACATTTATTTCTATGTGATATTTTACCTTCAGCAAAATACCAGAGAGGGGGAAGCTGCTGTAAACAAGAAATGCCGAGCAGTTACCCAAGCATGAGTTCTCTGTGGAACATTGCCCTGGCGTACCTCAGTCCTCCCGTGTAGGTATTACAAATGTGCATTAAAATGCGGTTCTTTCTTCCATTTCTTTAGGCTACAGACCCAGATGCTGGTGTTAATGGTCAAGTTCATTACAGTTTGGCAAACTTCAACAATCTTTTCCGCATCACCTCCAACGGCAGCATTTACACGGCGGTTAAACTGAACAGAGAAGTCAGGGACTATTATGAACTTACTGTTGTAGCGACAGATGGAGCTGTGGACCCCCGCCACTCGACGCTGACTTTAGCCATCAAGGTGCTGGATATTGATGACAACAGCCCTGTTTTTACTAACGCTTCCTACGCTGTCTGCGTGCCAGAAAATCTACCACCAGGCACTGTCTTCCTGCAATTAGAGGTAAGAAGGCATTGTAGAGGGAAGAAGATGTTTTGTAAATGTTCTGCAATACTAAGCGTGTTCTTACTCGTCAGGGAGATCGCACTAAGAGATTGCAAACTGGAGAAGGGGAAGTTACAACATTTAACAGACTGAAAAATGCATGGCCATAAGACAGGTACATAAAAATAGTTGGAAGCTGAGGTTCATTTGGAAATAAGAGCAATTATTAAACAAACAACAAACCTACACTACTGTTGGAATATTGTTTTGCACATTGAAAGTGCTTTTGATATTTTTTTGAAAGCTTATACTGCTTCTACCTGTTTACATGAGGAAGAGGAGAGAGGTGTAGCTCAACTACTTCAGACATTGAAGTCAAACCTAGATGTCTAACTCACGTTACAGTTAATGGAGATAAATAGTTGCTTCCAGAAGCAATTCACACAATGCCAAAATCATCATCTAAGATAGTTTGAGTGAAGTAGGCACATAGAGGTGTTGTCTTCCCTTCATTGACTATAAAAGATATTCAGACAAGTGAGAGTTAATTGTTGAAGGATGAGGGAGATGTCTGAGAGGTTCACTTCCCATAAGCAGTCTATTTATCCTCCTGGTGTTTGGTCAGCATCCTTCAATGAGAAGAATCTCTCCTGAGACAACTGTAGGCAGAACAGTTTCATCTGAATGTGACTGCAGATGAATCTAATGTCAAATTAGAGCTGAAGCAATCACATAATATGCCTTCTCCTGAGCAAAATTAATATTCTTTGTCTAAATACCGGCATGAATTTAAAACATCCGTGCTGCCATAGGGGGTGAGATTAAACATCTGCTTAGCCCAGCGTCCTCTCCCTGGCCCGGGCCATTAGCAGGTGCCCAGGGAAGAGAACAAGATCCAGTCACTCTTGCTCAGAATGTTGTGCTTATTTCACGGGGCGGGTATCTCTGGTTTTTGTAACCCTAAGTGGATTTGTCTTCCTTGTGTTTGTGCAGCAGTATGAAGTACATCAGGTACTATTAATAAAATACAATGACATTAAATTTGTTTGCAGTAGCTTGCTTTCTCATATTCTCTAAATATAGCGGGGATTTTTTTTGTGAAAATGGGTTTTGTTTGTTCTTTGTTTTATTTTTCCTTCTGTATGTCATGCTGTAGGCAAAGGATGTTGATCTTGGGTCTGATGTGAACTATCGAATACGGACACAGGAAGCGCTGGAGTATTTTGCACTGAACAAGCACACGGGCGAGTTATCGCTTTTGAAGTCCTTGGATTATGAATCCTTCGCCGACACAGAAGCAACCTTCACCTTTCTTGTGGAAGCCTTCGATAGCAAGGGCACTATGCCTCCTGGTCTGGCCACTGTCACAGTGAGAGTAAAGGTAAGAGGAATCACCCGTCCATCGCTAGAATCCTCTCCTGTTCATTCCAGAATTGTTCCTCGGCTCTTGGGGGTGTGCTGGGAAACACCAGGGCACAGCAGCAGTATGTCTGCTCTCCTGCTTTTCCATACGTAGGAACCTGCTCCCTTTTTCTGATGGCAGCTTCTTCAGTTAAACATACACTTTTACAGCAGCTATAATTACATTGCTGGATGCAATTACGTAGTTAAATCTTGGATCGTAGATTTATGAAGCGCAAGAACGCCTGAGACATATATAATCATTCAGTCCTTTAGAAGCCCTGAAAGAGGCTGAAATAAATACCTAATGGAATTGTTTGCAGAGATGACACCATCACATTTTACTTCAAGTTCTCATAAATTTTAATTTTAGGAACCATTCAGGTGTATTGAGTGCTGATGTGGCACGCCACATCCTATATTTCAGACTCCACTAAGGAACAGGCTTGCTTAGTGGTCTTGCACACTGAGTTGTTTTTATGCAGTGAGTTCCAGCATCGCCTCTGGGTCTCAGGAATCTCACCAAAAACATGGGGATAAGGGTAATGATATTCTCTTTGGTAACGATCCACAAATGAAAAGCATTTGTAGCCGAAACATTAGCACTTACCCATCTTAATTTGGTGAATGTACTCACATCCAAGAGGAGAGGATATTTTAGATGCTCTAAACCATGCCTCCGTGCGTTGACAAAGGTGCAGCTCTGGTGCAGTCAGTCGAGTCCTTTTGCGCAATTGCTTTTTGTTGTTGTTGCTGCTGACTGTGTCAGTGAAGAATTGTGAGCTGTGGGAGCGAAGAGAGTTTAATTACTCGTATTTTAGCTAAGAAGCAAAGGCTGTAGCAGGAACAAAAGCGGAGCTCACAAATGCAAACTTCATATCTGGCAGCTTCAGTTTGAACGTAAGCCTGAGGAAGGCGTTTAGCGTGTATGACTCAGGCGTGTGTTCGGCTCACTGCCTATCTGCAGATGCTAGGAATTGCCACATGGGTTTGAGTAATTAAACTTCTTTGTCTCTAGTGAACTCAGAATTATTTTGGGGACAGTAAATGTCTCCAATTATTAGCTCTGATGGCAGTGCAAGAAGGATTCTCTACCTCTCCATCTCTGCCAAGTTCCTCAGATTGAGATGCAAGTCACCTGTTCACAGAGAGTCCGTGCTCTTGGCAGATTCCAAGTCAATCAAAGGAAAACATTGCTTTGGACACCATTCTCTGAGTTATTCTGTAACAATTTGAAGGAGGAAGTTGGGGAAGGCCTTTTTTTGTCCTAAAAGAAACTTTTTGCCCAGCACAGAGAGTTTTGGAAAGAATTAAAGTGTTTGGGTTTGTTTGGGAGATTTTGTTGGGTTTTTTTTTTGAGAGAGAGACTTGTTTTCAAATAGGAATGTGTTCAGAGCAAAGTTGTTGTTCACGTCACAGGGCTGACCCTGCTGTGTGACTCTGCATTGGTATTGTATTCATTTGTGACGGGGTATGGAGGAGCAGTACGGCTCCACTTGGTGGCCTTAGTGCAAGAGCAGGCTGTGTGCTGCCAAAGGAGGTGGTGTGGGGATAGGGTACTGAAAAAATGGATTATTAATAGGATCCAAAAACCAGGTTTCGTGCTTTCCTGGAAACTCTTCCCACACACAAGCAACAAAAAGGGAGCATGATGACATGGAAAGGCACGAGTAAGAGCTTCAGCAGTAAAAGGTTTGGGGCTGGGGATAGAAGAGGGCCTGAATGTGAGGACAAGCAGCTTACAATTTTAAATGAGAAAGAAAATAAGTAAAATAAATTATTAAGTGAATATCATACTCAGTGACAGGCTAACATCTTCAACAGATCAGTGGACATAACTAAATACTATCTATATTGCTTGGATGCAGATGATGCTTAGGCTCTGGCCTTGAGTAATGGGTAGAAGCGAAGTATTCTGAGTGGCGGGTGAGAGAGGAGGGGAGGGCTTTTGGAAGAAAAAAAATTAATATCACGTTTTGTTGGGCAGATGTCAATGTCATTCATGGATTTTATGTCAGATTGTAGAACCTTAGAACCTTGGTCAAAAGAGATGTTTGGAATAGAAAGAATGAATTGTATAAATTCAATTTATACTTGAAAAGTTTAGGTTTAAGTTTATACTGGTGAACTTTTCAGATACAAAATTTGCGGGGGGTTGTGTGTGCAAAAGTGAAGATTGAAATCAGAGCCTTGTGGTACCCCTGTGTGCTGGAAGGCTGGAAAGCACTTCTGAGGAGAAGGATCTGGGGGTCCTGGAAGACAGTAAACGATCCCTGAGCCAGCAATGTGCCCTGGTGGCCAAGGGACCAATGGAATCCTGGGCTGCGTAGGGAAGAGTGTGGCCAGTAGGTGGAGGGAGGTCATTCTCCCCCTCTGCTCTGCACTGGTGAGGCCACAACTGGAATCCTGCCTCCAGTTCTGGGCTCCCCAGTTCAAGAGAGACTGGGAACTACTGGAGAGAGTCCAGTGTAGGGCAAGAGAGATGATGGAGGGATTGGAGCATCTCCCTGAGGAGGAAAGGCTGAGAGAGCTGGGACTCTTGAACCTGGAGCGGAGAAGGCTGAGGGAAAACCTTCTTCATGCTCACAAGTACCTGAAGGGTGGGTTGATGGAGGATGGAGCCAGATTCTTCTCAGTGGTTCCCAGTGACAGGACAAGGGGCAACAGGCACAAGTTGGAAGAGGGGAAGTTCTATTGGAATATAAGGAGAAACTTCTTTGGTGTGAGGCTGCCCAGGGAGGGTGTGGAGTCCCCTTCCCTGGAGGTTTTCAAGCCCCACCTGGGGGCAGCCCTGAGATTGCCCGGCTCTGGGCAACTCTGCTTTAGCAGGGGAGTGGGACTGGATGATCTCTAGAGGTCCCTTCCAACTCCCACAACGCCCTGATTCCATGAGATGAGAAGGATCCACAAGAGGACACCTGAAACGGTTGATTCAAGAGATGGAGCAGCAGGAGAGCAGTGCTTGGTCTTGAAAGCCAAGTGAGAACAAGAGGAGCAGGCCTTGACTGTGAAATTTAATACAGAAGTAAAAAGTACGTTGCAATGCAGTTCAGGGTTTTTTTTAGTGGGAAAAACTCGTCTTCTCTCTTGTTCTGAAGAGGGAGAGCCCTTGCAGAGCACTAGAGTCAGCACATCCTGCTGAACTGACAGAGGGTACCGTTTTCTCTCTGGCAGGGCAGGGGTGATGTTTGTAGGGCACTGAATCCATCCCTAGGTCTTGAGTATAAGATGGAATAAATGGCACACAGCAGTCTACAGTGACTTTACAGTGAGTTTTTAGAGTGACCAGAGAATACAATGTATTACCTATTCCAACCCAGACTCTTATTCCTCTGCAATTTTAACCAGGGTCTGAGCTGCTGCTTTAGGGCTTGGCTAAATAGACAACTCCTGATGATCATGTTCACTGTTTCATGGAAGCTGTTTATAATTTTTAGTTGGCCAATTAAGACATCTGCACAGGAAGCTGAAGGGGTTCTAATCCTCACCATTTCTGCCAGACCATCTGCCAAATCTGAGCCTGTTCCTAACAGGGATGTACATCTCTGCCATGGCTATGGAGGAGTTGGTCCCTCCCACTCAGCCTGTCTTTTGCTCCTGCTCTGGGTCCAGGAACTGGATGTGTCTGTTTCCTCTTAGTAGTGGCTGTGCTTTCACTTAGTTAAGAAGATGGTTTTAGAATGATTATTTTAATACAGTTCAACTGTAGGTCCTAGCAGTTGTGCAGATGGTACACTTCAAACCACAGTTGAACCAGAGAAAACCTAGAAGCAAGCTTTCCAGCAAGAATGGGTGCAAGCAGGGAGTTCATGTTAGGGGTTCAGTCCCTATAATCCTTACCTCAGAGAATTATTTGTGTTGCAGAGGTCTCCAAGTCATAGAACCACAGAATCATTCAGGTTGGAAGAGACCCTTGGGATCATCCAGTCCAACCATCAGCCCCACTCTACAAAGTTCTCCCCTACACCAGATCCCCTAACACCACACTCAACCACTCTGAAACACAGTCAGGGATGGGGACTCCACCTCCTCCCTGGGCAGCCCACTCCAAGGTCTGACCACTCTTTCTGGGAAGAATTCTTTCCTAATGTCCAGCCTATCCCTATCCTGCTGCAGCTTGAAGCCATTCCCTCTCGTTCTATTGCTGTGCCCTGTGAGAAGAGACCAGCACCAACCTCTCTACAATGTCCTTTCAAGCAGTTGTAGAGAAGGATGAGGTCTCCCCTCAATTTCCTCTTCCTCAAACTAAACAGTCCCAGCTCCTTCAATTGCTCCTTGTAAGATTTATGCCCCAGGCCCTTCCCCAGCTCCGTGTCCCTCCTCTGCACTCGCTCCAGCCCCTCAATAACTCTCATGTGTTGAGGTGCCCAGAACTGGACACAAGACTCAAGGGGTGGCCAAAGTCCTTTTGGCTTATGCTGCTCTGTTAACATTTGTCGGTTTTCCACAGTTCAGCTCTTAACCGTAAGCATTCTTTACTGTGTGATAGGATGCTGTTTACCAACCATGGACGACTTCTGGTGGTGTCATCTATCATTTGGGTGATATAACACTGACTGAGCAGCAGTGCAATGTACCCGTAATCACACTGATCTTTCTGGCTCGGAGGAGGGTGGATACACACGGTGACTTTCCTCAGGCTCTCGCTTCAGCCATTGGCATGACAAATTGCAAACAGTTTGTATTAACCTTCCCTGAACTTGATAAAAACACAGATTGCCTCACGGAATACTCACTGCAGAAAAAAAGCCCCAAAACTTAATCTGTTTACTGCATGCTAGTATTGAAATACATGATTGGCCAATGCTGCAGCCAAATGGCCCTTTACATGGTGTGGATGGCTTATGACTCTTTCTTCAAAAAAAGCCAAAGGTAAATAAATAAATTGTTGCATCCTTTCTAGTATTAGGAAGGAAGATTCAGACCATCTGAAACAGACTGAGAGTTTTCGTTTTCCCCCAGTTCTCACATTCATAGAATCATAGAATTACCCTGGTTGGAAGGGACCTTTGCGATCACTTAGTTCACCAACCTCCCTCTGATAAAACCCATCACTAACCCATGGCTCTAAGCACTAGGGCAACCCGGCTTTTCAATCCCTCCAGGGATGGGGCCTCAACCCCTGCCCTGGGCAGCCCAGTCCAAGCCTTCGCAACCCTCTCCCTGTCAAAATTGTTCCTCATCTCCAACTGAACCTCCCCTGGTGCAACTGGAGGCCGTTTCCTCTTGTCCCATGGCCTGTGACCTGGGAGAAGAGACCAACATCCCCTGGCTACAACCTCCTTTCAGGGAGTTGGAAAGAGCGAGAAGGTCTCCCCTCAGCCTCCTTTTCTCCAGGCTGAACACCCCCATCTCCCTCAGCCTCTCCTCATAGGACTTGTTCTCCAGACCCCTCACCAGCTCCATTGCCCTTCTCTGGACCCACTCCAGCCCTTTCATGTCTTTTTTTGTGGGAAGGGGCCCAGAACTGGACACAGCCCTCACAGGCCTCCCCAGTTCCCAGTAGAAGGGGACAATCCCAAGCCCTACTCCCCATGCTGTTCCTGATCCAGGCCAGGATGCTGGTGGCCTTCTTGGCCACCTGGGCACACTGCTGGCTCATGCTCAGCCCACAGTCCATCAACAACCCCAGGCCCTTTTCTGCCAGGCAGCTCCAGACACTCTGCTCCCAGCCTGGGGTGTCCATGGGGTTGGTGTGACCCAAGGGCAGGACCCGGCACTTGGCCTGGTTGAACCTCATCCCATTGGCCTTGGCCCATCCATCCAGCCTGTCCAGATCCCTCTGCAAAGCCTTTCTACCTGCCAGCAGATCAACATCCCACACAGCTTAGTGTCATCTGTGAACTTACTGAGGGTGCACTCAATCCCCTCATCCAGATCATTGATAAAGATGTTAAAAAGAACCAGCCCCAATACCCAGCCCTGGGAGATGCCACTTCTGACCAGCTGTCAACTGGATTTAACTCTATTCCCCACCACTGTCTGGGCCCAGCCCAGCCAGTTTTTAACCCAGTAGAGTCCTCCCATCCAAACCACGGGCAGCCAGTTTCTCCAGGAGGATGCTGTGGGAGATTGTATCAAAGGCTTTACTATAGTGCAGGTAAACAGCATCCACAGCCTTTCCCTCACCCACCAAGCAGGTCACTTTGTCTTAAAAGGAGACCAGGTTTGCCAAGCAGGACCTGCCTTTCATGAACCCATGCTGGTCCAGGCCTGATTACCTGGTTGTCCTTCATGTGCCATATGATGGCACTCATGATGATCTGTTCCATGACCTTCCCAGACACACAAGTCAGACAGGCCTGGAGTTCCCCAGATCATCCTGCCTGCCCTTCTTGTGGATGGCGCCACGTTTGCCAGCCGCCAGTCAGCTGGGGCTTCCCCAGTTTGCCAGGACTGCTGGTAAATGATGGAAGGATTCCTCTTACTGTTTTCATCCCTTTTCACCTTAACCTGAAAGTGGTAATGAGACATCTTGTCTTGGAATGGCATGGGAGATTGCACCAACGGTCATCCAGAATAGCTGGAGATTGTAACATGATCTGTAAGCAACACTAAACTTATTTTTTTATCTGGACTTTTTCAATAGATAAACAATTATACAGGTTAGACATAGTAAATGTTAGCAGTCTGGAAAATAAAGTTTAGGGGATAAAAACATTAGGAACTCTAAGAAACAATCTGTGTGCTATTTTCCAGTTTTTCAAGAGAAGTATGCCTTGATGTGCGTCGATTGGTACTGACTGTGGGGGTGAATTTGAACCTTCCATCATCATTATGCTGTCTTCCTTTCCTTGGCAACTTTGCCTTAAGATTTTTGGTTTGCTCTTAATGGTTCGTCAACATGACCCTTCTTGCTGTCCTTCAGATTCAAGGCAGCAGGATCTTGGCTTATGCTGTAGGAGTGCAGAGCTCCAACCTGCTTAGACAAGGATGCTTCCTTTCTTTCTCTGACCACCTAAACCTTGAGTCAGAACAAGGAGGAATAGAATTAAGGCTACAAAGAAGCTGAGGGGCCTGGAGCATCTCTCTTAGGAGGAAAGGCTGAGGATCTTGGGTCTGTTTAGTCTGCAGAGGAGAAGGCTGAGGGGGATCTGATCAACACCTATAAAGACTTACAGGGTGGGTGTCCGGAGGATGGGGCCAGGCTTTTCCCAGTGGTGCCCAGTGACAGGACAAGAGGGAACTGGCACAAACTGGAACAGAAGAAGTTCCATCTCAACATGAGGAGGAACTTCTTCCCTGTGAGGGTGGCAGAGCCCTGGCAGAGGCTGCCCAGAGAGGTGGTGGAGACTCCATCTCTGGAGACGTTCAAACCCACCTGGACATGTTCCTGTGGGACCTGCTGTGGGTGGCCCTACTTTGGCAGGGGGTTGGAGTGGGTGATCTCCAGAGGTCCCTTCCAACCCCATAGCATTTTGGGATTCTGTGAATTTGTTTGCTTTTCTAGAGCGGGAGGATTAAGAGTGGCTGCTTGTTTGTGGATGAATCACTGTACAATCAGAGCCAATAGTAAAGCAAAGAAAAACGTGAGCTGGAGAAAGCATGCAGTAACCCAGCATTTGAGACAGCTGGAATGAGATGTTACAGCAGGACCCTCTCCTCTCACAGAGCACGTTGGCTGTACTGCTGCAGAGTGCAGGGCAGCGATAAAATGCTGACATTATCACGAGGCAGGAATGGGAGAAGAAGGATCCACAGGGAGTCATTAGGGAGAGGGGAGGAAATGATAATGTTTACATAGGCACATGTATGCATAGCTGCCACTGCCTGCTCCTCCTGCAGGTAATCGCTATAAATTCAGTCAGCTCTTGTTTCTGATGAGCAGGTGAGCAGTAATCCATCACTGCTTCATTATGGTGGGATTGCATGTTATGTTGAGATTCAATTACAATAATAATGAAGATTTTCTGCCAGAAATTACAGGGGTAATGAAGGATGCATGGAAGATAAAAGACCTCAGTGACTCAGTTAAGGCTGAACAAGTCATCGGTTTCTAATATTTCTAAAATAAAATTTAAGGGTTTTTTCAATAAATTTACATCCATGAAGTCAATCCTTCCTTTCTAACATGTAATGAAAAACATTTCCTGTTAAAGAAACACAGGGCAGTCCAGCACAGCAGCAGCCCGTACCGTATGTGAAAAATTCAAAAAATGAGCTGTATTCCTTCCAAAAAATAACAGCTTATTTCTTTCTTTTCCAGTAGCATTGAAGGTGTATCAGGTGTGGTGGTGGACTACAGCACAAGTAAACAGATTTTTTTTCCAATCTCAACTTATCTGTTCCATCATGTTCTACCCATTTATGGCCGCATATATTCTACTATGAATAGTAGCCCTTAATTTATATTATCATAGAATCATCCAGGTTGGAAGAGACCCCTGGGATCATCAAGTCCAACCATCAGCCCTACTCTACAAGTTGTCCCCTACACCATATCCCTCAACACCACATCTAATCTACAACGCCCTTTCAAGCAGTTGTAGAGAGTGATGAGGTCTCCCCTCAGCCTCCTCTTCCTCAAACTAAACAACTCCAACTCCCTCAATCGATCCTCATATTCTCCAGGCCTCTCACCAGCTTCGTTGCCCTCCTCTGCACTCGCTCCAGCACCTCAATATCTCTTTTTGAGTTGAGGTGCCCAGAACTGGACACAATACTCAAGGTGTGGCCTCACCAGTGCTGAGTACAGGGGGACAATCACCTCCCTACTTCTGCTGGTCACACTATTTATGCAAGCCAGGATGCCCTTGGCCTTCTTGGCCACCTGGGCACACTGCTGGCTCATGTTCAGCTGCTTGTCGACCAGCACCCCCAGGTCCTTTTCTGCCAGGCAGCTCTCCAGCCACACTTCCCCAAGCCTGTAGCAATGCATGGGGTTGTTGTGGCCCANACACTCCCACCCAACTTAGTGTCATCTGCAATGAACGACTGTAGGGCTTGCCAAGCACTAAATAGTAAAAAGCAGTAGTTACACCACGTTAACAAGCCTGTATTTTGTGTGGCTTCAAAGGAAGAACCCTGCGTAGAGAAGCGCTGTGCCCAATTAAAGATGGAATTCCAAGCACCACTTCATACACTTCGTCACATCATCAGCATCGTCGCAAAGGTCTTGTACTTGCTGCTCAAAGACACTCAACATGGCTTGATTCTCCAACCTGGGTCTCGCTAAATTAGTCTCTGTGGTTGCTACATAGATCTAAAAGGTATTTTAAATACTTGTGGCCAAGGCAGGAGTAGTTTTCAAGTAGGGGCTTACTTCAGTGGACCTTATGTAAATGTGCAATTGGAAGGGTACCTTGGCAAGTCAAAGTGTAGGCTCACAAAGAAGGGTTTCAGGCAAACTTGTTTTGTGTCATGGAGGGTGAATGCACTGGTGAGATGCATGAGCCTTAGAGGACAATACCTTTGAGGGTATGGTGGTATGTGGTTTTTATAAGAGGCCAAGATATTACACAAAGAATGGGAAGGGACTTCAATGTCTTGATACTCCGGTACCTGGTGAAGTTAGGTGTTTCTATATTATGCCGTGTAACGAGTCGATTCCCTCCCTTCCTGCCTCCAGCTGCATTTTTCAGGAGTCAAAACTTTGACAGCACTTTTTTATGTAATTTGAAATGGAAATAATCACACTAGGCTTTCCATCGCACATATGGCTATGGATACTAAAATTAACTTGTTATTGCATTTGTGAAAGAAGCAGTTTTAAAGCTAAGAATCAGTGGGGTGCATTAATTGATTTCCCATGACTTTGATCATATACATGAGGAACTACAAATTGTTTTGTGCTCTCCTTCTTTGTACAAATTACAGAAACTGACTGATGACTTGAAAGCATGACTTCGAGAGGAACCAAAAGTGAAAATATCCTTAAAAGAAACTTTAAAGTGGCTTTAAGTCATTGTACAGGTACTCATTCCTAAATCCCTTACAACCAGTTTGAAAGGCTGGGTGTTCCTGGATGCGCAATGGTCTGTTGCTGTGAACGGCTCCTCAAACTTACCTGGATAAATTGCAGCAAATCACTCATTTTAAGTAATAATACCAGTCTTCGAGCTGAAGGATGAGAGCTTGCTTGAAATCTTAAGATCCTTATTACTGCCCCAGTTCTAGATAGTGTATTAACTCTCCACAATAGTCCTTTAGGGGATTGTTAACGGGTATTAAGGCCTGGAGACCAATATTGTATTCTCTCAGCTTGTGTGTTTGCTTTGAGAAAGAACAGATACAGCTTAACATGCCTGCATGAAGATATATATATATATTTTTCAACCAACTCTTGACCCAAAGTAAAGATCTGAGGTTGTATTTTGCTGTAGCTGTGTATGTGGCATGGTAGACATTTAAGGGAAGAGGAAAAGAAAAGATAATCTCCCAGTAAATGGATTACAGTTGAATAACGTTTTGGTTTTCTTTCAGAAAAATAAATTCATCCTCAGAGAGAATGGTTTTCTGAGGTCACAGCTCAAATTTTCTGTTGTGTCAGTGCTGACCCCGTGACACCAAATCCAGAGACCTTCTTTCAGAAGAGCTTTAAAACTTATTTTTAGATGATCATGTAATTTCATGATCACTATGGCACGAAAGCATGTGAAATTTGCATTTTAATATTCAATACTCCATTTGTCCATTTCTGAATAGGGTTGAGTAGCATTATATTAAAAGGCTTGGGACACTTTCTCAGTTTAATAATAGAAATATAACCACACGTGGAGTTGCAGAAAGTGAGAAATGACCGCAAGACTTGCAGGCACTCGATGGCTCCTGCCAGTTGGTCATGGACGGGGCGAATGGAAGGTAGGAAAGTATGGCACCTACAGATGCTGTAGATTAAATGTAATGATGGTAGCAAAGATCTCATCCTGTGTGAACCCCGACGAGCACCATGCTGGAGAGGTTTCTGCTGAGTGGTAATCTCCACCTGGCGTTTCCTTTCAAGCTCAGCAGAGCTGCAGGAACCCGTTGCAAAGCAAAGGTGCATCAAAAGGAAAGAAAGCACTTGCTCACTTGGGCCCAAAAATGTTTTGTTAAAGGGCAAGCCAAGGCCTTGTGGCAGGAGTCAAAGGTTTGTGGGGCCTTGGGAGCTTGTTACAAAGGGTTCACTTCCCCCTTCCATGTGTTTTTCCTGAACTGGTCATAAACAGATGGAGAAACTGGAAATTATTGTAAGAGATTATCGGGAGCCAGACTGCTGCGCCTGGGGAGGTGAGTCAGGAGCTGAGGCTGACCCAGCATGGGCAGTGCCCTCCCCGACTGGCTGCCATCCCTGTGGGCAGACCAACATGCTCCATCGACAGCCCCAGGTGTGGTTTGGGGGATGGGGCCATAAGGCCCTTGGTAACTGGTACCTATAGCCTCACTGGAGCAGGACCTGGCTGGGCTGAAGTGGGGTGCTCGGCCCAGGGGCTGGGGTGAAGCTGGTCCGAGGCATTGAGGGCTATGGAAGCCATGATGTCTTGTGGCTTTCCTGTTTTTTTCATCCTGCTTATTTAAATTTAATGACATCTTTCTTCCATGGCTAAAGAATGCCCAAGAGGAATAATGATTTTCAGGTACAGTGATACCCAAACATCCCCTTTCCTTCCCGTAGAACAGAGTTTCATGAAAATAGTGGAGGAATGTTAAATGTGCCCTTGGAAGTCCCCAAACAGCAGGGGATTATTAAACAGTTGGAGGCAGCTCAGGTGGGAAGGCTCCAGCTCTGGTAATGTGCACGTAGACTTAAGTGGCAGATGTTCAAAACAAAATGACAGCAGAAAAATTACAGATACATATCTGTAGTTGTAGAAAAAGATAGGGAAGGCTTTAAAATTTCAGTGTGTGACATATGCTATGATTTGAAGTAAACCTTTTTACTTTCTCCCTTTGTAGGATCACGTTAAGTACAGTCAACTTTGGTGGAAGTAGGGAGCACTTTCAAAATACATTTTTTTTCCTATTTGTTATACTTGTGATAAAAGCCAGCGGGCTGCAAAAGGGGCTGTAAATGCCTAATGTGCATTTATTAGCACAGACAGTGTTCAGCCACGCTGGTTATTACAGCAAGGGAATGTTGGCTTCCACTAAGAGATAGTGGAGTAGAAACCTGGGTATCAGCAGGTGTCCTGAGCACGGTCTTAAAGAGGTAGAAAAAACACGTGGTTGGGCTTGTAAACTCTGTATGTCAGTATGTAAAAACCAAGCAAATGTAATATTTAAGCAGCTAACAAACTTAAGGAGTGCTGTCTCTTTTCAACAGGTCACAAATAGGAGAGTGTAACATTTCCTCAGACTTCTAGAATCGTTAACGGTGATTAAGAGGTGCTTTCTGCTTAGCAGATGAGGGGAGAGGCAAGAAGAAAGGGAATCCTTGTGCAAAACTGCGTTTGTAACTGGGCACCACCTACACAGTGTAATTCTCTTAGTGACCTAGATAAATCAACAGAATCTGTGATTTTTTGGTGTTCTTTCACAGGACTTTCTTAGTTTAATAATTAGATTTGGCTGGCAGAGAGTTCCAGCTGGTTTAATAAATACTCGACACTTGCTTATAATCAGGTCACAATCTACAAAAACCCCAGGAATAAAAAAAAAAAACTGATTTTATAAGTGGGGGAAAAAAAAACCCAAATCCCAGCTGACTTTTTTATTTTTTATAAAAATTTAAAACTCTGTTTTAGTATGAAGGAAAGGGAGAGGGAGTAAAGTCTGTTAATTTTTGAGTGCTGGTGAAGGAGAGGTTGGTGACGGCCTCGCTGCCCTGTGGCAGGGCTGCCCTCTAGTGCACTGCAGGCTGAAGGCAGCAGGTCCTTCAGTGAGAAAGAAACAGAGTTCATTTTGTAGGATAAAAGGGCATTTGCATGAATTATTGTGCCATATATACTGTGTCAGTGTATGTATGTACACCCAAATATAGATCAAATACGTTGGAGTGTCATCCGGAGCTGCGTCTGTTTGCGCAGAGTCGATTGAAAAATTAACTTAGGGTTTTGCTCTTTATTTTTCTCTTACAAAACAAGTTTTCTACCAAAATACGTTTTAAAAATCATCATAATAATTATTATTATTATTATTATTTAGAAAGTCTTTAAGTTCCTGGTAATACTCAAATCAGCCAAGTTCTGTCACTCCCAGTGATGTTATGTCTTATTAACTGAGTGATGGTGATGGTCGGGAGCTGCAGCTGTAGCTCACTGGGGTAAGACGGGGCCACATCCTGAGCTGATCCCAACTGTCTTACTCTCAGCAGATCCCAGGAAGGAGCTATAATCCCAGTGTGTCTGGCTGCTTCTCTCGGGCAGGATTTTCCACGTATCCTGGGACTGCCATAGCAACTCCTAGTGCAGTCAACCTCCCCAGGCTTTGCTGTTTTGGAAGGGTGGGATTTTACTTTCACACCCACCTCTCAGTCCTTCAGGAGGTGGATCTGCAGGATCCACTGTGAAGTCAGGGAGTCACCCCTGCTGGGACTGCTTCTCTTGGTGACAAATCCTAGGGATTCCAGAATGCCTGGGAGTACACAGTACACCTGGGGCTGTAGGCACTTCAGCTACAGTTAAGGGGCAGTGAAGGTGCGAGGAAGACGGCGGGCATTTGAATGCAACCTGTGCGTTTCCCAAATCAGTTAGTGAGGAGGAAGAGGGAAGGCAGAGGAGGAAGATTTTCACCCAGATGTGAAACGCTTACGTTCTTAACTTAGTGGAGGTACAAGCATCTGAGGTCTCTCGGTATCTTCTCAAATCAAAAATACATTCATGTCTCTGGAATCCATTTAAATTTACAAGTTATTTTTCTGCGGGGAGCACCGTACTGCAGGTCTGTTTCCTTCTGCTCTACTTGTGCTGTCCCTCCCCTGTCAGCAGTCCCCCTGTCCAGGAGCACCTGGTTTAGTATTAGTGCTTTACTGCTGGTGACAGTCCTAATGATTTTTAAATCACGTATTGATTTGCTCCTTAATGCCTTTCCTCCCGCACACGTTGTCCCCCTGCATTGGCATTCCCGGGCAACTATCTTAGTTCACTGACATTTTTGTTCAGTGTTTTCATAACCTTTGCAGCCAGGTCAATATTTGTTTCCTACAAACCTTTTTGGTAAATAACAACCCTTTAAATCTTGTGAATGAGTTGTGTCTGGTTCAGAGGGAAAGGGAGTTGGTCGGGAAGTGGGATTGTTGGTGCGCTAGGGATCATGTCGGAGTCAAAAGATGAGTTGGCATGAGTTGTTGAGGGATCTGGTGTAGGGGAGAACTTGTAGAGTAGGGCTGATGGTTGGACTTGATGATCCCAAGGGTCTCTTCCCACCTGAATGATTCTATAATTCTAAGAGATCTCTTAGTGTGTCTTCATTTGCTTTTGAAGGTACCAGCGTGGTTTCTCAAGAACAGCAATATTTGAGCAGCCCTTCTATATTGTGCTTCCTGCACTCTTGATTCCTGATCTTTGTGGAAGGGAAGGATGTAAGGATGTGTCCTGTTCTGCTTGTATGTGCTGCCCAGTGGGAGCAGTATGATACAAGGAGTGGTAGCTAAAACCAAACAAGATAGGAAAACCAAACAAGAAGTGGTAGATGAAGAACAGGAGAGGCAGGGAGAAAGCTTTGGGGGTTTTGTGCTTTGACTTTCACTCTGTTTTGTAGACAGAGTCATAGAAGCACAAGGTTAGAAAGGACCTACAAGACACATAAATCCATAATAAATCTGCAGCTAGATGGGTGATATGAAGGCCGTTCTGTATTTAGATGTAAATATGTGACTGCTATTACCTAGCTGTCAAAACACACAGCCCAAGTATTTTAAAGTGAGATTCATTACCTATATTTTCCATTTACATATTTGTGTGTGTGTCTGATCTGTTCATGGCAGCCTGGATTGATGTGACTGAAGCGATGAGCTGGGAACAGTGGTAAGGTGCTGCAGTTTGGCCACAGAAGCACGTGTAGGATTATGACCCAGATTTAAAAGGTGGTTACTCTGCTTCTCGCCACTGCTTTGTAGAAGGTTCCTACCGTGCTCTTAACCCATGGTGTGGGGTTGCTCTCACCTGCTGCATCCATCCCTGAGCAAAGTCAGGCTTAGTGGTGTTTGAAGCAGAGGCCATGGGGTATGGAGTAATCTTCGATTATTTTATTTAGCTGTGCAAAAAAAGGTCTAGTTCTTTGGTCTCCAGTAATGATAGAAGCAGAGTACTTTCTCTAAATGTCATCTTTTGCCCAAAGTCCCTCTGTGATGAAAACCTGAAAACTCTTGCCTCCTGGGGAGCGCCCAACACAACTCACTGTTAAGTCCACTTCGATGAAGAACACTGGATTGGAGACCTTGGGTCCAGGGGCATGGGTTTTGGAGGTGGAACAGTGTGGATCTCTTAAGCTATTCACAGAAAATACAGAGGGTGCTTTCTTTCTGTGCTCTAACAACATGACATGCAGACTGTATTCCATCCTTGGTGGAGGTGCTTCTTGCTAGAAAATCAATAATTTCTTTTTGTGACCTTTTTGGTACCTTTCAGTGCCTGCCATACATAAAATGAGATGATACCAGTTAAAGGAGATGGTAATATATGAGATTCTCCAACACGTGTCTAAAAAAATCTCTACTTACTCTATTGGGAATTACGCAGAGGAGTCATTTCGACCGAAAAAAAAGCCCATTTCTATGTCATCTGCATGTTTTGCATGTAAACCACCTGCCTGCAAACACCCCTGTTCTGCTTCTAGCAGTTATTCATGGTAGACATTTGCGATGAGCACATGAGATGCGATTGCCTGTCTCCTTGCTCTCTCCACAGTGCATTCACCGCAGCTGCATAATAAGGAGACCTGGGGTGATTCTTACAGGGAACTTTTTATTTTGATAAAAGCGGAAACATTTAAGCTTGAACTCTGCTATAAAAAATTCGTGGCTGTGCTAGGGTTGAGGAAGAGACGAGCCAGGAGGAAAAGCCCCTGTAGCTGTTCTGTCTAGTTACAACTGAGACATTTGGTGCCCATTCGGTCGGCCCAGCTAAGGTTTAGGAGGCACAATTGTGCATAAAGCTTTTCTTAGGGAAGAGATAAATTAGAAAGGCATGAGGCTTCCTGTCCTACTTTATGTTTGGCTTTGTATTCCTGTGTATTTTTTACTGATCCACGTATCTTGAAAAATAGGCGCGTTAAGTAGGGCAACTTACTCACTTTCGGTCAGGGTGTATGGTATATCATCTTTAAACAGGATTATGCTTTTCAATACCTTAAGTCACAGATTTTCACACACTAAGGTCACATAAAGGTATTCAAAAGATGCCAAAAACATCACACGGTGATTCTCCCCACCCCCCAGCTGAGCAAACAGCAAAGTGTGATCTGTTTGCTGCTGTGTCAAAGGAAAATGACCAGGTATGGCTGTGAATTTGTGGCTGCACAGAGAGAGATGGATCCAAATCCATTCATAAATATGGATACAAAGCTGAGTTTTCCCAGAAACTTGACCATCTTCATGGAGGTGATCCTAAGCACCCGGATCATGGGAAGCAAAAGCTGCAAAGACAAAAAAGATTTATCATAAGCGTAGTATTGGGTATTTACCACAGATGGAGACTTCATATGGAAGGACAGAAGGTGCCTTGCCTGTGTGCATGCCAGTGGTAAAAGGCTGTGCATCTCACTGGAGAACTTTCAGGATCTATGAACCAAAAGATTGACGCACAGGGATTTGCACAGATGTAAGACGTACGTGTGTAGTGTTCTATCTCATTTCTCCTGTCATCCCAGAGAGGATTTTTAATACTCCATCCCTAAAGGCCTAGGATTTCAGTACTCAGAGCTACTTTGTCTCTGCTTCAAAGTAATTCCCTGACTTTTCTTTGAGGTAGAACGGCTGTGAACAGAGTTCTGCAGTGTGAAGTGACTCTCATGCTGGTTTCTTTGCCATAGCTATACAGTCCTCTGCAGTGGAGTTTCTGGGAGTAAAATACAACAGAAGATAGTGTATTTTACAAGCACAAAGTCACAGAATTACAGAATGCTACAGGGTTGGAAGGGACCTCTGGAGAGCATCCAGTCCAATTCCCTGCCAAAGCAGGACCACCCACAGCAGGTCCCACAGGACTGTGTCCAGGTGGGTTTGAATGTCTCCAGAGACAGAGTCTCCACCACCTCTCTGGGCAGCCTCTGCCAGGGCTCTGCCACCCTCACAGGGAAGAAGTTCCTCCTCATGTTGAGATGGAACTTCTTCTGTTCCAGTTTGTGCCAGTTCCCTCTTGTCCTGTCCCTGGGCACCACTGGAAAAAGCCTGGCCCCATCCTCCTGACATCCACCCTGTATATCTTTATAGGTGTTGATCAGATCCCCCCTTAGCCTTCTCTTCTCCAGACTAAAAAGGCCCAAGTCCCTCAGCCTTTCCTCATTGGAGAGATGCTCCAGGCCCCTCATCATCTTTGTGGCCCTCTGTTGTACCCTTTCCAGCAGTTCCCTGTCCTTTGAACTGGGGAGCCCGGAACTGGACCCAGTGCTTCAGATGGGGCCTCCCCAGGGCAGGGCAGATGGGGAGGATGACCTCCCTCCTCTCCCTCAAGAGTGGTCACACTCTTCCTGATGTCCCCCAGGATGCCATTGGCCTTCTTGGCCACCAGGGCACATTGCTTGCTCATGGGCATCCTGTTGTCCACCTGGACTCCCAGGTTTTTCCGCAGAGCTGCTCTCCAACACGTCCCTCCCAAGCTGTCTTGGTGCAGGGGGTTGTTCCTCCCCAGGAATAAGCAAATGTCACTTTTAAGAGTTGTGAGAAACAAGATTATTTATGTAAAATAGTTCTGGGTATTAAATTCTCAGATGAAGTAAACTGTTTTGTTGTAAACAGGTCAAGAAAGAGAAATTATAAGCTTCAGTGTCCTTAGTTCAATGCAAAAATGCTAATTTCTTTGAATTCAAAATTTTTTCGAAAATGTGTTCATTTGAATTGCCTTGTAACCACTTTTTGATGATCCAGTTTTCTCTTTGAAAATTTGAAAATCAGAGAAAAAACATTTCCAGGGCTTTGAAGACTTGAGACTTGAGTTGCAGACCTTTCTGCAGAGCCCAGTGCATTAATTATTCAGGCATTTGCCAAGAGGACTATAGCAGCCGTTTTTTATTTCATTATTATTATTACTATTTTTATTAATAGATGTTTATTATGCTGTCATTTCCTCTGATGAGGTGATGGGTGAATATTTAAATGTCTGTGCAGTGTGTGATGTGCCAGCCCATATCAGCTGATCACTTTGTAGCATGAAGAGCTGTGACAACAGGTAGAGGCATCCTTGCGGTAGCTTTGAGTTTGGGTCACCCAAGAGATGGGTTGCACCTGTATCCCCCCAGCGCACCAGCACACATCCTGCTTTTGGGGGGCGAAAAAGTCTCCTCTTCATTTGTGGATCAGTAAAACCACTCTTTTGTGCTATTATGATGCTTCTTACTTGGTCTGAAAAAACCCAGAAATTGTAATTCATGTTGTCCATATGCATAAAACAATAGAAATAGCAGTATGGAAAAGTGTACATTGAATTTTTTTAAAGGAAATACCAGGTGGCCAAGAAGGCCACCAGCATCCTGGCCTGTGTCAGGAACAGTGTGGGGACTAGGACTCGGAAGGTGATCCTCCCCCTCTACTGGGAACTGGGGAGGAACCACCTCAAGGGCTGTGTCCAGTTCTGGGCCCCTTCTCACAAAAATTACATTGAGGGGATGGAGTGGGTCCAGAGAATGGCAATGGAGCTGGTGAGGGGTCTGGAGAACAAGACTCATGAGGAGAGGCTGAAGGAGCTGGGGGTGTTCAGCCTGGAGAAAAGGAGGCTGAGGGGAGACCTCCTTGCCCTCTACCTCCACCCTGACAGGAGGGTGTAGAGAGGTGGGTGTTGGCCTCTTCTCCCACGGGAGTAAGGACAGGAGCAGAGGAAACGGCCTCCAGTTGTGGCAGGGGAGGTTCAGGTTAGATCTCAGGAAGAATGAGTTGACTGCAGGAGTGGTCAGGCACTGGAAGAGCCTGCCCAGGGAGGGGGTTGAGTTCCCATCCCTGGAGGGATTTCAGAGCCCTGTAGATGTGGCACTTCAGGGCCTGCTCTAGTGGCTGAGACTGTAGAGGTTTTTTGTGTCTGTGTGTGGTTGGACTTGGTGATCTGAGAGGTCCTTTCCAACCATGAAGATTCTGTGATGCAGGTAAATTTTCTGGAACTCTCTCTGAGAGAACTTAGAGCAATCAGAATGGATGCCTTTTTTTCTAATCTGTGTTGCTGGTTTAGTTCCTCAAAGTTCATGTCTCCTGGTGCACGGGACACCATGTCACTGAGAGCTACATGCATCCCACTGGTGCATCTACCTTGGTGCCAGCTTGCACAGTCCCACACAGCCTGGTGTTTGAGTGAGGTTCCATCTTCCACAGAAGGAGGTCTATATATGTATATATACATACATAAGTATGCAAACATATATAGATGTGAAAGTATACATGTGTGCATACGTACACGACTGCACCCATGAAATTCAGCCTTTGAAGCTTCTTTGAGACAATATCAGTCCAAAGAGCACCATCTTAGACTCTCATGAGGTGTTGGGACTAGTCTGATACTATATTTTCTCTCCGTTTATTGCATGGCAGAGGTAACAAGCACTCTCTGGCAGGAGCACCTCGCTTGCTTTAGAAAATGAGGTAAGCGCTGTGCGGCCTGCTGCTTCGGAAGCCGGTGTCACGGAAACCTCAGCTTTTTTTTCTTGTGACACCGTGTGGGTTTCTGCAGAATTTCCTCCTGTTGATCTGCCTCACGTGAATTACATTATTATTATTATTTTTTGAAACTCTGGCACCTGTCCTGTGGGTGCTAGCTTTGTGTGGCTGTAATGGAATTGAGAGCTGAGGGAGATGGTGAGTGGCAGATAGGCTTCCTAACGACAAGAGGAGAGATTGGGTAGAGTTGGAAAAAAAAAATATAATGATTGTGAGTGCATCTGTAATTCTGTTTGAACTTCAGAACTAAACCCTTAATTATATTTTGCAGGATATGAACGATTACTCTCCAGTATTTAGCAAAAAGCTCTACAGGGGAATGGTTGCTCCTGATGCCGTCAAGGGCACTGTTATCACTACTGTGTCAGCTGAGGATCAAGATCCACCGGTAAGTAAAAAGGTTCTATTAATACTCTGCACCCAAGAGGGAAAAATCTTTAACCCTCATAAGCGACCTAAGTCTCTTGACAACAAAGGTGATTATTATGAGTTTTGCAGAGCAGTATCTCATACATTTTTTATCTCAGCCTGTCCTTTGTCATGCTGGACAGAGACTGCCTTTGCAATGATTGTTCCTGACAAATCGATGATATAGCTCCTTTCTGCCAGGAAGATTTTTTTAAAACTTCTTCTTTGTTCTCACAGTGTAGAGGAATAAGAAGGGATAGGCAGGAAGGGGAGCCATGCCTGTCTTTGGCACAGTCGTGCAGCTTGAAGAAGAAACAAAACACGGCTTCGTAAGACTGTGGCTCTCTTGGTTTCGCAGTCGTTGTGCAGTTCCAGGCAGAGACATGGCAGAGTGGAGTGGAACGGTGCGGCTCAGCAGCCAGCCCCACTGGGTGTGCAGGCTTTGAACCGAGTGCGTTTGTTCTGGGGATGAAGTTTATTTCTGCCACCGGCTTTTCTCACCACTCTCCGGTGAAGCACTTGATTGACAGAACTGGGCACGTATTTTTGCCTTGTTAGCTATTCTGAAGGGTAATACAAATCTTTGTAGTCGGGGGTTGATGAACATTGGTGACTAGGTGATACACTGAGGACAGTAAAAGCCAAAGATTTTCTGCCAGCCAGGTTTCATTTTTAATTGATAGTGTTTGGCATATTAAGGAGAATATTCTCCTCGGGGAGAAGGATTCAGAGAGAATGCGCCATGCACATGAAAAGCTGATGGCAGTGCTCTGACACAAATCAACTGTAACTTAGCTAAATATGCTACATGGTAATTTATTTACCACCCAAAGACAGAAATGTTGAAGCAGTGTTTCTGTAAGGACAGTCCTGCTGTCCCCTGTACAAAGTCCTACTGCACCAAGAGAAGTAAATCCCCTGCAGGTGAGGGGTACCCGTGGGTACTACTGAACTTGGGGGTGTTTTAAGGCAGTTTATAACAGCTAATTTTATAACAGTAAACCAGAAGAAATGGTAAGGCCTGTGTCTGTGTTTAAATAGAGTCCCAACCAGCCAACCTGTTAAGCACAAATCTGATTAATTAAAATTTGTCATTGCCAAGGAGATCAGCTTCAGGGCAGGTAAGACTGCACCGGGGAAGAGATCTGGAGCAAGAAAGGCTGAGGAAAAGCCCTTTTGGCGGCTTTTTGGAGGTGGGAAAAGCCCTGTGCTCATGCAGGGTATGTCAGCTGGCGGGCGGGCTGCTGAGGTGAGCCAGCACCAGGTGATAAGAAGCCTCTGGGACTAGTCCCTGCCCCACACAGCAGCGGGTGAGGAAGCAGTGTCTGTGTATGAGGTAAGTTCAGTCCCTCTAAGTGGTCAGAGGACTAGTGTGTTCATTCTAGCTGACCCCTGAGCTGCGAGGTGTCAGTTGCTAGTGGACATCCAGCCATGGTTGCCACCCGGTCGAAGGTGGTCACTCGAAAAGCTGTGGGCTCTCAGACAGAGCCCCCATGCAAACGAGTGGGCGTCCTGGCCTCTGGCTGCAGAGAGTGCCAGAGCCTGGCACTTGCCATGGAGGGTGGCAGAGACAGTGTCTGTGTCAGATGTGACCAGGTGAATGACCTGCTCAGCCAGGTGGCTGAGCTGAAGGACGAAGTGGAGAGGTGGAGGAGTATCAGGGAGTGTGAGAGAGAGATCGACTGGTGGACCCGCTCCCTGAGAGAAAGGGAACAGGCCAAGGCCTCACAAATCAGAGGACCCTCCCTCCTCTTGTCACCAGGCAGCAGGAGGGGCTCTCAGGGAAGGGGGGGAATGGAAACAGGTCCCTGCTCAGGGAAGCAGGCGAATCGCCTCCCCTCCTTCCCAGTTACCACTGCAGAACAGGTATGGAGCCCTGCAGGAGGAACTGGCTGGTTCTGAGAGGAGGGTGGTGCACCCAGACCAGAAGTGCCAGAAAGACCGAGTTGACATTGATCCAGGATTGAAACTGGCTGCAAAAGGAAAAGGAAACTTAGTGCATGACTTTTACAGCCTCAGTTCAGAATGTCTTATTCTATATATCAGGCACAATAACCTTGCGATTACAGAATGGAAATTGAGGTCAAGGTGGGTAAAGTTTCTGGGTGTCATTATAAGTTTACAGGAGTTACATTTACACTATATTTTATGCAAAGGTATTAGCTCATGTTGCTAGCATTTCTTCCCGATGGAAGAATACTGGTACTGCTGGAGCACTATCACCAAATTAGTAAAGCTTGCCCTCACTATAAATGCATCTGAATTGCGTTCAGCATTCCAGGGAGTTAAGCCGATTCTCTGTTGCTCTGCCCCGGAATGACTTGGGAACCATGGAGGTAAGAAACACCATTGTCCTCAAGAGCTCTCGTCCTCAGCAGCTGACAGCAAATAATTCAAAATGAAGCCTTCTGCATGTATCACAAATGGAGTCGCTTCAGAGTGGTCTGCTGGTGGAGAGCAGGGGGAAACTGGCTATGCGAGACTGTTGAAACTGGGCCCACTTGTTTGACTGCCACAGTAAAATACTAAGTTCATTGGTTGTAGTGCTTTGGACTTTGGCTCTGCCACCAGCCTCAGTGTGTGTGTGCTCCTAGCAGGGTTATCATACTGAGCTCTGAGAAAAGCCTGCAGAAAACGATGTTTAGAGGCTCAATGAAACTGGGCAAGAAGCCGAATTTCTATTCTGTGGAAATTTCCACATAAATGGGTTATTGAGGATAGAAAAAAAGTAATAATAATATTTACACATTGGTCATAGAGCATCACTTTTCAACTTGGTTTTTGTGCAGCTTCTGTTTAATAGTATCTGTCGCCTTACAAGAAGATATTTTGGTCTCAGTGAAGTATTTGCCCATTCTCATATAAGTGCTATTCTGTAATCCCTGGGTTTAACGTATCTGAATTTTAAAGAATAAGATACTACTGAGGTACTGGATGGAACAAAAGAATTTGGTAACTGATTAGCATAGATTTATAACAATTCCTAGTCCTGTGCAATCAGCATTTTCTAATGCAAAGTTATTTCCCTTTTTCATTTTTTTAAAAAAGCAACCCCTTCAGAAATCCCTCTTTTTCTAACAGTTCTGTCACTGTTACTTGAACAGAAAACTGTAGAAATTGGACATTGATAAGGTTGTGTGCTGTTTCATACGGTGGATAACAACGTCCATCTCTAGGTGGTATGAGAATGGGAGAAGAAAAACCTAAGCAAAGTCTCCTTATGTCTCCCCGATTCCTTTTGTGGTGTTTCCTCAGGCATTTCTGTGGATTTCTTGTGCATGGTTTTGCGTGGTTTATATTGGAAAGCTGGGGGGATTGCTCCTACTTTTGTGGAGAAAATGATGCCTGTGCATGACAGAGATCAAAATCTCTAAATGCGGGATCCTCTTTAATACCATTAGAACCAGCATAAATGCACACGACAGTAATGTTTTCCTAAATCAGCGCTTGCATTTCTTTGATTTCTATGAAGACTTAAAAATAAAACTCCCCTTGGCATGTAATGAATGCCGAGCCATAAAAGTTAGTCCTCGTTTAAAATACTTTTTGACAATTGAAATTTTATTTCAGAGTAATGGCTCATAGTTTTTACTTTTAAAATAAAACAAAGGAGATATAGAAAACTATAGGGAGTAAATGGCTTTGTTTCTTTTCCTGACCGAAGCGGTCTGTTTAGATGTTCTGTGCTATTGGCAGATCTGTATGTATTTGAAGCTGGCTTTGTCAATAAATGATGGCACAAAGTATTTCATATGAATTCACCAGAAATTGTATTAAAAAACACACAGCCTTTTCTCTGCTTAGCAAGAGTATCTTCTTCTGAACTTGCCTTAAGGGAAATTTTTAGTTACCATTATTGATATTTTAGTTGTTTGGTTTTTGGTATTTTAACTTGATGGAATCTTAATTGCACAGTACCACTATGTCTTTTTTGTCAGTTCAGGAAGAGAAATACATACATCACAGCTCTAAAACATGCCTGATTATCAGGACAGGTCTAGTAAGAGCTGAAATAATTCAAAGTGTCCAGGGCTGAATTTTTCTGTTGTCATTTTATGAGTAATGCAGACCGTTCCCCTGTCAGCACTGAACTCAGCCCAGGATAAAAGTCAAGCTAGATTTTTTTCATCATCTGCAATAAAGGCTTTTCTGACCTAATCAGCACTTCAGAGAATGCCCACTGTCTTTGGCAAATCCCAACTTAGCTCTGCATTGTCAAATTAATGTGGATGGCATGAGAATCCAAATGGAAATGCTCAGCACCTGCATGTGATTTCTCTGTAGGTAAGGCAAATTGGCATTTTCCAACAGCAGCAGAGCAGAGATTTTGGGATAAGAAGGAGGTGTGGAATGAGGTTGAATGAGGTCAGTGGAGTTTGGCTCTCCATGTCACCGCGCAGGCACCATCACGCAATCCTTCCTCCTTTGAGCAGTGGGACAGGGACTGTTGTGGTGTTGCCCTGTTGTTCCTCCTCGTCCCTGAACAGCAAAGGTGACAAGAGCAGTGACGAGCGTGTGACAGGTAGAAAGAGTCCAGAGAAGGGCAACAGAGCTGGTGTGGGGTCTGGAGAACAAGTCCTGTGAGGAGAGGCTGAGGGAGTTGGGTGTGTTCAGCCTGGAGAAAAGGAGGCTGAGGGGAGACCTTGCTCTAACTCCCTGAAGAGAGGGTGTACCCAGGGGGTGTCCGTCTCTTCTCCCAAGTCACAGGGGATGGGACAAGAGGAAACGGCCTCCAGTTGCACCAGGGCAGGTTCAGATTGGAGATGAGGAACAGTTTTGACAGGGAAAGGGTTGTGAAGGCTTGGACTGGGCTGCCCAGGGCAGGGGTTGAGGCACCATCCCTGGAGGGATTGAAAAGCTCACTGGTTTATTTGAGAATATTATTTGCTATATTTGAGTTTTGCTGTTGACATAGGAATGCAACTAAATAGATTCAGAGCAAAGGTGAAAGATCATTAATATTTGAGATAATTAAAACTTTTTCTAAATAGATTTCCCTGGGAAATCTCTCTGGAGATCTTTCTAATTACATTGATGTCAAAATATGGTAAATAAAAAATAAATCCCTATTTTGTTATTTTTGGAAATGACAAGAGAAGGGTGTACTTGATAGTCATATCAGGAACTGATGACATTTTTGTTTATTTTAATAGCAAAGAACCTTGTGTGTGCAGTTTTAATGTAGCTGCTATCTTTTAGTCTTCAAGCATATATAAAGACCATTACTCTGAAACCACATAGAGTGGATTTCAGCAGGTAGTTTCCTCTTAATTATAACATTGAGGAGAAATAACTTACTGAAGAGAATGCCAGAGGGAAAGCTGTATAATCACCTATGCTACGATCTCTGAAATTTCTTGTGTTTTCAAGGATTTGTGCTCTTTAGTGCACGTGGTGCCATACTTATAACTATTAACATAGTCTTTGGAGATCAGTACATTGAATGCCAAAGCACATCTGGCAGACCCAGTGCTTGAATTATTAAAGGTCCTGCCTGGCTGCAGGCACTGGAGCGGTGGCACGAGCTAATTAGCCCTACCTGGGCTGGATTTCCTTGGGGGGCTCAGAGGCAGTGGCTTCATCGTCGCTGGAGATGACACCACGTGGGAGCATCTCCGTTGCATCCAGCCCTGACTCACCTCTTCACATGGTGTACAGGGTTTTCTGGAGAAGAGGGCTGAGGTGGCCTGGATGCCTTGTCCTTTATCTCACTCTTTCAGTGTTAGACTTCAGTATTCATGTCCTTTTAACAGCTGTTAAAATTGATACCGCTGATTAAATTCTTAGAAGCTACCTATAGTTTTCAATTGAAATAAATATGTTTCACTGAAGGCTCACTTTTCTCCCATTGAAGTGTGGTTTATTCATTGAATAGTACTGGCACTCCTCAGGAGTCAACGTGGCAAAATCCAACACGGCGTTCTGCAGCTCTGTAGCACGCGTTAGCGTGATGTGAAATACCTGTGCCAAAGCTCTTCCAGTGAAGCTTTTAGTTTACACCCTGTATTTTAACTGTGCATTTCAGTGCATTTTTGTATCTGTAAATGCTGATAGGAAGTAGTGAGCTTAAACCCCTTTTGAAGCTGTTTCTGTTGCTGTTTACAAAAAAAAATGTCGTGTCCACGTAGTTAGTAGCTGACACGGTACATTGAATATATTCTCAATAACAACAAAGCTGCTTTAGACCACGTTATTGAGTACAGGTGAAAATCAGCAATTCATGATTAGTGGTGCTGTGGGCTTTGATACTTTGTCTCTTTAAATACAGTGTAAAGGTCAAAACTGAATGTGAGGTCTAGACTCAGAAGCATTAAGCAACTGGAATCATACTGATGATAGGACCGCAGTTTCTAAGTGCTTCCCTGAATCTACTCCTAAATATACTTCGCAAATAACCCAATTTGAATTTTGTGAAATATCCCAGCTCTCTACATATCCAGGTAACACAGAGTTTTGGTCTGCTGGAAAATACTTCTTCAGACATCAGTGTGCAAAAAAACCCTTTCTTTGCTATAAACTCTTTCTTTGATCCTCCTTTTTCTCCTTGTCCTTTAGTACATAGTTAATATTTAAGTCTTTGCTGCTTTAATAACCTGCTATGACATCGCCCGTTAATCTGTGACAACAGTGGATTGCTATCGATCCTGGTGAAGGGGACACCTTGCTGAGAATGGCAGTAAATTGCTAAAATGTAGTGTCTCCCACCTGTCCTCTGTAACCAGTCGATGGTACAATTCCTCTCACCCAAAAGAGATCTTGGGTGATGCCTCCCAGGCGTGTCTGCTGGGTGGTTTTAAGTTAGATGTGTGCCATGAACTATCCTGAAGATAGGATGTTCCTGGAGGTCCTGGAGCTACTGGAGAAGCTTCTCTGGATGCATGTGGGAAAGTGGCTGCTGCAGCAGGGCCTGGGGGGCTACCAGGGAATGGTGGGGCTGTGGAGGTCCTCCAGGGACAAGCATTGCCACCTGATTAGCTTTGGGGCTCTTCACAGATCAGCACAAGCTGACAGGGCCCTCCTGTCCCTCTGAGGTGGGAACAGCTGCCTCTCGGGCTGTGCTTACAGCCATGCTGTTATTCCCCACTCCGTGAAGGTTCCTGGAGGGCATCTGCTGGAATTCCATCATTGGGATACAATGGATTCTATAAGAACTTCATTCTTCACAAGAAATGTTTTTTATTTAGGCAGTTAATGTTAAAAGAGTTAAATCGAGTAAATAGCCTTCCATTAGAAAATGCTGAGTTACTGATATGAAAAATTGATCTCTTATACCCTCTGGCAATGCCTCTTCTGATTCCCTTTTTGATTTGGTGCTTTGGGATGTATAGGCAGGCAATTTCTGACAGGTCCATGGGCTGTCTGTGCTCGTTCCTTGTCGCTGAAACAGGGTTTGAGCAGTGGGAGGGTTCATGACAGGGCTACCTGGGCAGTTCAGCCACAGAGCCTTCTGTCGGAATCCCCCTGTTTCACTACTTAGAGATGAGCATTTTGAAATACAGTCACAGAATCACAGGAAGTCAGAGATTTGAAGGGACCTTGAAAGATCATCCAGTCCAATCCCCCTGCCGGAGCAGGAACACCTAAATCAGATCACAGAGGAATGTGTCCAGGCGAGTTTGGAATGTTTCCAGAGAAGGAGACTCCACAACCTCCCTGGGCAGCCCCTTCCAGTGTTCAGTCACCCTCACTGTGAAGAAGTTTCTCCTCATATTGAAGTGGAACCTCCTCTGTCCCAGCTTGCATCCATTACCCCTTGCCCTATCATTGGATGTTACTGAGAAGAGCCTGGCTCCATCCTCCTGACACTCACCCTTTACATATTTATAAACATTAATAAGGTCACCCCTCAGACTCCTCTTCTCCAAGCTAAAGAGACCCAGCTCCCTCAGCCTTTCCTCGTACGCGAGATGCTCCACTCCCTTAATCATCTTGGTAGCCCTGCCCTGGATTCTCTCAAGCAGTTCCCTCATCAGTCGTTCCTCATCACTCAGCTTGGTGAGAAGTGAAACCTCCAGCTACCGGTTTGACTCAGATCAAGTAAAACCAACCCATTTAGGCCTTTGCCCAGGCCACCCACTGCTGTTCTCGTTTTGTTTCCTCTCAAAATGTGCAAATGTCACGTAGGCTGGACTGTCCTCTGTGTGCAGAACTTCTCAGAAAATAATATAACAGACGTATTTCCATCTTCCACACAAGGCGCTGCAACTCTCAGGACAAGCTTAAAACGTGCTGGAGTTTTTAGAGTATTTAAAATTTTCTTGACCTTCAGAAGATTTTTATAATATGTTAAAATATAGTTGGAAAGTATATTAACCAACCTTACACCACATCCATCTTTGTCATTTAAAAATTGCAGTGGTTACAAAAGAGACCACTGCTCCTGTCGGTGCTTCCACAGGTGGGTTTTTGAGCTCCCTTCTTTCCAAATCACCGGTCATTTTCCTTACTGCACCCCTCAGATGTCACTCTAAGGTATTCAGCGGAGGGGAGGCAAAGCAGATGTTTAGTAACAAGCCCAGTTCTGAGGAAGGCAAATGGAAAGGTTTGTTTGTGGTGGTCTGTTTACCAACGCTGTGTTTTAATCCTTTAATAACTTCCGGAGAGGTGTGAAAATACACAAGTTGCTTTGTGTTTGCCTTGCAGGGCACGCCAGCAAGTCGAGTCCGGTACAAGGTAGACGTTGTCCAGTTCCCTTACAGTGCCAGCATTTTTGACGTGGAGGAAAACTCAGGACGTGTAGTCACCCGAGTAAACCTCAATGAAGAGCCAAGTACGGTGTTTAAGGTATGAACTCAATGCAGCTGTACTTTGTTGGTAAATGTTGCCCGTGCTTGATAGAATTCCTTTTACCTTCTCAACCTCCGAGTCGGTTTGTATGCCATAGAAAGATGTGAAATTTTGATTTTGTTTGTTTCTTTACTTATTTTCTTCCTGGCACATGTTTCATGGAATCACAGAATGGTTAGAGTTGGAAGGAACCTTACAGATTATCTAATTCCAACTCCCCTGCCCCCTCGACAGGGACACCTCCCACCAGAGCAAGCCCCATCCAGCCTGGCCTTGAACCCCTCCAGGGATGGGGCAGCCACAGCTTCTCTGGGCAACCTGGGCCAGGCTCTCACCACCCTCACACCAAAGAAGTTCTTCCTGATATCTCATCTAAATCTCTCCTCTTCCATTTTAAAACCATCACCCCTCATCCTATTGCTCCACTCCCTGACAAAGAGTCCCTCCCCATCTCTCCTGTAGACCCTTCAGATACTGGAAGGCTGCTCTAAGGTCTCCCCAGAGCCTTCTCTTCTCCAGGCTGAACAACCCCAGCTTTCTCAGCCTGTCCTCACAGCAGAGGTGCTCCAGTCCTCTGAACATCTTTGTGGCCTCCTCTGGACTCGTTCCAACAGGCCCATGTCCTTTCTGCGCTGAGGACTCCAGAGCTGGACACTGGACTCCAGGTGGGGTCTCACCAGAGCAGAGCAGAGGGGTAGAATCACCTCCCTTGACCTGCTGGCCACGCTTCTTTTGATGCAGCCCATGTCTCATGCCTTCCTGATTTCAGGAATGTCTTGAATGGATGTGACTGCTGCTGTTACCAGGGCAGAAGAAACAGGGAGACAGCTACAGGAAACCTCAGTGTTTGGAAATTGTCTTGTGGATCCTTTGGCTTTCAGTGGGGCTGTCAGTGTAGTGATTTTATGAGAGCTGTGTAAAAACGGCAAGAAATCTTGCAAAGAAAGTTCCTGCGCAGTTGGGTGGCTTGGGATTTTCTGTGCACACGTGCTGGAATGGAAAAACATTGCCTTTAAGGAGACTTAAATTACTCATGTGTTGTTGGTAGTCCTGATGGGTCTCTAGTGTAGTTAATGTGGATTGAGTTACAATTTCAATAAAAAGCATTGGAACAGATCTCCCTTCTTAAATCCGTGACTGGAAAAGGGAGTTAAAAACTAAAACTAAAAACTAATTTAAAAAAAAAAAAAAAAGGATCTATGGTACATGAGGGGTCATCTGTAACCTCCCCAGCTGGAAGCTGCCAACGTTCTGTATCGTCCTTAAGGGGTGTTTTGGTTTTTCCTTCAGTTATTTATTTGTGAAATGAGGATTAAAGAGGACTTTATTTGCATCCTTTTCCATTATAAGGAATAAAGCTCTCCGCCTCACTGTTTTCAGCTTCTGAGCCCCTCCTGAAGTGCTGTTGGGAGCTTGTAATTGCAATTCGTGAGCTTGCATTGCAATGCTGGCACCGTTTTAGGAACTTAGAACTAAAGGAACTTTAGGAACTGTTTGAGTCCTTTTCAGTCTTTAACCAGCATAGTGAACATGAGCCTTTAACACAGTAAAACTCCAAAGGGAAAAGAATCTCTCGGTTAACATCACCAGAGTGTAGCTTTGCTGTACTTGGGGTTTTTTGATTTTTACTTTTCAGTAATTATTTTGGGTGGCTGTTCCCTGAAGCTGTGATACACAGGACACACAGGTGATGCACACATAGACAAGGAGCTACATTTCTATATGAACTCAGCTCTATATTAGGGCTGACCAATGATAAATTTAGCAGAGCAAGACTTCTCAGAAAACAGGGGTGCTTAGGGAAGAAGCACAGAAAAGCCTCCAGAAATCAGCGATGTGGGTACTCTGAGGTGCTATTTGCATCTGTACCATTGGGGTTGTATCTGTCACTGAATCTTCTGTGAATTTGTCCAGTCAATTTCTAACCTACTTGTACTTTCTGCACTGGTGAGTCTCCTATTATATTAGCTGAAAAACTGCCACCTTTTGTTTTAAGTTGTCTCTTCACTGACCTATTGCAAGAATAGCTTGGACTCGCAGAAATGAGTTGAAGCCCCTTTGCTAGAATGAGGTGCTGACCTGCTTCAAGTGACCTCTTGAAATAAGGACAAATTTAGAGAGAGGAAACTGGAAAATTCTGCATTACTCCATCTTCAGCGGGCTGCTCTCTCATTCTTTTGCTGGCAGACAGCTTACCTTCATAGGAAAGCTGAAAAGGGGTGAACCTGTTCGTCCCAGCAGAAGAGCATCAATTAAATAAAGAGACATAAGTAAAGATCGGATAAACAAAAGATTTATAACAGGCCACCTTTGGAGAAGGTCTTTGGTCTTCATGTTTTAGCACACAGAGGATCTCTTAAGAGAATTGGGGGGGGGAAGTAATGTTAATTTTTTCATTTCGATATAAGATTTCGGTTTTTAGATATTCCTTACCTAGTGCTTTTTCTATTTGTTTTATTGGGAGTTCCAGGTGTTTTTGCAATTTAAAAAAAAAATATGGGGAAATGTAGAACTGAGCTATATACCATTAAAGAAGTTGAAACCCATTCTAGAGTTCTGAGTAAGCCCAGTGTGTGGTTCGATGCAAAGGGAATCCCCTGAAAAAACGTACCTGAAGTTTTGGAGAAGTATTTGTAGAACACAGATATATTTGAATTCCAGTTTAATGTGTTTCTGTAAATTTTCTAGCAGAAGGTTCAACTTGTGGATGGCTGTCACCCTCTTCCTCTCTGATTTGTTCTTACACAATATATGATTTGCAGCAAAAGAAAATCTCATCCGACTTGGTAGACCCTGAAAACACAGGGAGTATTGCTGCAAGTCAACATAAAAGATGCTCTTTCCTATACTAAAAAGAGTGATTTTCTGTATTGTTCGTAGCTAGTGGTCATTGCATATGATGATGGAGATCCTGTGAAGTTCAACACCACTACTGTAGAAATTGCTGTACTGCAGCCTTCGGTAATTCCACGGTTTACGCAGGATGAATACAGGTAAGGCATTTATTCATTCACATCATAACTGTTATTTTTGCAGTTGAAATAAGTCGCTCTTTGAATGCTAGGCTGAGATATGTGAGCTACAAAAATACTCTGTTGTCAGAGTGGAAGTGCTTCCCCTGCAAATACCTCAACTTCTGTTCCTTCCACTGTTTGCTTTGGCTCACGAAAGGAAATAAGAAAAGATAAGGATTGAACCAAAGTACCAAAAATCTTGCGCCCTTCGAGCTGATAATGTATTTACTGATGTTAACTTCAGGAAATAGGACTGGATGCTGCTCTGAGGAGAGAGCAGTCGGCGTTCAAGTGCACCAGAGGCACGACTGTGTGAAATTACATGGCAGAGTTTTTTGCAGCCCTCCTGTTTGACAAAGTGAGAGTGGCAAAATCCTTCAGAGGTGCTTCTTCCCCTTAGCCATGAGTTATTTGGCAGCCAGCCGTTCCCTAATCGTATAGATAGTGGTACGATTTTAACGCCTGCCAAGGTTGTCTCCAACTGAAAAGATCTGGGTGACGACGACAGTGAGGAGAGCCTGGTCTGAAATTACCCTCCCAGAAGCTGTTTAAAATGTCAGTCGTGTGGATAAACAAGAAATGTCATGCATTGAAATTGTGGCTGGGATCACCGCCCCTCTAGGTTATGTTTCCTCCGGTCTGCTTGAGTGTGTTTTGATTCTGTACACCGTTCGTGTGGGACCCCAGAGAATTCAGACTTGGCCTCTTTGGCAGTAGAAGTGCAGATGACATTTCTTATTAGTACAAAGTCATCATCTGAAAAACTGATGGCAATTTAATAAAATCAACCCCGCATTTTCAGTTTGGGGAAAAAAAAAAAAAGTCGGTGCACAGGCTGAGTAGTTTGTTAAATTGTGTTACAGAGAATGTGTTCATAAACAGTTTCTGACCTCCATCTAGTCATAGGAAGTAATGGGATTGTTATGGGAAGTTGAGGGACTTGGTTCTTTTTAGTCAGAAGAAAAGATTTAGGGGGGATCTGATCAACACCTACTTACTTCAAGGGTGGGTGTCAGGAAGATGGGGCCAGTCTTTTTTCAGTGGTGCCCAGGGACAGGACAAGAGGGAACAGGAACAAACTGGAACTTATGTTCAAGTTCCATCTCAACGTGAGGAGGAACTTCTTCACTGTGAGGGCAGTAGAGCCCTGGCAGAGGCTGCCCAGAGGTGCTGCAGTCTCTATCTCTGGAGACATTCAGAACCTGCCTGGACATGTTCCTGTGGGACCTGCTCTGGGTGGCTCTGCTTTGGCAGAGGGTTGGACTGGATGATCTCCAGAGGTCCCTTCCAACCTCACAGCATTCTGTGATTCTGTGGGATCAATGCACATAGCCCACCCATATCAAGAATTTATAGCCTTGCTGCAGTATGTGCTCTTGATTCAACTGCAGTGACATAACCAGGATCTGAATATAATGAGGTTTGAACAAACGTTTCCAACAGTAAGTACTGCAGGAAAGCAGAACCTGGAGGGAACGTTATTGGCCTCAGTAGAGCCTAATGAGAGGGCTTGCTCAGCTACTGTGAGCAGCTCGAAAAAAAATCATGCATTCTGTTACTCCTCACGATTAGGGTAGTACCATTTTGAAGGAATACCCTAAAGAAAACGAAAACCAGCAGAACGCTTTACTAATTTTGTATTTAATGTTTAAACAGAAATAGGAAATCTGAAAGAATAGTGCAAAATCATAAACCTTGCATTTAATGATAGTGCAAATGATAACCCATTGCTGGAGGAGCTTCTTTGAGGGACATTATTCCTGCTGCCCACTATGAGCTATTAAGTATCTTCAAATGTATGAACCGTAGTTTGGGTAATGTAGTAAAAGGTAGACATTTAAATGAAAATGTTTCCATGTGTTTCAGTAATTTCAGATGTCATGTGAATGCATACAGTTTCTGAGTAATATTTAAAGCCTTTCTGTAATTCACCTTCTGTGTTACGATCTTCCAGGAAAAAAGTGACCAGATCCTATATGCCTACCTCTGAGGGGAAAAAAAAAGTCTAGCTATGCTTAAAGAAAATATCATACTAAGAGACCTTTCCAAAATACTCCACATTTGGGGTAAATTTAAAAGGCTACTTTACCTAGTCTGAGGAGCCAGCCAGGAGGTCACTGCTAGGGGCATGCTTCTTAATGCACTTTCACACAATCACAGAATCTTCGTGGTTGGAAAGGACCTCTCAGATCACCAAGTCCAACCACACACACACAAAACCCGCTATGACCTCGGCCACTAGAGCAGGCCCTGAAGGGCCACATCTACAGGGTTCTGAAATCCCTCCAGGGATGGGGACTCAACCCCCTCCCTGGGCAGGCTCTTCCAGTGCCTGACCACTCCTGCAGTCAACTCATTCTTCCTGAGATCTAACCTGAACCTCCCCTGCCACAACTTCAGACCATTTCCTCTGCTCCTGTCCTTATGCCCATGGGAGAAGAGGCCAACACCCACCTCTCTACACCCTCCTCTTAAGGAGCTGGAGAGGGCAAGGAGGTCTCCCCTCAGCCTCCTTTTCTCCAGGCTGAACAGCTGAACAGCTCCCTCAACCTCTCCTCATGAGTCTTGTTCTCCAGATCCCTCACTGGCTCCATTGCCCTTCTCTGGACCCACTCCAGCCCCTCAGTGTCATTTTTGTGGGAAGGGGCCCCAAGCTGGACACAGCCCTTGAGGTGGTTCCTCCCCAGTTCCCGGTAGAGGGAGACGATCACCTCCCGAGTCCTACTCCCCATGCTGTTCCTGATGCAGGCCAGGATGCTGGTGGCCTTCTTGGCCACCTGGGCACACTGCTGGCTCATGCTCAGCTCACAGTCCACCAACACCCCCAGGCTCTTTGCTGCCAGGCAGCTCCAGCCACTCTGCCCCAGGCCTGTAGTGCTGCAGGGGCTTGGGGTGACCCAAGGGCAGGAAGCTTTGTTTCCTTTTTTCTTTTATAACTTGATTCTGAATGATCTGCATTTTTAAGAAGGTTGTCCTCAAATCTTTCTGGGTGTCAAACGTGATCCCTTAGCAGCATGACATGTTCTGGCATGTGCGTTGGTTTGGGATAGGCCACAAAGCAGCCACAGTTCGGGAGCTGATCCAGGAGGAGCCTGGCCTCAGGGGTACTGAGAACACGGTGTGTTCCACCTCTGGGATGTAGAAGAGGTGTCGTGCAGTTCTCACATCAGCCAACACAGTGCCTTTGTTTGCAGGATTGTGCAAAGAGACTTCAGAATTGAGGAGCACAGGCAGAGCTTGCGTTGCTTTCTGAAAAGGGAATTGAGCTCGCACTTCCTGAGGACACTTTGAGCTCCAGCCCTGTCCCAGGAGACGGCAACTTTATTTTGCTACAATGGATAAAGCTTAAAGTAAAAAGTGGCTCATATTCCCTAGCACCCTTAGGTGACAACTGAATCACCCATGTTATCTTCTCCTCCATTGCAAACTCATCAGGATTAGCTAAATAGCCTCATTTCTCTTATCAAAGCAATAGCACTTCTCCATTCCTGGTAAATTCTTTGATGCACACCATCATGAAAAAAAATCTTTTTGGGGCAGCTAAGGTGTTTACTCATTGTCATCAAAGTCAGAAATTAAATGAAAACAGCCCCAAAGCTTTCTCATTTTGCTCTGAGACTCTCTCAAAATCTTTTGGAGCAGAACTAGTTTTGGTTCCTGCGGTTCTCAGGGATCGTCACACTCTGCAGACTGCACTTTGTGTTTCGGTCTCTTGACAGTGATGCAAGACAAAACTGGCAGGTTTCGGATAACCTTATTTTTCAGTTGACATAGCCTATCTTTAGGGTAAATGTCAGCACAGAGTAATGGTCCTGCTTGCAAAATGGCAAACTAGAATTTCTGAAGGATTGAGAACTGGTGGCTTTAGAGTGGATTAGCACTGATCGTTGCTTGCCTAACTACTGCTGTCTGGATGATTCCAGCAGGTTTTTCTACCTGTTTACAAACTTCATTCCTGTGTATTTCGCAGAAGGTGGCAGTTGAACACTTTTACAGAACAAAGCTGCCTGCACGGTTGCAGCGTGTATTACAAATCAGAAATAACTAAATAAATAAATAGGAGAGAGGGGGCCAGATGGCACGATCAAAATGGCATGGCTGTGGTGGGCAGAGAAGGAGATGAAAGCGCAGCTCTTCCCTGAGCGGTTGGTCTGTCAGTTCCCTGCTCTGTCACAAGTACGCTGGCACGGTGGGGCCTCCGCTTGGAGTCCTCCTGCTTGTTCCAGGGGAGGCCTTGATTGATTATTACTCATGTCTTAAACTGACTTCCACAGGAGGCAGCAGTCAAGCAGATGACAGTCATTGGCAATTTATTTACTAGCTCTCCCTCTGCATTATCTTGTCATTTGGGACAAAATTAGTCTCTTCCTCTCCCCCCTCCCCTTCTTTATTTTCATTGGAAATTGTGCTGGGGATTTCTAAATGCTGCTGCGCTATCCGTGTAAAACAGCAAAGGGAAGCCAAGAGCTCTGAGAACCAGGAGATGCAACATGGAGAGGTTTCTTTATGAAAGTGAGTGATAAAATGTAGTTCCTTCCTAAGACTTCCTCTGCATCTGGAAGTGTGGCCAGCAGGTTGAGGGAGGTCATCCTCCCCCTCTGCCCTGCCCTGGGGAGGCCCCAGGAGCCATCTGGAGCCATCAGAGTTCCATCTGGAGCACTGAGTCTGGTTCTGGGCTCCGCAGTTCAGGAGAGACGGGGCACTGCTGGAGAGGGCACAGCAGAGAACCACCAAGATGATGAGGGGCCAAGAACATCACTGATGAAGAAAAGCTGAGGGACATGGGTCTTTCTAGTCTGGAGAAGAGAAGGCTGAGGGGGATCTGATCAACAGCTATAAAGATTTCAAGGGTGGGTGTCAGGAGGATGGGGCCAGGCTTTTTCCAGTGGTGCCCAGTGAGAGGGCAAGAGGAAATGGGCACAAACTGGAACATCAGAAGTTCCATCTAAACATGAGGAGGAACTTCTTCACTGTGAGGATGCCCAGGGGCTTGCAGGCTGTTAGCCAATAAGGGCCAGGTGACTCATGCCTAATGCTCCTTGCATGTAAACGTCTTCTGGGGACACTGATACACTGCAGCTCTCACAGATACCTCTCTATTGCATTCTTAGATTAGAGCCTAAGGGCTTTCACAGCACTTCATCTGGTGCTGCAGGTACTCCTGTCCTCCTAGCCTGGACCTTTGTTTTGAAGCTGCACAGTTTAACTGTATTAGCAGTGTGGATCACTGTCATGGATATTGTGTGCACCCTCAGTAAGTTCACAGATGACACCAGGTTGGGTGGGAGTGTCAACTTGCTGGAGGGTTGGAAGACTTTGCAGAGGGATCTGGACAGGCTGGATGGATGGGCCCAGGCCAATGGGATGAGGTTCAACCAGACCAAGTCCTGTCCTTGGGTCACCTTAATCCCCTGCAGCAGTTTTAAATCAGTTTAAATCCCTAGAGGGCTTGGAAAGCTGGGTTGCCCTAGTGCTTAGAGACATGGGTTAGTGATGGGTTTTATCAGAGGGAGGTTGATGGTGGGACTGCATGACCTCAAAGGTCCCTCCCAATTGAGACGATTCTGTGATTCTATATTAAACATGACTTGGATAGAGTTGCAGCAGCAGTGCCTGCTAAATAAAGTGTTTCCCAAACCAAGCATTATTTGCTTGTTCCACAAAAACACAAAGTGTGAAGAGGCAAAAACTCAAAGAGAATCAACGGCTTTTAACGTGCAGACATTTAATTGTAGGTGGCTGGTCCGCCTCTGAGCCTGCTCGACCTTTTTCTGCCAGGGAAGGACACTGCTGCTACTGTTCCCTCTCCCTGCAGGGTGCTTAGCGGTCAGTCGAGTTTTGATGGTTCTCCAGAGCCCTGATGGCAGAAGGAGACAGTTGTCAGCAGTGTAGGGACAGGGCCCGAGCTGCCACTTCCACTGCCCGTCTCCAGCCACAGTGACAGCCCGGTGAGCAGGGACCTGGGGGTGAAGAAAGGGCTGCTGGCACAGCACGTGTGAGACTTTCTGCATCGCCACCCAAAACAGGCTGCGGCTGTTTGCACAGTTTATTAATGTTTTTAATGCTGACTTTGATCTCATTCTGCTTAGTGCTAGTGGAACAGTCCCATCTGTGGCAATAAATCACTTGCCTGGGAAAATCAAATCAGCTGTTTTGAGTGCTCCCTTCCCAAGCTGTTATTTCTCTTGTCCTGATGGTTCCACCCAGGTCACCTCTTGATTGAACTCAAGTAATTGATCCAGAAGTTTCCATTGCTTCCAAAGAGGTGATGGCAGCACTTTTGTTTCTTAATTAACAGATCATAATTAGTAGTGCTACGGAACAGTGAAGACCAGATGTGAAGTGAACCTCAGATGAATATAAAGAGATTTTTTAAATTTTATTTAGGAAGCTTGTCCTCATTATGAGTACGTTCTCATTTAAAAAAAAAAGTAAAAGTTTAAAGGGAGGTGGGATCTTCTTGTTTTGTTAATTAATAAATATAATACCCTCTGCAACTAGAAGATCACTGCTAATAGCGATGGGCTGCTGTAGCAGGAAATGAAATGTTAACTGAAAGCAGCGCCATTGGTGCCTAATTATTGCCTGTGGGCACATTAACCAGGTGTTCAGCCGTTTCACAGCTGAAGAAGGAAAGTACTGGAAAGTTTTAGCTTCTGTCAGTATTGCCTTAGAGGTCCCCAACCTGTGTGAAAATACATGCCCAGTGGTATGGTAGTCTGGAGTTTGGTTCCAGTTTGTAAGGAAAGATGTGAAGTGGCAAATGTGAGGACATTACTTGATGTAATGGCATTCTATTTCTCTCCTAGGAACAGCACTCCACTGTGAAAGTGTGTTCCCCTCCCTCCAAAAGCGAGATGTTGTGACATGTGGACCTCTCGCTCGCTCAGTAAAAGAGAGATTTGTGATGTTTTCCACTTAATTAATTCCATCAGCACTGTAGGCAGACATGGTCCAAGCAAATAGCTATGTATCATAGGATTTCACAAAACAAAATTATGGAGGCATAGCAGGAGTGAATGGGAAGTGTTACTCCAAGAGGCTTTTCCCTGGTCTCTGGTTTGACTGCTGTTCGGTCGGACAGTTCCTCTCCTGGTGAAATGGGAAATGGGGAACCCTGCACAGAGGCGTTGAGGGTCCAGGTGGCATTTCACATTTGAAATCTCTCGAAGTCGGTGCCTCCTACACAATGGTGTCATGTGGCACCTAACAGCGTCCACGGTGTTGTGAACATCTGAGGTTTCCCAGGAGCAACAGTGATTTTCTGATCACGATCCCACTGCACTCAGTCATCCTTCTTGCCAGTGTGGGAAAGAAAAATGCAAGTATTAAGAGAAAGGAGTTATTCCAGGGAGAGGAACAGGTTAATCTGTGCATGTCTTAAAAAGATCAGGAATGGTAAACTTTCTGCAGAAATGAGGAGAGCAGCTGAGAAAGTTCCTTGGTACAAACCAAGAGCAGGACAAGGAGGGAAACCCAAACCACGCACACCAGGGATTTGGAGGGGAAGGAGACGTTTTTGGGTTTTGAGCAACAGTGAGGTTTCCAAAGCTATTTTCTTACAGATATTTGTCTGACAGGCTGCTTTGAGAAGCAATTTGAGAAGTCATAAATTGTTTCCTATAAGCAAAATGGTATTAGTCAGGGAATTGAGATGCTTCCTAAATGAAACCCTGTGCTGAAGTGGCAGGGTATAAACTTCTGCATTAGATGCAATTGCGTTTTCATTAGGCAACCCGTGAGCTGTATTTTTTTAATCCTCTGTTAAGCTAAGTTTTCTTTTTTGTCCAAGTGGTGCTCTTGTAACAGGAGTGCACAGGGTTTTACTCTTCCCCCTCATAAATATGTTATTTAATATTGATAGATTAAGAGCATCCATTTGGGTAGTCCTTTCCCCAGGATCTCCAAGTCATCCTGCTGTTTCTCCTTCCTTTCCCATAATGGAATTTACATTTTGTGAATGAAAAACTTGAAAAAGAATGAAATACCACTAGCAATGTTTTTGATGTGGCATTTCTGAGTTGGGGAAAAAGATTAGTCAATGTTTTCCTCAAGCTGAAGCATGAGGAGCGATGCCTAGATTCCAACATGCACTTTAAAGCTGTTGGCATCTTGGCTGGAGGAAAATATGTGTGATTTTGCCTCTGGAATCAGTGTTTTATGGTGGTGTTTCTCCTGGTTTTGTAATAAAAAATAAGAAAGCGTGTGGTTTATAAAAGTTAGGAGGTGAAATTATCTCTACAGCAGATGGTTACAGTGTAGTAGAAGGATCACCATTTTTTCCTGTTTTTCCATGTTCCAGTAGTGCTCCATGGCATTTGATTAAAATCTTCCACTTCTTTTTACCAAATGAAAAGGAAAATCTTAATTTTATGTGAGCTTTTTGGGTTTTTCAGTGCAATGTTATGGTGAAATGAATCTAGAGGCGCGTCACCTGGTTAGAGCAGAAGAGGGTAAGCACGAGGTCCGGGTCTGAGCAGGGAATCTGCCTTGCTGTGCCGGAGCAGAGCTTTCAACACCACACCACGGTGCAGTTTAGTGAAATACAGAACTGCATCATGCTGGGAATCTGACAGAAATAATATACAAACGGCTTATTAAACCCTATCAGCAGTGAGATTATTATGAGAGCATTATCCTTGCTCTTAGAACTGATCCTATTGATCAGTCTGACAGATTCAAGGACATGTGTGTCCTACGTCGTGCTTGATGGGATTTGTTTTTGGTTTGGTTTTTTGTTGCCTTTTTTGCTTCTGTAGTAATCCTGACAGAAGTTTTCACGTCTTCATGTCCTCGGCTTTAATTTAGGAAGATTGGTGGGGTCACACAAACGCATTACACCTGATGACAGAGAGGTCACAGGAACAGAATTTTACCTCTGGTTTGAAAGATAATAGGTTGTGCCAGGGTGTTGTGGTTTTGAGCAATGATGACCCCTCCCTCCACCACCCCCACCCCCACAGGAAAAAGAGAGGAGAGGAAGGGATTAAAGAGATTTAGGAGTTTAGAAAAAAAACTGAGCTACTGTAATGAAAAGATAAGTAATAATAATAATAATAATATTAAAAAAAATTAAAAAGTATGCAAAACTGTATCAAGTTCCCAGACTGGACTCGGTGACCGACAAGAGTTGGATTCCAGCTCTGGAATCAGGAATGCTCGGATCGGGATCAGAGGCAAAGGAACAGGCAGGGTCCTCCTCAGACGTCAGCCATCGAAGAGAGAGATGACCCTTTGATCCCTCAGCTTTAATCCTGAGCACAGAGCAGAAGGGATGGAATACCCCAGTTGGTCAGTTTGAGGTCCCCTGTCCTGTCCCCTCCTCCCCACAGGGGTGACCCCTCAAGACTTTTCCTCTTCCCACCCTCCAACAGGGCAAATCCCACCATTCCCTGCCCTTGACTGTTCCAGCAATGAGTATAAGCCAGGGCCTCTCTGCACTATCCCTTGGGGGTGATCAGGGCTGAGCACCCTGAGAGGGAACAGTTTCTGACCAAGCTGCTGTTCATCTCAGACTTCAGTGAGTTAGAAGAGGCCCAGCTGAAAAAGTCAAATTACTGGACAGAAAATTGGTTTATTTAACCTCAAACCAGGACAGAGGGGCTCCCTTGTCACCTGTTTTAGAGATAAAGACTGGGAAAAGGTCAGAATGTCGTGGAGCAATTTGAGAATTGGGACAGAAAGTGAGGGTGCCAAGTGCAGTAAGGAACGCGTGGTCCTTTCCAGCACATTTTGAAGATATGCGGCTTGAAAAATACGTCTAATTAAGTAGAAAAAATTCTATTCCAGAGAAAAAGAATCACCATCAAACTGTTCAGATTGTTCAGTTGCACATGCTGGACACTGAAAATTTGAGAAATTGATCAATTATTGCTCTAAAATGTGGCTAAGTCCTCCTTTTTGTGAGCAAGGACAGGAAGCCAAGAGTAGTCTAAACGCGTTGGCGAGAGGACTACAAGAGCTGCCATCGCAATGTGTGCTTTTTGCTCAGTTCTTTACTTTCTGTTTTCCTACACCAGTTAGAAACTTGTCTATATTTTTCCCTATTTTACAAACCTGGCTGTAGAGCCAGAACAATTCAAGTGTTCCTGTTTGTTGAGCTTTTATTAGCTATTTTATTGTCCATATAACTTCCCCGTTCGCTTGCCTCATTTTAGGCACTCTAGTGCTCTGCCTACACTTGACTTCTCTGCAGGAAAATATACAAATTCAGCTGGTTTTAATGGCTTATGTAGCTTCTCTTTAGTGCGAAGCATCAGGCAGACAAGAAGCCGAATGAAATCAGTTCCCAGGAGGAGCCGGATGAAAAGAACGTGTGCGGGAATGCGTGCGCTGCTCAGAAACGTGTTGCAGGTAGAAGGCGGCGGAATAGCTTCAGGGAAAATGCCCCGGGGAGTTAAAAGTAGTTACAGCCAAAGCACTTGTAAGAAGTTGTGATATGAGAGAAGATAGGGAGATGATTTTACCAGTAGAGTTTCAAATAATCATAGAATCATAGAATCATTCAGGTTGGAAGAGACCCTTGGGATCACTGAGTCCAACCATCAGCCCTACTCTACAAGTTCTCCCCTACACCAGATCCCTCAACACCACATCCAATCTACTCTGAAACACAGTCAGGGATGGTGACTCCACCACTTCCCTGGGCAGCCCATTTCAGAGTCTGACCACTCCTGCTGGGAAGATGTTTTTCCCTAATGTCCAGTCTAACTCTACCCTGCTGCAGCTTGAAGCCATTCCCTCTCCTATCGCTAATTGCCCTTGAGAAGAGACCAGCACCAAACCTCTCTGCAATGGCCTTTCAAGTAGTTGTGGAGATGAGGTCTCCCTTCAGCCTCCTCTTCTGCTAACTAAACAGTCCCAGTGCCTTCAATCGTTCCTCGTTAAGATTTATGCCCCAGGCCTTTCACCAGCTCCGTGTCCCTCCTCTGCACTCTGCACCTTCCAGATCTCTCTTGTGTTGAGGTGCCCAGAACTGGACACGATACTCAAGGTGTGGCCTCACCAGTGCTGAGTACAGGGGGAAATAATGTTTTAATCAAGTTGAACTGAGAATCCTAGCAATGTAATTAAACGAAATATATATATAAAAAATCTGAATCTGAGAGATGCTTATAGACTTCCATGGACTAAAATGTAATCCACAAAATAGAGTCAATGGAAGTCTCTAATACAGTGTACATACACCTCACAGCGTTCAATGTCAGCACCAAACCAATTTCAAACCAATTTCCCAATTTGTTATCGGGTTTCCTGGTTTTAAATTTAATTTTTGATTAAGTCTCATGTTCATGCTTTTGGAGTGAGAAAACTTTGATGGGGAACTTAATAGTATATTGGATATCAGGCAAATTGAAAAATAGGTGAGAGTCTGATGTCCTAGCAAAGGGAAAAAGGAGCAGAAAAGACAGGAAGAGTTTCTTTTTGGACATTAAAAATCTTTATGCCCTGCAATGTATTTAATACATGTGCAGTCTCAGAGGGGCAAACCCACATTTAAAAGATACTGTTCTTTTAAAATTTGTATGGTTTTTTCAGTGGTTTTCTGTGTAAATAATTAATTTATTTTATTCCTGTTGTAGTTCTAGTTTGGGGTGGCTTTTTTTTTCAGAGGGGCAAACCCACTTTGAGGCGTGATTTCATTCTGAAGCAGTAAGGAATGCAAAAAGAGGTCTCAAAGAAATACAGCCAAATTCTACAGGGATAAGTAAATCACAAGAGGGGGACAGAACACTTATAACTGAACACCATTTGCAGAGAAAACCAAGTTGGGAGGGATGTACTTTCTGGAGGGTAGGAAGGCATTGCATAGGGATCTGGACAGGCTGGCTGGATGGGCCAAGGCCAATGGGATGAGGTTCAACCAGGCCAAGTGCTGGGTCCTGCCCTTTGGGTCACCCCAAGCCCCTGCAGTGCCACAGGCCTGGGGCAGAGTGTCTGGAGCTGCCTGGCAGAAAGGGCCCTGGGGCTGTTGGTGGACTGTGGGCTGAGCATGAGCCAGCAGTGTGCCCAGGTGGCCAAGAAGGCCACCAGCATCCTGGCTCCTGGCCTGGATCAGGAACTATGTGGGGAGTAGGACCTGGGAGGTGATCATCTCCCTCTACTGTGAACTGGGGAGGAACCACCTCAAGGGCTGTGTCCAGTTCTGGGCCCCTTCTCACAAANCCAGGGCAGGGGTTGAGGCACCATCCCTGGAGGGATTGAAAAGCCGGGTTGCCCCAGTGCTTAGAGATATGGTTTAGTGCTGGGTTTTATCAGAGGGAGGTTGATGAACTGGATGACCTCAAAGGTCCCTTCCAGCCCAGACAATTCTATGTTTCTGTGATGTATTTTGTTGATTTTGTGTGACTTTATTATCCCCAAATCCACGTCTGAGGCCATCGGATGCCAGTCTTCTCATCATGGCCCAAAGTGTTTGAGACTGCTCATTTGACACTCTGCTGCCTTCGTGCCCTCTTTTCCCACCATGATTTCTGAGCAAGGGCTTGGGCAGATTTTTCGGCTTTACCATAACTCTTAGGATCCTACAGGGTTTTTGTTGCACCGGAGTGATGGGAACCTCTCCTGGTATCCATCCTGGGATACTGACAAGATACCCTTTACTATTTCTGTGAAGACATTAAAGTGAAGATTGACCATCTTAAATTGCACATTGCTGTGATGGTTACAGACAAGTACCACGTGAACAAATGAAATATATGAATGAATTATAGCAGCCTCCCAGTACCTGAAGGGTCTACAGGAGAGATGGAAAGAGACTCTTTGTTAGGGAGTGGAGCAAGAGGACAAGGGGTGATGGTTTTAAATTGAAAGAGGGGAGATTCAGATTGGATATTAGGAAGAACTTCTTTCCTGTGAGGATGGTGAGAGCCTGTCCAGGTGGCCCAGAGAAGTTGTGGCTGCCCCATCCCTGGAGGGGTTCAAGGCCAGGCTGGATAGGGCTTGGAGCAACCTGCTCTGGTGGGAGGTGTCCCTGCCCAGGGCAGGGGTGTTGGAACTCCATGATCTTGAAGGTCCCTTCCAAACTGAACCATTCTATGATTCTATGAAATGCTGGAATAGAAATACATTTATTTTGCCATGGTTAAAGGATGGTTGTGCAAAGGAAAGCATTCAAGGTGGAGAAATTAATACTATGATTAGGGTGAGTTGCAGCTGAGGTGTATGTGAGCTGTATGCATTAATTGCTGTTTATCCCACTTCACCCTAAGATTTATGGGTTACAAGTGGATTATGGTGTTAACGCTCGGGGCCTTCTTACATTGAGTGACTGTATGTATGTGGATGTAAGTATTGGGAGGGGGGGAAGATCAGAAATTATGTATTTGAGGAGGTGTTTGAACCATTTCATTTTCATTTCAGTAACAGCAACGTACTGTCAGGTTTGATGGGAGCTGGCAGGGTATTGGCAGTCGCACTCCAGAGGCTCAGTAAGGCGTCGCAAACATTTTCAGACCAAAATACTTTCAGACGCTGTGAATCCTGATGGGGTGTTGAAGTCACAGCAGTGCCCTTCTTCTTCACCAGCGCCGTGGGGTTTCTAAGCCTGCTCCGGATGGCTGGGGCTGGATCGCACTGCTGTGCGAGTGTCACGTCTTCTAACAAAAATAACCAGCTTTTATTATCCACTAATGCAAAATTATTGCATAAAAATGCCCTTACCTGTCCCCTATGGCGGCTTCAAATAGTATGTCTGCCACTTCCCCCAGAAAAAAAAGTTTCAAAAGCGCTGCTGTATGTCTTAATCAATGAAAAATTGAAAAATAAGGAACGTATCCCCAAAGCAAGCCTATTAAACTTGTAGAACAAGATAAAGAACAGTGTATTGCCAGCTGAATACCTTTGTCTTTTACTGGTTCACTTCTCTGCAATTCAGCAAAAGGTTCTTTGGAGACCAGCTGTATGTTTTAATTCGGCTGATGCATTGCTCCTGTTGAGCCCCATTGCCCGAGTCGGAGCAGGGAAATGCAATCAATACAATTACTGTGGCGCTTTTCTCTCCCCTCCCGCCGCAGCTGCTCACAGCAAATGCCAAAGCCACTTGCTAATTGCTATCGATTTGTCAGCTGCTGGAATTCAGCTATGTCAGAGGGGAAGTTACAAGGCCATTTCCATTAATAAAATACGCTGAAATTGCGCTTCAGATGAAGCGTGGGGTTCGTGTGTACGCAGTCATGTGGGGTTTTTTGTTCAAACTCTGGGCTTTCAGAAGAAAAACACAACAATATATGATGCAACATAAAATGGAACTTCATTCTCCATCCTTGCCTGCGTCTCTGACCTCATCAGCAGAGCTACAGCTTGAAATGCTTTCAGATTTCACAGCTCTATTTTCCCCCATCTCTGGGATTAACCTTTGCATTTGTGAAATGCAAATTTATAAGCATTTTGTAGCACTGGTTTTGCAGCTTAATAAATCAGGTAGCAATCATGCATTTTATTTGTACTGCTGAGAGCACACTTGAGGCAGAAGGGTGGGAGCCAGTAATCTGCTCTGTGCATGCCTGGTTGAGTAAAAGTGAATTTACCATCACCTTGTTGTGCGAAAAAATCAGAAGGTCGGTGTCTCAGTGCAGTCACTATTGCATGACCCAGTGTGGCCCAGCCTGGAACTGAATTTTCTCCCCATTATTTGGGCAGTGGAAGGCCTAGGAATGCTCAGAAGAATTGATACCTCACTGTGCTGAGGTACTGTGGTTTAATTTAAGGGAATCTGTGCCCTCCACAGGAAGGAAACCAAAGCAATAAAGCAATGGAAGGTGTCGGAAGGAAGGAAGGAAGAGTGCAGCTTAGCCCTGCGGGCCATGGATGTGGTTTGCCTTTGGCATCTTTTTTACAGGTGGCGTAATCTGGAGCATGAGCGGTCAAGCCAGCGATACGGTGCCATAATTGCATTAAGCTGAGAGCAAGAACTAGGGAAGAGCAAGAGAACGATAACTTTTCGGGCAGACGAGTAAGGGAGTGGGCAGAGAAGCTAGAGCAGGGGGGGAAGGCAGTCTGAAGCTCGCAGCTTGCAGGAAGAGGCAGACGTGTAGGGAAACATCTGACCAATGTCCATGTAGGCAGAAGGCAGTCACTGCAGAAAGCTGCGAAGCACCAAGGCATATATTGTGTTGTTATCCAGAACTTTTTCTAGGATGTTCAACCCGTGCTTATCCCAATGAAAGTGTGTCTAGGCCAGAGATAAGGGCAGACTGGTGGTCTCTTGGTGCGTGACGGCAAAGGTTTGGGTTCAATAGTTAGGCCTGCAGCTTGGCTCTCTGCCCTTGGCGTGGGAAGACACGGGACGGGGTGGGGTGTTTGAAAAATACCTGGAAGATGAAAGAGGAGAGTCATAAAACACTCTCTGAAACCAAGCATACAACTGAAATACCCCTTACATACTCCTACTTAGGAGCTTATCTTTCATTTTATGCCAAATGAGTGTCATTTTTGAAGACTGGAAGATACTTGGGTAATACTGGTTTTGACAAAGACATACCCATATTTATGGTGGAGTGCAAAAATTGCCTTATTTGTTCACTAGAATGAATAGTTTTCAGCATGGATTCAGCCTTTACTTGCTGTGATGAAAACCTGATCATTTGGTTTGAGGTTAGCTCAAGAGCCTCACTTCCCTGTGATGAAATTGTTTTAATTTGCTGCTTTAAATACATTAGCACAGGCTCTTTGTTCATTCTGAAGTAGTTAACAGTTTCCTTGAGGAAGCAGCATCACAAAGTGTTACCTGTCACATGTTCTGATCACATTCAAACAATGGGAGAGAGTGAGCGGTGTAATTCTTGGCCCTGTTTCAGGAGGAAGCTCGTTATTTGTACCTGATGAAACTACACTGAATAGGAGATGCTCATTTTGCAGTGTTTGTAGGGTACGGAGAACACAAGATACCAGTGCTTCAAAAGTGTAATCTTTTTTTTCTTTCTTTACACGAACTAGTGCTTAGTGACTCAGAAGCCATGTACTGCTTGCTCAGAATATGTGTACGTACACTTGGGTTGCAGCTGAAAAGCATCTTGGCTTTTAGCATTGAAATGGGTTGGCAGGACGTTTTTTTGATCTTTCTGAAAAGTAGAAAGTGACGTGAAAGTGTTCACAGTTTAAACGATAGAGTTTTACCCCAGAATGAATCTTCCTGCGTGTGTTTCTGACAGATTACTGAGCTTTCTCAGTAGAGGGGAGCATTATAAAAGAGCTACTGTGTTCTGAATTCTACTTGCTGGTTCATCAGTCTGTGGCAGTTGTTGTGTTTCTTCTGTATTCTACTCATTATTCCCTGCTTTTCCATTTCTAATATCAAAGCACCAGTATATCTTTATGTTGGCACCTCTTGACAGTTAGACTTCTTACTTTTTTTTTGCAATTTGCAGAAGTTTTTAATACAGCTTTCCATAACAACAGATCAGCTCATTTTGGCAGCCAAAATAGATGGATAAAACTGCTCACCTGAGGAATAAATTTCAATAATCTGCTGTTTAAGCAGCTGGAGGATAACAGAAATACTTTTGTTTCATTCTACAGACCCCCGCCGGTGAGTGAGAATGCACCAAAAGGAACTGTGGTCGCAGTTGTTACAGCAGCCGCCTTGAACCAGACAATTGTGTATTCAATTGTTTCAGGAAACGAAGAGGGTAAGTACTAATATTTTGGCCACGGTGGTTGTGCTGAGCCTAGCACTTGCTCCAGAAGTTGTCAAGAAATAGCCATTAGACATAAAGCTGCTGAGGTGAAACCCCATCTCATCTGCACAGCCAGGAGGGACTGCCGTTATCAAGCCTTTAGAGATCAACTAAAGATCAGGTAACTCCGGAGAATTACAATGAAAATTACAAATACAGGGAATTTTTTCTTGATGGGAAAATGCACATCGGTGCCACGGTGTGAGTCTCTGTCATACTGAAGGAAGAAAATAAATAGCTTTGATGGAGTTATACTTCTTGCTTAGAAATCCATTTTAAGGTATTCTGGACTTTGCCATGCTGTAGCCACAAGTGTTAGATTAGAGCCTGATAGTTAAACAAGACCTGCATTTCTTGGGCACTCTCCGTGATCCACCTTGAAACCTCTACGCCAAATTACACAAAGTTATTTAGAGGGGTGTGGAATAATTCCTCATCCCATCCTCCTTTTCATGAAAGGGGAGTGGGCTCTTTATCTTGTCCGCTCTTGCCAGCATGTCTTCAAGCTGGATGTTCCCGTACCAGGTCAGATTCGGGAGCTGTGCTCCATCAAAGACAGCTTCAAAGAGGAGTTATATGGGCTTTTAGAGGCCTGAGGGAGGGATGGGAAACACATTTCTGACGCTGGCATCAGAGATCAGTGTCATCACCAAAACAAAACCAAAAATGTGCTATGCCTCTTAGAAAGTTACTTGTGTTCTTGCTGGATTTCAGATGTGTTCGCTATTAATAACAGAACAGGCGTGATATCAGTTAAAAAGCCCCTGGATTATGAAAGCGTGAAAAGTTACGAGCTTCGAGTTCAAGCAGACTCCTTACAAGTGGTACGGTCCAATCTGCGTGTCCCTTCCAAAAGTGAGTTTAAAAATCCTTATTTTTAAATCTCTTTTCTATACACGTACCTGTTGTTATTTTTGGAGGGTATTGGTCAGTGGACTGTAGCTAGTGGCCTTCTTTTATTGTCAGAAATACAACGGTGGCGATGGCGTGCGAGCAGCAGAGAGTACATTTGAGGGTCTCTATACTTGCCTTCCACACATGTCAGTCTTGAGCTAAATCCTCACAAATCATGTCCGTGTTACATAGTTGTAGGTCTCACCAAAACAGAAAAAAGTTCTCTTTATAGATAAACAGAGAGTAGATAAACATTTTCAGTGTAATTCGGGCTTTTTATGAGGGAACATCACAGTTAGGTTTTTGTAAACACATTACACAGCCCAAATAGGGAGTTCCTCCCTCCTGGGCTGGGAACATTGCAGCAAGTGTTGGGACACTACGAGAGGAATGGGGAGCAGACACACAGTGAGGGTGGTGGGAAGAAAAAGACTCCTTCAGTGTCCCCGAGGGTCCGCATGGAGTTTATTAGAATGCTGGCTGAGAGCAAACTGGTGACGAAGACCTGCTCTGACAGAGACCACATCTCTAGGTAGGAAGGAATACAGTATCACACAATGCTATGGGGTTGGAAGGGACCTCTGGAGATCATCCAGTCCAAAGCCCTGCCAAAGCAGGGCCACCCACAGCAGGTCCCACAGGAACGATTCGGGGCGGGGGAGGGGGCGGAGGGGGGTTGGAATGTCTCCAGAGATGGAGACTCTCTAGTCAGCCTCTGCCAGGGCTCTGCCACCCTCACAGTGAAGAAGTTCCTCCTCATGTTGAGATGGAACTTCTGATAGTCACATTTGTGCCCCTTCCCTGTTGTCCTGTCTCCCTGGGCACCCCTGAAAAAAGACTGGCCCCATCCTCCTGACACCCACCCTTGAAGGATTTATAGGTGTTGATCAGATCCCCCTCAGCCTTCTCTTCTCCAGACTAAAAAAACCCAAGTCCCTCAACTTCCCATTACAATTCCAATACTTCCTATGACTATGCAGATGTCAGAAACTGTTTATGAACTGTTTATTTGCAAACTTTTGCTTTGAGTCTGTCACAAAGTAAGGTTTTTCTTTTTCTCTTCTATTTTTTTTTTCCAAATAAAAGTAATTTGAAAGGTCTTTTGATGATTTTTGTCATCCTCTCTGTAAGGAAAAGGTCTGGGGGCTTCCAAACACCTGGCTCACTTTGTGTCCTATCCCATCTTGTTTAAGTCACAGTTGGGTGCTACCTTGTACCAAAAAGTATTTTGATACATGTTTTTACCCAGGTGGTGCTTGTTGGCTCTTTTTATTTTCCCTGTATTTTTCGTCTCTGTAAGTCTCTGTTTTTCCCTACTCTAGCTAAGGAGAATCATGGATGCAAGGAAATAAGCCCAGGGTGGTGCATCGTTGCACTGAGAAAAGGGCAGTGACAAAAGGCAGCTTTGTTTAAAGGCTAAGAAAATACTACCTTCTTTCCTTTAAAACTGAATGTAAGATTATTTCAAGCCAGTTTGTTTGCAGTCCCAGTAATTCTGCTGCAAGCTGCGGGCCACATCTCTCACAGTGTTAAATTGTGAGCACTGAAAAAAAGTAATTGGTATTTTGTAAGCATGAAGTACAAATGGAGTTCAAATTTACCTCAGTTTTTATGCAGTTAACCAGTATATAGTTACTTGTCAATCAAAGGGAGGTGGGTGAGGACCGGTACCATAACAAAATGCCAGTACCAGACTGTTGCAAAACATCTGTGAGATTTGGGCATTTCTCAAAGTATTTACATTATAAAACCTTTTCACAATTTTTGGAAGCCCCCAGTAATTTAATGAGCGATTTCAGTCTAAGGGCATCTGTTAAAGTGTTACTGGCAGTATGATGCTGCAGCAAACCACAGATCGCGGTTTGATCTCTGTTCCCAGGGAGGTCTGCATGGCAAGTCAGGGGTAAAAAAATTTCCATCACTCTTTCCTCAGTCACTAATATTAGAAACACAGGATCATAGATTTGTCTAGATTGGAAGGGGCCTTTGAGGTCAACCAGTCAAACCATCAGCCTCCCTCTGATAAAACCCATCACTAACCCATGTATCTAAGCACTAGGGCAACCCGGCTTTTCAATCCCTCCAGGGATGGGGCCTCAACCCCTGCCCTGGGCAGCCCAGGCCAAGCCTTCACAAAACCCTTTCCTTGTCAAAATTGTTCCTCATCCTGAACCTCCCCTGGCGCAACTGGAGGCCGTTTCCTCTTGTCCCATGGCCTGTGACTTGAGAGAAGAGACCGACATCCCCCCCTTGGCTGCCCCCTCCTTTCAGGGAGTTGGAGAGAGCAAGAAGGTCTCCCCTCAGACTCCTTTTCTCCAGACTGAACACCCCCAGCTCCCTCAGCCTCTCCTCACAGGACTTGTTCTCCAGACCCTTCATCAGCTCCATTGCCCTTCTCTCGACCTACTCCAGCCCCTCAATGTCTTTTTTGAGGGAAGGGGCCCAGAACTGGACACAGCCTTTGAGTTGAGGCCTCCCCAGTTCCCAGAAGAGGGAGACGACAACCTCCAAGGTCCTACTCCCCACGCTGTTCCTGATGCAGGCCAGGATGCTGGTGGCCTTCTTGGCCACCTGGGCACACTGCTGGCTCATGCTCAGCCCACAGTCCACCAACAGGGCCTTTTCTGCCAGGCAGCTCCAGCCACTCTGCCCCAGGCCTGTAGCGCTGTAGGGGCTTGGGGTGACCCAAGGGCAGGACTCAGCATTTTGCCTTATTGAATCTCATCCCACTGGCCTTGGCTCATCCATCCAGCCTGTCCAGATCCCTCTGCAAAGCCTTCCTACCCTCCAGCAGGTTGACATCCCACCCAACTTGGAGTCATCCATGAACTTACTGAGGGTGCAGATTAGGCTATGAGCTTGCCACCTGCTCTGAGTAAGCGTTCGTTCATTGTGCCCATGTCCATGCAGAGACAGTACTGGGAAAATCAAGTCTCAGAGCGCAGTGTGATCCCTTTTTCTCCCTTGCTGCGAGGAGAAGTGAGCTGTGTCAGCCTTTCACTTTTGCTGCTCACTCTGGGCTCTTTAGCCAGCGCCTTGGCAGGCAGAGCCAAAGTGCCTCCACCCTGAAATTGTCAAAGGTGACCAAGTTTTTCTGCGACAGAGTTTTTCCCACACTGCAGGTTATGACCCACAGCGTTAATTGTCCGAGAGTTACAAAGGAAGGGACACGCTTGTTAGCAATCATACCACATAACCACCAGAGTGATTATATGAAGGTGCTTTTATTAGGCACCGGGAACCAGGGGTATCCCCAAATCTGGCTCCGACCACCATCCAAAACATTGATGCATTTATACCATTTTACAACTTCATTAGAATAGTATGTTCACTTCTGGCCCTGGCCTTTACATCTATTGGCTATATAAAAATATATAATTCTTAGCTTGTATAACCATTGGTCTTGATTCTTACTCTACTGTATTATAATTTTCAGTTTCTTTGGTAACTATCAGTGTCTCGGGTAATTATCAGTATCGTAGGTACAATCTCTTAACCGTAACCGAACTTCTTATTCAAACCTTTGTTCAGAATCAACGTTCTGTAGTGAGGGTACAGTCCTGATTGTTTCTCAAGATTAACACTCTTAGCTAACTGGACTGATTCTGCTGTCCTCCTTCTATAATTAGTATTCTAATTATTGTTCTGATGGATACAATAATAGCCATCCCAGGTTTATTTCAAATTGAGTTTGGTGCCTATGGTTAAGAGCACGGTGTATAGATTAGAGATTAAAAATCAGATTTTGGGGGATGGCAGTTTAAACAGGATGCAAGTCTTATTTCTTCTGCATAGAGATATTGTTGTAGAACCTGGTTGTGATACTGAAATTGGTACTTTGTGAAAACGTGCTTGCATACTTTTAAAGTTCTTAAAGATGTGAGACTTGATGGGCTTTAGCATCTGGGAGCATGCCATAAAATGGGGTGGTATATCCTACATTGTATGTACAAGGGCTATACACAGAGAGTGACAATTAAAATACATTTATCAGTCTTCCCAATACTGCACACATAGCATCGCCAGAAGAAGGTTTTTGGAAATTGTGCGTGTTGTATCATGGGTACTTTTCCTCTTCAAGAAAGAGTTGAGAACAGTTGAGGTGTATCACCGAGGGATTATTTAGTGGTCAGAAGGCAAGTTGTATTTACAGCTATGTAAGGTTCTGTTTAATGTTACAGTCACCATCCATGATGTATCTGGAGAGGGTGAGAAAGAGAGCGCCTGTGCCAGGTGACTGCATTTCTTTGTGTCTGGGAGAGCTCCAGTTAAGGTTAGATTCTCTACTATGTGGCCAGGCTGTACGCAGTGAGGAGATCAGGCTCCTTTTTGTACAGCTTGTTTCAGATCTTTCTCTGGCATGGATGAACAGATGGGGAAGTTGGCAGGTTCCAGCAGTGGTCTCTGGGCAGACTTCACGGGTCAGGGAAGCGGTGGCCTCTATACCCCTCTTCCAGCTCCTAGTCGGTGATAGACCAGTTCACCCAACTGGACAGATTTGAAAAAGGGGATGGCTGAGTTATTTTATTCAGAGATACTTCATAATGCTTGGAGTCTGAATTTGATCCAGTTTAAAGGGAGACATGCACCTACTGTATGTGTTTGGATATCCATGAGAATACAGCATGTGTTAGGGTTTGACTATGCCCTGTGCTGGATGGATAGCTAAAGAATTTGGAAGAAGTATCGTTTTTAAATAAAAGTATCTGCCCAACTAAATCACTTACGTCTTCATAATGGAAATCCCTTGACCTCTAGGCTTGGTGCCTACATTTGAAAGATGTATGTCTTTCCATTTTGTTTTTTTTTCTTGATGAGTTTTACTCAGATTAAATACTGTTTCAGAGTTTCAGGGCAGTGAATTGATGGACTGCAGTGGAAGGAGATGAGACAGAATTAATAAACCACTGTGGACTTCAATATCATTGAAATGATGACCTGCTTTGGAGATAGGTGACTTGGAATGCTCTTCTCTAGAATTCATAGAATCATAGAATCACTCGGGTTGGAAGAGACCCTTGGGATCATCAAGTCCAACCATCAGCCCCACTCTACAAATTTCTCCCCTACACCAGATCCCTCAACACCACATCTTAATGACTCTGAACCCCATTCAGAGATGGGGACTCCACCCCTTCCCTGGGCAGCCCATTCCAGGGTCTAACTACTCTTGCTGGGAAGAGTTTTCCCTAATGTCCAGCCTAACCCTACCCTGCTGCAGCTTGAAGCCATTCCCTCTTGTTCTATCACTGTTCTATCTTATTCTATCACCTGTGAGAAAAGACCAGCACCAACCTCTCTCCAATGTCCTTTCAAGTTGTCGTAGAGAGGGATGAGGTCTCCCCTCCGCCTCCTCTTCTTCCAACTAAACAGTCCCAGCTCCCTCAATTATTTCTCATAAGATCTATGCTCCAGGCCCTTCACCAGCTCCATTCTGGATCCAGCTCCTGGAATCCGTGATAAATAATGTAACTGGAGCTGAATTCCAGATCTGGAATACCAAAGGAGCAAGGCTTTACATACCTGGGAATAGAAAATTTCCCCTGTGGAAGGTGAGTGTCCTTTGGTGCTCACTGTCCTGCCTGTGAGAGTAGCAGTAACTAAATAGTGCGTGTTATATAGGGGATGCTGCTGCCTCCAGAGGGACCAGAAAAGAGGGCTAGAACCACATACAAACAATATTTAGAACACAGCATTAACAAATTGGGACTATGAAGGAAAAAAAGAGTGTAATGGCAGAGACTGAACCAGACTCTGTAAGAAGATGCTGAGGTTGGGTGGCTGTCTCTATGGAGCAGGGCCAGGTGGCGCAGGGGTGGTGGACACAGGAGCACCACTCCCCACCTCTCTGGGTCCCAGAGCCCCATGGACAGGGGTATCTGAATCTTAATCAGAGCGGCTGGGGACATCCCCATGGCCGAGGGCCTGGCACAACCTTCACACCCTTGTGGCATAGTCCTGATGAGGCATTTCAACGTGCACTTCTGGGCTCCTCTGAGGTGGGAATTGGGCGGCTGTGTAGCTGGCTGAGGGTCCCTCCTGCTGGCCAGCCGTAGGTTGGAATAGGATAAAAAGCAGGTGGTAGGGAAGAGTCCATCAGAGCCACCTTCCCTTCTTCTGCCAGAACGAAGGAAATACAAGCTGTGTATAAAAATCAGGCAGTAAGATAAACCGAAGGTGTATCTCTGGTTTAACATGAATGATGCTAACGACAGTCTGTGCATACGCAGGGCATTTCATTCGCTTTGTGCATCACGCACAAACTTCTGTTCCTCATTTTCGAACTGCTCGGCCTTGGCTAAACAAAGCGGCGTTTTGGCAGCTCAGAGAACTACCCGCAAATTAAACAAATGGCTTTGAGCTAGCTGCAAAGCAAACTCTGTGCAAGGCTAAGCCACCTCACCAAAACTGGCTAGAAATGATGAAGTGGGGGAGCAGTATGCACAAAATGTTTAGTTTGCATGAGGACTAGTGCATATTAGGCAAATTCTAATTCCTAACAGCACCAAACATGATACAATTTGGAGCTTCTCTGCAGCAGTTCAGTGGTGACAGCCATTTATAGAACTATTTATCAGCTCAGGAGGGCAAGGTCATTTACACAGGGTGCTTGTAATCCTGCTTCAACTGCCTTCTTTCCCTAAAGGGTGTAGCTGCAATGAAAAAGTCTCCCTGAGATTTTTATTTTTTTCTACAGGGCTGCAGTTCCTATCAGAGAAGCATAGAATGGTTCAGGTTGGAAGGGACCTTCAAATGATGGAGTTCCAACCCCCCTGCCCTGTGCAGGGACACCTCCCACCAGAGCAGGTTGCTCCAAGCCCCATCCAGCCTGGCCTTGAGCCCCTCCAGGGATGGGGCAGCCACAGCTTCTCTGGGCAACCTGGGACAGAGTCTCACCACCCTCACAGCAAAGAAGTTCTTCCTCATATCTCATCTAGATCTCTCCTCTTTCAGTTTAAAACTGTTCCTCCTTGTCCTGTGGCTCCGCTCCCTGACAAAAAGTCCCTCCCAATCTCTCCTGTAGCCCCTTCAGGGACTGGAAGGCTGCTCTAAGGTCTCCCTGGAGCCTTCTCTTCTCCAGGCTGAACAAGCCCAGCTCCCTCAGCCTGTCCTCACAGCAGAGGTGCTCCAGCCCTTGGAGCAGCTTTGCAGGCTTCCTCTGGACCTGTTCCAAGAAGTCCATGTTCTTACTGTGCTGATGACTCCAGAGCTGCACACAGGACTGCAGAAGGGGTCTCAGAGCAGAGCAAAGCAGAGGGGGAGAATGACCTCCCTCACCCTGCTGGCCATGTTTCTTGTGATGCAGCCCAGGATGGGGTTGGCTTTCTGGGCTGCCAGCGAGCATTGCCAGCTCATGTCGACCTTCTCCTCCATCTGTCTGTAACTTGGTGTTGCAGCCAGAAACACTGAGGATCCAGTGTAACAAGAGAGAGGTTTGAGTATTCACAGCAGCTCACAATACTGCCTTGACTGAAATTTTTCTTTGCTGTAAATAAACGACATAGCCAAGGTAAGCAGCATTCATTGAAAATTAACATAAGCAAACTAGAGATGATTACAAATGGACCATTATGTCCACATTTCACACATTCAGATGGTGGATTGATTACGGCTGGTTGTTTATTACATCCATAAAAAGAGAACTCGTCATGAAGTCACCTTCCCATGAAGTATCAGCACCTATCTGCACAGAGCAGTGTGGAAGCTGGATAACTGACTATTCCCCTGAGAAAACACAGTTTCCTTTTTTTTCTTTCCTTTCCTTTCTTTTTTTCTCTTCTCTCTGTTCTAAGGCATTGGATGGCATTTTAAAGGTTTTCCTCAGATTGCGCTTATGTTTATGACGTCCTCGTTTTTCTCCTATCAGTTGGACCACCAGATAGACAGAACATCTTTGGCAGTCTAAGAAATAGTCTGGGTTTTATTATTTTTTTGTCCCCTAAAGACACAGCTACTAAGCTCTTTAAAATGAGACTGCCTTTCAGGGCTACCTCAGATCAGCAGGGCACCTTTGCAACAGCTGAATTACCCTGGCACAGAAACGAGCTGGGAAAACCAAGTCTGAAATGAGGCAATATATCATTTGAAAATGGGGTTTTAATGAACTGGGTATCACCATTTCCAGCAATCTTTCTGGACGGCACAGTTCTGAGAGAGACAAACAGGTGTTGGTATAGATTACCACTCAGTTCAATCATTTGTGAACTAGGTCCATAATTCTTGCTAGATGTTTTTTCATTGTGGAAGGAGAGAGTTGTTTTCTGTTCAGTGGGGTGGATCAGTAACTGTTTAATAAAACACAAATTAACAGCCATATTTTGCTTGAAGATGCATTGAAGACCCAGCGAGGCCTGGACAGGCTGGAGAGTTGGAGAGAGAGGAACCTGATGAAGATCAACAAGGGCAGGTGTAGGGGCCTGCACCTGGGGAGGGGCAAAGGAAAATTTCAGTCAAGGTGGCATTGTGAGCTGCTGTGAATTCTCAAACCTTTCTCTTGTTACACTGGATCCTCAGTGTTTCTGGCTGCAGCACCAAGTTACAGACAGATGGAGGAGAAGATCACATGAGCTGGCAATGCTTGCTGGCAGCCCAGAAAGCCAACCCCATCCTGAGATGCATCACGGGAAGCGTGGCCAGTCGGGTGAGGGAGGTCATCTTCCCCCTCTGCCCTGTCCTGGGGAGGCCCCATCTGGAGCACTGGGTCCAGTTCTGGGCTCTCCAGTTCAAGAAGGACAGGGGACTGCTGGAGAGGGTACAGCAAAGGCCACNATCTCTAGGGGGAAGGTAATACTTTTTGACTTCCCATGGGCCAGGCCGGGTTTGCAATGAGGACAGACTTAGGCAAGTGCTCGGTTTGCACAGTAAATTCAAGAGGTGTTGAGGCTGCTTAGCGCACACGGGGTCAGACCTGATAGGTGTTTGTGTTTTATAGCTCGGGCAGGGGTAGAAAACACTGCACTTGTGAGAAATTAGTGTGACCAAAATCGGTTTAACTGAAGTACAGTAATCTTATTTGTGTTTTTCTGTTTATTTGAAAAATCAGTTGCAGTGCTTTTCATACATTTTCCCCAAATATCTTGCTTTCTGGAGGAAGCCATGGCAGCCTCTTACTTCCATGCAAATTCAGATAGCCCTAATAGCAAAGTGCGGGACTACAGCTAATGGGAATAATTTTCTATAAAGGTACGAGTTTCAGCTTGTTCAGTTCATTCAGAAAAAAAACAGAAAATGCTGAAACAATAGAGTACAGAAATATGTCAAATCTCTTTCCTTTCTTCAAGTTCAAGTTCATACTTTTCATACCAAATGTGCTATCATTTCTAATGTTTTGAGTTTTGCACTTACTTTGCATGATCCATTTTCAGCTGCAAACGCTTGAGCTCCAGTCTGTGGCAGAGACTGATTAACAGATGTTCTTCCTGCACTACTCGTCGCTCTTTTAGGTAACACAGCCAAGGTATTTATTGAAGTGAAGGATGAAAATGACCACGTGCCTGTCTTCACCAAAAAATTGTACATCGGAGGAGTGTCTGAAGATGCCAAAATGTTTTCTTCTGTGCTTAAAGTTAAGGTAAGGCTGAAACGTACTTGAAAGAGCACTCACTTGCAGTGACACGATATTTACTCACTGGTGTGATTTTTGACAGGAGGTTTGCAAACAGTGTTTCTCCTAAAAAGGCTGGAGCTCCTCAGACACTGGCAGTAATTGCCATTTTATTTCACGTTATACTGGAGTGCAGTGAGCCCCAAATGTGTAATTCTTCTTAGGAAATCAGTGGTGGAGTATGGATATGAGTGTGGTGGTTTCCATTTGTGTGTGTATGACAGACACACTGCTGACACAAGGCTGATTTTGAGCTTAGAAGAATTTTGCAGGTTTTATTTCTGTTGAATTTATGTGCTTGGTTTTTATTTGAAGATTGAAAAGCCATCAATTTGGATACCTTGATGTTTACAGAATGCTTTTAAGCTCAGCATTAGGTTTTAGCTTCAGTTCTTCTGATGACTTCTTTGGCAGCAGCATGTTTCTGCTTCAAAAAGACAAAAGCAGTTTCTGTTTTCAGGTCTGCATGCCGTGATGCGGTTTGTGAGTAACATTGACTATTTGGAGGGTTTGGAGGGTTTTAAATAAAAAATAAAAAAGGAGATTGCAAGGAAATGTAATAGATGGGATGTAATTAACCCAAGACAGAAAAATAGCGTAGCAGAAAAGCTACTTGTTTTCTGTAACGTGCCTTGTGATGCAATCTGTTGTGCCAGAGACACCTGGAGTTGCCAGGACTTTCCAAGTCAGCTTCTTGCCTCTGCCTTTTTTTGTGTGTTACCTCAGCAGGCTTCCTGCATCTTTGTTCACCTTAGGCGTCAGCGGAATGGCTTCAAAGTTGCTGATTCAAGCTTATGCATGAAAGGGCACAGAAATACAACGTGCTGGGAGTTTGGCTCTGACCTCATGATGTGATCAGAGCACCAGGGATGAAATAGAGTATCAGAGCTTATTGAAGTTGCCCGTTGCTTTTTTGTTTCATGGCAGCCCTTCCCAAAGTAAGCCCAGAAATAGCAGAAGAGTGGGCCATTGCCAAGCATTGACTATGGGATAGGAGCCTCTGTCAATGAAATTTGTTTACTTTGTGCACTCATCCAGACTACTGGGGAGGTATGGCTGGAGCTGCCTGGCAGAAAAGGATGTGGGGGTGTTGGCTGACAAGCGGCTGAACATGAGCCAGCAGTGTGCCCAGGGGATCAAGAAGGCCAATGGCATCCTGGCTTGCATAAAAAATAGTGTGACCAGCAGAAGTAGGGAGGTGATTGTCCCCCTGTATTCAGCACTGGTGAGGCCACCCCTTGAGTCTTGTGTCCAGTTCTGGGCACTTCAACACAAGAGAGATCTGGAGGGGCTGCAGCAAGTGCAGAGGAGGGCAATGGAGCTGCGGAAGGGCCTGGAGAATAAATCTTATGAGGAGCCATTGAGGGGGACTTTTTAGTTGGAGGGAGAGGAGGCTGAGGGGAGATTTCATCACCCTCTACAGCTACATGAAAGGACATTGGAGAGAGGTTGGTGCTGGTCTCTTCTCAAGGGCAATTATCGATAGAACAAGAGGGAATGGCTTCAAGCTGCAGCAGGGTAGGTTTATGCGGGACATTAGAAAAACTCTTCCCAGCAAGAGTGGTCAATCACTGGACTGGGCTGCCCAGGGAGGGGGTGGAGTCCCCATCCCTGACTGTTTCAGAGTGGTTGAGATGTGGTGTTGAGGGATCTGGTGTAGGGGAGAACTTTGTATAGTGGGGCTGATGGTTGGACTCCATGATCCCAAGGGTCTCTTCCAACCTGAATGATTCTGTGATTCTATGATTTGGCATTTTCTTTTTTTAATTTTTTTTTTATTACACTGCTTACCTTGGGCAATTGTTACTCCCCAGAGCATCCTTAATGGTCTTTTCTGTGACGGCATACAGCAGTCCAAGTAAAACAGATGGGAATTTACTGAAGGTAACTTGGAAAGGGAACATTGTAGTGGATAAATCTGCCCTGCACCAATTCTTGCCACCTTGCTCAGCTGGCAGGTTGTGTCATAGGTAGGGACAGATCCACTGTGGGGTGCTGGTCATCATCAGCCTCAAGTTGAAGACTTGAGTCTTCAGCTGTGAGAACTCACTCCAAGCTTTTAAAGGAAGCCAAAGAAACATCATCTAGCATGTGCAACACTTGTGTTCACTTCAAAGGTTTACTTGCATACACAGGAAGAAATGAAAAAGGGAGTGATTAAAGCAGCGTTGTGGGTTGGAAGTAATACGTTCAAGAAAATGGGTTGCAAAATTGCCTTTTATAAATTTGGTTTTAAGGTACCCCAGGTACATATGTCATGTACCCGTGACATATCGACAGATGTCTTCTCCATTCAATGGAAAGGAAATTCTGGATGCACAAGTGAACACAATTGCAGTAGCATTGCTGTTAGGGATCTGAGACCATAACTGAGCAGAGTTTTGGAGGTTGGGGTGATACTCTTCTTAATGTCCGTTTTTACAGACATTTTGCCATTTACTGCTTCTGGCTACAAACCTTAAACTGAAGCCCTGTCATACTCAGAAATAGGAAAGGGAAAATTGTGTTGGATCTGTGAACTTTAGAAGTGCTGAAGGTACACAAAGATGCTGGAGCAAGTAAAGAGCAGTGACTGGCAGAGTTACTTGTGAACTCTGTGTTATGTGTGTGAAAGTAAATGAAACACAAAACAGAAATGTAAAATTACATTTTGAGTTGATCATACAACATTTGAGCAGTGTGAAATCCTACCTGGTTTTCAAAGAGGCATTTGTGGTTTCTTAGGCACAGATACCAATGTGTGTCAGTCAAGGGGATAAGCAGCGTAGGGGTAAGAGATACTCAGAGGTGAAGAGGAGAACCTGCTTTTACCCTTCCGAAAGATTTGCCTGAAGAGGAGAGAAAAGGAGGACACAAAAGAAATCACAATTACCTGTCTCTAACCTCCTTCTGTTAAAACAGAGTTCTCCCAGATCGCAGGCGAGATAGGACAAGATCTAAAAAAGAAGTTGTTCCTAGTGGATGGCAGCAAAAAAAGCTGTGTGCTTAGTTAAAGTAAAATTAGAAATGATCAAGAAGTGCTCATCACAGAAAATCGGACCGTAATTTATTGTTCTAGCACCATCTTTTTCAGCAGTTGGTGCTAGTTAGCTTATTTTCTGTTCTTTAGAAAAACAAAGTCATTGTGCTGTTAGTTAAATATGATACCCATTCCAATTAGTGTTAAGAAGAATTGATCAAATTAATGTCTTTTTTTGAAGAATTCAGGTGAGTAGAATTAAATAAGTAGTTTCCCAAGTTGAAATTTTTAAGAACATTAATAAAGTGCACACATAGTTTGCACTGTGGAAATTACTCAAACTTTTATTGTACTAAAAATCATTAGAATTTATATTTTATTACTCAAACTTTTATTCTAAAAGAACTCCTTAGCAGGAGTTTAAAATGTATTTGCTTTCATTCATATTTGCTAGATTTTTTCACTATGTCAGAGTAATTTTGCAAAGAAACTGACACTCAGCATATTCTCACTCTTCCCCTGACTGCCAGCAAAGTTGATGATCCTTGAACAAGGTCTGGGCTCTCGGAAGGAGTTTTATGACTGAACAATGTAAAACTGCACATTGTAGGGGTTTGAAATCATTGTTCTTGGGTCTGTTATTGTGGGTAAACCAACGTTTTCTCACGATGACCGGTGTCAGATGATTTGTCACAGCAATGCCATACAGTCACCATTGCAGAAAGGTGTGCAACATTTCCTGCACACTAGGACTCAAACCTGCCATTTTTCCCCCCATACTTCATCTCCTTGAAGTACCAGCAATAAATAGGTACCAGGTAAGTAGAAGAGACATTAACTTTTTAATTGGATTCTTATATACATTCCATTACCCTGAAGGAAGGAGAAAGTGTTTATTTTAAATTAAGGTGTAAGATTGTCGTTACTGAAAAAAGAATGGGCTCTGAACTGAGCCAGCGTTTTCCTTGTGTGAAAGAGAATTAGGCATTCTGGAGGTACAGCAGGAGCTCTGCTGAGTCACTCCTACCTGCTTCGGTTTTCCTCTTAATGCTTATCTGTGGGTGACAGGTTTTGCTCAACAACCTGAAAGTAGAAGACTTCTATTTTTAGTGGATGGTTTGGATACTCGGGTCGGCTGTTTGAAAATTCCCAGCCCAGTCAGTGTGCGGGGGGGGTAATACAAGCTCCTGCTCAGCCCTTTTCAAGGCCAGTCATAGAATCATTTTGGTTGGAAGAGACCCTTGGGATCATCAAGTCCAACCATCAGCCCCACTCTACACAGTTCTCCCCTACACCAGATCACACATCTAATAGACTCTTAAACACAGTCAGGGATGGGGACTCCACCCCCTCCCTGGGCAGCCCATTCCAGGCTCTGCCCACTCCTGCTGGGAAGATGTTTTTTCCTCATGTCCAGCCTAATCCTACCCTGCTGCAGCTTGAAGCCATTCCCTCTTGTTCTATCACTAATTTCCTGTGAGAAGACACCAGCACCAACCTCTCTCCAATGTCCTTTCAAGCAGTTGTAGAGAGGGATGAGGTCTCCCCTCCGCCTCCTCTTCCTCCAGCTAAACAGTCCCAGCTCCCTCGATGGCTCCTCATAAGATTTATGCCCCAGGCCCTTCCCCAGCTCCATGTCCCTCCTCTGCACTCACTCCAGCACCTCAATATTTCTTTTATATTTCCTTTTATATCCCTTTGTGTAATTGTCTGTGCTCCTCACGAGCCACGTCAGGTCCTGCAACAAGGACAGGGCTGGTGTGAGTCAGAACCTTGTTTTGGAGCAGAGCTGTCAGTAGGTGGAGGCAGCTGTCAAGGTTTGTTTCCCCAAGATGATTGGGATGCTTGAGAAATGGCACAGGCACAGGCACAGGGGAGGGAATATACAGAAGCCTGTAAAGCAGTAGGATATATCAGCAGGTAAATGGAGACAACCCAATTCCATGAAGAGAGAATAAGAAGGAAAAAAACCAGCAAAGCCAGCACTTGATCAGAGGTGAGATAGGATCAGTCTTCTGCTCTTATATCATAAAAATGCAGCTTGAGTTAACAATGATGTATTTCTCATGACTCTCTTGTCAATTGTGTAGCTGTTACATACCATACAGGTGGTATAAATCACAGAAAGGGATATTTCTGTAGCAAATTAAGATAATTCACATTGTGAGCACCTGCATTTCCTTTCTCATTTGAAAGCGATACAATATGGCAGATTTCTCCTTTTTTGAGGTGACCTACTTGTCCAAGTGTTGGAAGCACTAAGGGTGGGCAACAATTTGGCACTCTTATTTGATTGCCTTCGTATAATAGCAAGAAGCTTTGTATAACACGTTTATAGCGTAACTTGCTAGTTAACTATATTTTAGCAGGCTTTCAGAGAAAATAAATCATGGTCATTAATCACATTTTTATATTTTAAGCACAAATGTGTGTTCCATTTTCCTCAGTTGGTGCCATAAAAATTCCCCAACAAGAGAGTCCTGGCAGAGGATGCTGCATCTGGAAGCCCTGATTTTGGAGACACCTGTGCTGGGTCCATTAGTGAGAAACACTTTTTTCTGGAGTAGCAGAAGGAGATGCTGTTGGTTGGAAATAAGGGTTGGATTTTTAGCAAGAAGCTGGTCATTGTGAATTTATTTATATTGAGAGCAAAGGGAGGGGCTAAGTACATCATACTTGAGTTTGAAGTAATAAGTCATCATCTGGGTGCCTATATCCATTTCAGCCTTTTACATCTGAAGGTCAGGGTCTGGAATTTCATCTTATGCCCAGGCGCCGGACAGCGATGTGCTTTCTGTTTCCATTTATCCATGCATCCATGTTTGAGGAAAGCATGATGACAGGAAACCAAGACTCATCTTGAAACTTTTCCTTTCTCCTTAAAGCTCAAGGTCAAAGCTATTTGTGACTTCAGCAGAGGGTTTGTGTTATGTCACCGCATCTTCAGTTTCAGCTTCCTGAAGTTTGCAATGTGTTCCTGAGGCCAGGAGGGAGATGATGCTAGCACAGCCACACCAGTTGAGAGGTAGCTTGACAAGTGGGCGGGTCTTGATGGGTACCCTGGAGCTGCTTTGACCCAGCTTGTGTTGGCTGCTGGGCGGTCAGAGAAGGCCTCTGCTTTGTCCAGTCTCCGTTGGTGGAAGAACCGTGCGAAAAGACCAGGGGATGGTTGGGTTAATTGCAGTAATTGCAATGGCTGGTATTTAGATACAGAGAGTGCTCCTGCAGTTAGATGTGATTTACAGGGCATGCCTGCTTTTATTTGCCATTGCTGTAATTACATTAGTTAAGCGTAATAATCACAGTGGCAGGCACTTGCCAGCAGTTATCATTTAGTGGCAGTTTAAGCTAATATAATTTTTTCCTTTAATCAAAGAGGAAATAGAAATGATGAGCTGAGAAACACTAGCTAGGAAGTACTGATTATAGGTGTTTAAAAGTGTAGATAGGAGGTTAAAAATTCTTTTATAATCTGGGTTGGAATTCAGTGCATCCTTATTTTACAGAATATTCACAGTTGGGAAGGACGTCTGAGATCAACAAGTCCGAACCACACACTCACAAAAACCCCTACAGTCTCAGCCACTAGAGCAGGCCCTGAAGGACCACATCTACAGGGCTCTGAAATCCCTCCAGGGATGGGGACTCAACCCCCTCCCTGGGCAGGCTCTTCCAGTGCTTGACCACTCCTGCAGTCAACTCATTCTTCCTCAGATCTAACCTGAACCTCCCCTGCCACAACTTCAGACCATTTCCTCTGCTCCTGTTATTATTCCCTTGGGAGAAGAGGCCAACACCCACCTCTCTACACCCTTCTCTTATGGAGTTGGAGAGGGCAAGGAGGTGTCCCCTCAGCCTCCTCTTCTCCAAACTCAACAGGCCCCATTCCCTCAGGCTCTCCTCACAGGACTTGTGAGAGTCTCTTTAGACAGTGTATGGGTGACATTAAACAAGAGGTAAATAATATTTTAAGTTCTTGAAAATGCATCTAATTTTGCAATACTTCAAAAGAGAAAAATAGTCTGAAATTCTGGGCAATGGAGCTGGTGAGGGGTCTGGAGAGCAAGTCTCATGAGGAGAGGCTGAGGGAGCTGGGGGTGTTCAGCCTGGAGAAAAGGAGGCTGAGGGGAGACCTTCTTGCTCTCTCCAACTCCCTGAAAGGAGGGGGTAGCCGGGGAGGGTCGGTCTCTTCTCACAGGGGATGGGACAAGAGGAAACGGCCTCCAGTTGCACCAGGGGAGGTTCAGGTTGGAGATGAGGAACAATTTTGACAGGGAAAGGGTTGCGAAGGCTTGGACTGGGCTGCCCAGGGCAGGGGTTGAGGCCCCATCCCTGGAGGGATTGAAAAGCCGGGTTGCCCTAGTGCTTAGAGACATGGTTTAGTGCTGGGTTTTATCAGAGCGAGGTTGATGGTTGGACTGGATGGTCTGAAAGGTCCCTTCCAACCCAGATAATTCTGCGATTCTAAATGTTGGGACAGTGTTGGCATTAATGCCTAGAAGCGCTGATATGGCAGGATAGGATTAGCAGCTGTGTTAGTGTGTTAGATCCTCATCTCCACATGATCCCTACCCCACCAAGATCTGTGGTGGCCTCTTCCAGCAATTGCACAGCCCAAGGGACACCTTCAGGTGCCCGCTGCTCCCTTCCCAGCTCTGCCCTTGTGCTTTCTCAGGAGAGGCTAGGGGCTGCAGGGCAGTTTCTGTTCAGGCTCTGCCTTAGCTGGTACGTAGGCAGCTCTTCAGTAATGGCTGGTTTGGGCATCTAATCAATTATTTTTAACTAACTCTGTCTTTGTATGATGTTCTTGACACATAAGAATGGCTCGTTTTTGATGAGTATAATTTATATATAAATAAGATGCTAAGCTTTATGGCCCCATGCAAAAACTAGAGCTTTCAAATTAAAAAAAAAAAANAAGAGGCCAACACCCACCTCTCTACACCCTTCTCTTATGGAGTTGGAGAGGGCAAGGAGGTGTCCCCTCAGCCTCCTCTTCTCCAAACTCAACAGGCCCCATTCCCTCAGGCTCTCCTCACAGGACTTGTGAGAGTCTCTTTAGACAGTGTATGGGTGACATTAAACAAGAGGTAAATAATATTTTAAGTTCTTGAAAATGCATCTAATTTTGCAATACTTCAAAAGAGAAAAATAGTCTGAAATTCTGGGCAATGGAGCTGGTGAGGGGTCTGGAGAGCAAGTCTCATGAGGAGAGGCTGAGGGAGCTGGGGGTGTTCAGCCTGGAGAAAAGGAGGCTGAGGGGAGACCTTCTTGCTCTCTCCAACTCCCTGAAAGGAGGGGGTAGCCGGGGAGGGTCGGTCTCTTCTCACAGGGGATGGGACAAGAGGAAATGGCCTCCAGTTGCACCAGGGGAGGTTCAGGTTGGAGATGAGGAACAATTTTGACAGGGAAAGGGTTGCGAAGGCTTGGACTGGGCTGCCCAGGGCAGNAAAAAAATAAAATGTAAACTTTAAGGCCCCATGCAAAAACTAAGAGTTTTAAATTAAAAAAAAAAAAACCAAAACACAACCACCACAATTAGTTCTTTAAACAGCACAGATTTGCTCTAGTCATTAATTTTTAATACAGCAATTTACATAAATTGGTTTTAGACAGATTTGTCACAAATGTACTGCTGAACATTTACATCTTTAACTTCAATAGCTTAAATCATAGAATCATGGACTGGTCAGAGTTGGAAGGGACCTTCAAGACCATGGAATTCCAACCCCCCTGCCCTGGGCAGGGACACCTCTCACCAGAGCAGGTTGCTCCCAGCCCCACCCAGCATTCTGTACTCTGTGGCTAGAAGAAAATTTCACCCCAGCCAACCAGCAAAGTCCAGTTCTCTCCCTGTCGAAAAATATTCTGTATAGCCCCCTGCTCTTGGCACTAATTTATGCCATCCAGCCTGGCAAGTAGAAATGCTAGAAATAATCCAACTGCCATGGGCCAAACACACTAAAAGAAAAAAAGAAGCAGGGGGAGAAGGAAACTAGTACCAAGTACTGGATCTTACTCACAAATTGAATTTAGAGACAAATAGGTCAAGAAAATATTGGACCAACACTTCTCGTCACCAAACCACTTCTCTCCTTATGTATGTGACCAAGGCAAACACCACAGATTGCTTCCCCCAGCTCCGGGAGGTGCAGCGGTTTCCCTCTCCTCTATATCTGCATTTGAAGTCTTTTTAGACTAGGGCAATATGTTGCCTTGCTCTAGATTTTCAGAAAGGTTAAATCATTATCAAAAAGTCATTTGGAATGAGAATTAATGTGGTTACTGGTATGCCATATGGGTTGCTCTGTATGAATAGGATTGGTTTAAGGTTACTGTCCTCAGAAAACTGCTAAGTGCTTATGTCTCTAAGAGAAAAAAGGGCACACTTTAACAGAGGCTTTAGTCCTTGTGTCTTAAAGACCACGTTTCAATTGCTAATAGCAATTGTTAATTAGCGTTCCTCATGAAAGGATAGCCAAGGCTGACTATCGCCTCTCACATCTATAGGCAGTTTCCCACAGCCGTCTTTTTCAGCCTCCTCATTTCCCCTGAAACCTGTCAGAGATGTACAATTCCCAAATGAGATCTGTTGGGTCCAGGCTGGTGGTTTGACACCAGACCAAAGGGTTGTCCAAAGCCATGGTGGTAGGACAGCTTTGGGACACCTTGGTTGCTGGTTATTGGGGTTTCCCTTTCCCTCTGCAGCCACTGCGCTGGGTGTGCAGTGGTGGGAGAGCTGGGACAGCAGTCTGGAGAAAGGCTTTAATTGCAGTTCTGGTGGTGCTCAGAAAAAGGTCTCAGGTGTTGGACAGTCCTTTCGGGGATTGCTGTTATGATAACCTTTTATGGTCTCTCATTTTTCCTCCAATTCTCTTTTTTCCCCTGCAACTTTCAATGTATAGAAGCGCCCATTTCCGTGATTAAAGGCCTTTTCTTGCTTTTTGTTATGAATATGCTAATTCAAAACAGATGTAATACTCGTAACTACTACTTTATTAACTTTGTGGTTTGAGATTTGCTTTGCATTTCATTGTATTAGAATTAGTTACTTTGCTTTGTTCCTGGTATTTTCATGTAACTCTTGGGTTTCCCCTCAGAACTGGGACCAGACTTCCTTCAGCCACACACAACTATTTTCAATCTGCTCTATAAAAACAAAACCAAACTCAAAAGACAATCTTTAGGGAAATTACTAGCGGGAATTGACTTTTTGCTATAATGGTATGTTATTAGCCCTTTTGTTTTTACACATTTGCTTTTACAGTATTAACCTATCTAGTTTTGTTTGTTCAAGTGAATTTAGATGAGGAACTATCGGAGGTGATAATGCTGGTATAGAAAGTGAGAGGTTTTTTTCTAGATGATCACTCCTCAGTTTTTAAAGGTACGGTTTTGTAGTGAAAATGTTTGCAGAGAAGGAAGCTTGCCACAATAAATACCAGTGAATCAAAGAGTCTGGAAGGGGCTGAGCTGTGTTTGATAGAAATGATTCTGCTCTGGAGCCAGCAGAGAGGTTGGATGATGGTAAAAGGATCCAGCGGAGTCTGAAACGCGGTTACAGTTACATCTTGAAGGAACCTGGAATCCTACAATGCGGTTGATCAGGTTTTCAATTCAGACCTGTATTTTATGCCCCCTTTCTGATAGGCTTCATGGTGTAACTTCATCCTTCATTACTGTTAGAATATCTTAATATACAGAAGAGCAAAACAAAACAAACACTTTTTTTTGCTACTGGTTTTTACCCTGCTGACACGCAGGAGGACAGGAATTGCTCTGTACTTAATCATAATCCTCGAAAACAATCTATCTCAGTGGTTGCATGCTGTTCTAAAGAGACTGAGAAAATCATAGAATTACAAAGTATCAAGGATTGGAAGGACCTTGAAAGATCAGGTCACACAGGAACGCCTCCAGGTGGGTTTGGAATGTCTCCAGTGGAGACTCCACAACTTCCCTGGGAATCATAGAATCATAGACTGGTTAGAGTTGGAAGGGACTTTAAAGATCATACAGTTCCCCTTGGTGGGACACCTCCCACCAGAGCAGNTCCAGGTGGGGTCTCACCAGAGCAGAGCAGAGGTGAAGAATCACCTCCCGTGACCTGCTGGCCATGCTCCTTGTGATGCAGCCCAGGATGGGGTTGGCTCTCTGGGCTGCCATTGCACACTGCTGGATCGTGTCGAGCTTCTCATCCACCGTCACTCCCATGTCCTCCTCAGGGCTGCTCTCCAGCCAATCTCCACCCAACCTGTATTTGTGCTTGGGATTACCATGTCCCAGGTGCAGGACCCTGCACTTGGCTTGGTTGAACTTCCTGCGATTCTCATGAGCCCACCTTTCCAGCCTGTCCAGGTCCCTCTGGATGGCATCGCTTCCTTCCCACATGTCAACCACACCACCGAGCTTGGTGTCATTGGCAAACTTGCTGAGGGTGCACTCTAACCCCTCTCCCATGTCTCTAGCATAAATGTTTAAAATTCCTCATTATGGATATGGGATACGTGTTACATATGGAGAGAATACTGGTATTACTTTGTTGCCCAGACAGGTTTATCCATGCTAATCTCCAGTTATTTTCTATTCATGCCTATAACCTCTCAATTTCTTCTGGTGTTTCCTTTGTCCTTGGGGATAACAAGTAAATCTTCAGAGTGGCAAGTTGTGTAAAAGTGGCATTCAGCCCTGGGCACCCAGAGAAGGCTTTCTGCTGTGGAAGACAAAGCATTCCCTTTGGTAATTTTGCTTTTGCATGTACACAGGAGAACAGCTTCTGTGTAAAAATAACATTAAAAAACCTGCTTTGCCAGACACAGCCTGTAATTACTGAAATAGGATTTACAAATCACAGAGAGAAATCTGTAGGGAGGAAACATGCTCGGTAGAGGGGAAAATATACTTTGAAGCCTATTTGCCCTGACAGCAGCACATCCTCGACCATGCACATCTGCTGTAACATCTGGCCTCTGACAGGAAGCTGCTTGTCCTGCTAAGAGTAATATTACAGCAATTCCAACCACACAGGTAATTTCTTTCAAAGAACATATCTCTGGATAATATAGAATCACGGAATCATTCAGGTTGGAAGAGACCCTTGGGATCATGGAGTCCAACCATCAGCCCCACTCAACATAAGTTCTCCCCTACACCAGATCCCCCAACAGCACATCTCAACCACTCTGAAACACGTTCAGGGATGGGGACTCCACCACCTCCCTGGGCAGCCCATTCCAGGCTCTGACCACTCTTGCTGGGAAGAACTCTTTCCTAATGTCCAGCCTAACCCTACCCTGCTGCAGCTTGAAGCCATTCCCTCTTGTTCAATAGCTAATTCCATGTGAGAAGAGACCAGCACCAACCTCTCTCCAGTGTCCTTTCAAGCAGTTGTAGAGAGTGATGAGGTCTCCCCTCAGCCTCCTCTTCCTCCAACTAAACAGTCCCAGCTCCCTCGCTGGCTCCTCATAAGATTTATTCTCCAGGCCCTTCCCCAGTTCCATGTGCCTCCTCTGTACTCGCTCCAGCCCCTCCAGATCTCTCTTGTGCTGAGGTGCCCAGAACTGGACACAAGACTCAAGGGGTAGCCTTCCCAGTGCTGAGTACAGGGGGACAGTCACCTCCCTACTGCTGCTGGTACCACATGTTGGCTTGCTAAACATTTTACTATAAAACCCCAATACTGTTGTTTCCCTTTAGGCCGTGTTTAGAACAACTCTGCTACCCGATGTGATATTTTTCAAGAGTAATATTAAATTCTTTCAATTACTGGGTTATTGTCTAACATTTTTAAGTCTGTTAGTCCTGCACGTGCCTTCCAGGGTAAAGTCGTCCTACAGTGGTTGGGATAGGTGATCGTTGCTGGAGTGTCACAGCACTGGATCGTTCCTGTCCCATGGGGGATCAGCTGCATGGGACAGGACACGCTCCCTGCCAGCATACACACAGGAACCCACCGTATTGAGCATTCACTGCTATTGGCCAGAGCAGGGAAATGGTATAACACTAGCCTTTCTCATTATTTTTTCCTTTAAAATACAAGTTTGGGACCACCTCTTACTCAACCTTTTTTCCCCATGAGACAAATGTGGTCAAATCCCATCCATGTTTCCACGCCCCGAGGGTTTTGGCACCCTAGGAGGAAAAAGTGAGCAATATGCTTAGCAGAGTCCACTCTTTTCATCTTTGTTGTAAGCATGCCTAAAAAGCAATGCCTTTAAAGCCTAAATGAATTAAATGTCTTTGGCTCCATGAGTCTTGTGAAAAGGACATAATTTTGCCTTGCTGAAGTCTGGACGTGGCCATGAGGAACATGGCAGTGCGAGGCACAACCGTGTGGCCGCAAGTCGCAGCCTTGCAGTAGGGCACATGTCCCCTCTCCTGGTAGAGACTAGTAAAAGCAATGCCACATGGCAGTAACGCTCCAATAAGGTCACCAAAACTGCCCCTGGGGCTGACAGGGTTGGTGGTGGCATGTTTGGGGTGAGTAGTGACATCTTGGTTAACCGTAGCTCCCAAAGCTATGGCATCTTCACCAGGAGATTACGGGTTTTGTTGTTCTCAGCCCAAGCTGGATTCAAATTTGCTGCTTAGAGTTAAATGCAGTTGTTAATTTGAACTGTTTTCCAGTCTCCCTAGCAGGGTCACCCTCAATCACGAGCCTGAGGATAGTACCAGGGTATGGAAAATGAATGGGGTTGGGAGGGTGGATTATTCTTTTCTTCTTCCCAGCCTAGTGCCACTGAGCAGATGGGAGCTTTGACTGGTTCCAATCAGTTGCTGGTACATAAAATCACTTTTAGAACCAGACCGGTTTTGCCGGTAGGAATTTACAGATGGTTGAATGTTCTCAGTTCCGAAGGCACAGCTGCTGTTGCGCTGTTTACGGAGGGGTTTTACTTTGTGATTCACAGACGCTTGAGCCCAGTAAGTTTGCTGTAGGTCTCGCAGTTTTCCTCTTTCTCCCTCCCCCAGCCTCCCCGGATCTTCACTGCTGTGCCCTGCTATCCCTGTCTCTAGAGCTTCTGAAGTCATGGTCATCAGCTTGTTTTTGCCACAAACTGCTGGAAGTTCTGTAGCGCTGCATCTCCTGGAACTTCCTCCTCAAACTTACCTGTGTGTCCTTTGCACACCTCTTTCCACCAAAGTCTCAGCTGTGAGATACTTGGATGGCCTTCAGGGACGGTGGCTGTGTGAAGTGCTCGAACACAACCCAAGTCTTGTGTTAATTAATGACACCAGAAAAAGTCATATGTACTAGGACAAACTGTAACTGGTTACAGAGGCACTACTAAGCAGATGTCTTAACACCCCCAGTTCTCAACTCACATGTTTTCATCTCTTGGCTTCCACACAAGCAGTTTGCCACAGCTCTAGCGAGTCCTGTGTATTTCCATATTTGATCCATGCTTTTTTTTCTCCCCTCAGTCCTCTTAAATCTGAAAACAAAAAAAAAACCCAAAGTCCCCTTCTGCCTCCTCTCTGTTTTAAGGCAACAGATGTGTTAAAAGCATGTTTGGATGGCAGGAAAGCAGCCATAGCCTTCATCCCATCATGACTACAGTGCGGACCTGAATTCGGGCCCTTTCCCACAAAACAGACATGGAGGGGCTGGAGCGTGTCTGAGAAGGGCAACAGAGCTGGTGAGGAGTCTGGAGAACAAGTCCTGAGAGGAGAGGCTGAGGGAGCTGGGTGTGTTCAGCCTGGAGAAAAGGAGGCTGAGGGGAGACCTTCTCGCTCTCTCCAGCTCCCTGAAGGAGAGTGTAGCCAGGGAGTGTCGGTCTCTTCTCCCAAGTCACAGGCCATGGGATTGAAAAGCCAGGTTGCCCTAGTGCTTAGAGACATGGATTAGTGATGGATTTTATCAGAGGGAGGTTGGTGGTCCCTTCCAACCTGGGCAATTCTATGATTCTATGATTAGACCCAGGTCGGGTCTTGACTTGGATGGCATCCCTCCCTTCAGTGTGTCCTTCACACCACTGAGTTTGGTGTCACTGGCAAACTTTCTGACAGTGCTCTATCCCACTGTCCATGTCTCCAACAAAGATGGTCCCAGTACTGACCCCTGAGGAACGCCACTCGTTACTGAGTGCCACTTGGACATTGCACTGTTGACCACAACCCTTTGAGTGCAGCCACCCAGCCAGTTCCTTATCCACCCAGTGGTTCATCTATCAAATCTATGACTTTCCAGTTTTGAGACCAGGATGTCATGTGGGACAGTGTCAAACACTTTGCATAAGTCCAAGTAGATGATGTCTGTTGCTCTGCCCTTGTCCACCAAGTCTGTGACAGTATCCTAAAAGGCCACCAAATCTGTCTGGCATGATTTGCCCATGGTGAAGTCATGTTGGCTGTCTCCAATCATCTCCTTTTTCTGTGTGCCTTAGCAGAGATTCCAGGAGGATCTGCTCCATGATCTTGCCAGGCACAGGGTTGAGACTGACCGACCTATAGTTCCCTGGGTCTTCTTTTTTTCCTTTTTGGAATATCAGGGTTATGTTTCCCTTTTCTCAGTCAGCGGGAACCCTGCCAGATTGCCATGATTTCTCAAATATGATGGAAAGTGACTTAGCAACTTCATCTACGAGCTCCCTCAGGACCCGTGGGTGGATTTTGTCAGGTCCCATGTCACTTTCTCATGAAGTGCCAGATATATTTACTTTTAGGACAAATTACAAGAACAGCAAACATCCTTACTCTGTATTAAACAAGTTGGTGCATGAGAGTCAGGAGCTCATAAGCTCTCTCTGGTGGTCCGGCAGACCCAAACGTTACACTTGAGTGTCTTAAGTTTGATCAAAGTATAAATAGTGGTGGAAAGGGAGGAAATGGAACTAACAAAGTTAAAATATTTTAAATTGGAATCTGATGGTTTTTCAAGTTTTGCACCTGGCTTTGCTGATGTGCATGTGGATGGTTTCTGAGGTAGAAATAGCCTGAACTGTAATGATGCCAAGGCCATCAGTTGCTCTGGAGTGCAGAGTTCTCGGAACTTCTGAAAATGAACTTCTAGCCTATCTAGCAGCTTTGGGCACCTGAACTGCAGTATTTTAGAGGCTGCCTGGTGAAAAGTTCAAAACGCCTCTTTCAGTGGGGTTTCATGCATTAAGCTCAGCTGCCAGACTTACCATACCATTGCTTCGGAGCCAGTACACTAGTGTGATGTTTGCTCAGAAAGGCTAACTTTATTTAATGCCCGTGCCTGCAATATTGATGAACTAATTTGGATCCAAATTTTGTTTGTCCTTAGCTGCGCACGTACCGAAGGTGAAACTGATTCCTGTTGTTAGTGAAACAAACTGCTATTAAAAGTTATATCTTTCTATGGAGAGAGAATTTGCTAACATTAAAAAAATGGATAGGCTTAGGTCCTGGCTGAACCGATCTAATAAATCCATTTAACAATGAAATTGGCTTTATATTGAAAGGGACAATGAGTGCTCATCTCACAGGGATGAGAGCCTTTGGCAGTTGGCCAGGCGGTTGCTGTAGATCCCGTGTCACCAAAGGAACCAGATCTGATAGTGCCTGTGTGCCTCACGTGCCAGAACACATAGAATCATCGAATGGCCTAGGCCAGAAGGGACCTCTAGGGTCATCTAGTCTCTTTACCTTGGAGGAGACTGAGGGGTGACCTCATTAATGTTTATAAATATGTAAAGGGTGAGTGTCAGGAGGATGGAGCCAGGCTCTTCTCAGTGATGTCCAATGATAGGAAAAGGGGCAATGGATGCAAGCTGGAACAGAGGAGGTTCCACTTAAATATGAGAAAAAACTTCTTCACAGTGAGGGTGGCAGAGCCCTGGCAGAGGCTGCCCAGAGAGGTGGTGGAGTCTCCTTCAAAACCCACCTGGATGCATAGATATGTGACCTGCTCTAGGTGTTCCTGCTCCAGCAGGGGGATTGGACTAGATGAGCTTTCAAGGTCCCTTCTGATCCCTGATATTCTGTGATTCTGTACTTCATGCCAAGGAAGGGTTTGCAGAGAGGCTTTTGATGGTACTTATTGCCATAACAACCAAAGTCAGCTCATTCGGTTATTTGCCACATTGGAAGGTTGGAAATGGAGAAGTGTAGAAGGGTCCCACCTGGGGGAAGGAGAGGACAGCAGAGGTGACCCAAAGCTGACCAACAGGCTGTCCCATCCCACCTGCCCCACGCTCAGGATAAAAGCTGAGGGATCAAAGGGTCAGCCTCTCTCTTCAACGGCCGACATCCAGAGAGCACCCTGTCTGTTCATCTGCCTTTGATCCTGGTCCGTGTGTCCCTGACTCCAGAGCTGGAACCCAGTTCCCATCCATCACTGAGTCCAGTTTGGGACTATCTCCAGTGCCTGCCGGGGATGTCATCCTGGGAGTTCGATAGGGTTTCATATATATTGTATCTATTTCATTATTTCCTTTTTGATTTTAATATTAATACTTCATTAAAGAACTTTATTGCCTTCTAAACTTGTAAATCTCCTTCTGTCTTCCTCTCCTCTCTTTGAGTGAGGGGGAACGGCCACCCATCATTCAGATTGGCCCAATCCAGCCAAAATCACGACGTGCAGTTGCTGGAGGAGGGAAGGAAACCTGTTACTCAGTTTAGGTGCTTGTGCACTTCCTCTAAGGGCAGGCTGGAGCTCGGTGCCAAGCGCTGCCATTTAACTCACAAGAGGTGATGATTATTAGCAACTGCATTTCAACCTGATTTTTAGGTATTGTCCCTTCCTCACTTCCTTGTGCTGTGTAGCATGCCTTCACATTTGTTTGTTCCTTCAGCAATTTTCCTGTCAAAAGGAAAGCCAAACATGAGCCTGGTTCTGAAAATCCACCTGTCAAGCTGCTGTCTGCTGGCTCCAGGATGTTTTGGGGCTGTAGGAACCCACGCCTGGTGGATGGCAGGAGTGGTCTGGAGAAGCTCATCTCTGTCTTTACCTTTTGACTGACAGAATGGGGTAGATTTCAGAAAGCTGTTAACTTTCCCCATCTTTCCCAAGAATCATAGAATCACAGAATCATTTAGATTGGAAGAGACCCTTGGGATCATCCAGTCCAACCATCAGCCCCACTCTACAAAGTTCTCCCCTACACCAGATCCCTCAACACCACATCTCAACCACTCTGAAGCACATTCAGGGATGGGGACTCTACCATCCTGGGCAGCCAAGGATGGTAATAAAGGGGTTTGAGATCACCCAAGAGGTAGTAATCTTGATTTTAAAAGCCTTAAAAAAAATTCTAGAACCAGAGAGCAAAAGGACTTTAATGCATTTTCTCTTTATGCTTTTCATAGCCAAGCCAGATAAAGCTTTGTCAATTTAGAGGAAAACAAAGCATTTCCAAAGGATGCAAGGACTGTATTAAACAGTCCCATCTCTGTGACGAGTGTCAGCCAGTGTCACTGGGGGGAGCTCATCTTTTGGTCGGCTCTGCAGCACATTGGTGTGCTACGTGAGACATGTTTCCTACCTCTAGCCAAACCAGCCCAGATATTATCACTGAAGACCTGTTTAGTTCTATCTGTTCCATCTGGTCGGATAGGAGTTGGAGGAGCATGGAAAGCACGTTCAGTTTTGAGTACCTGGATCGTTCACCTGGCACGGATATCTCTTGATGGTGCACAATGCAGTCACTGTGCTGCAGAGACTCGCTCCTTGTATCTCCTCATTAGTATTCCCTGCAAGTTACCAGCAAATAAAGACAAAAGAGGAGGTAGTAATAAGTTTCCACCTTGTAGACTTTGTTTGCTGACGGTGAGGAAACCATTTATGATGATTAATGGCCATCTATTGAAGACTTGCACAGATAATGCTTTTCTAGATGGCAGTGCTGTATCCGGGGAAACAACTCTGCCGTAAACCCTGACTAGCTTGTGATCATTGGGTTTGGGTTTTAAGTCAGGCTGAAGTACAGATTTCAAGCAAAAACCTGCACTGTTTTGAAGTTAAGGGTGTTTTTTTTCCCCCAACATTAGCTTACAGCACAGGTTGAAAAAATCAGGCCAGTATTTCAATAAAACCCTGCTGAAATGTCCCAGATGCTGAGGCAGTGCTCAAGTCTGATGAGTAGGCAAATGTTCAGGTGGTAATTAGCTACCATCTCACCAGCCCCTTCCTGGATAAAGCAGGGGATGAAGCTTTATTAGGTTCCTCAAAAACACTCCCATTTGGATATGGGTAGTGCCTTTTGAACAGGAGCCTGATGGGTGGAAAGGAGTGGATCTGGAGAAGCCAGAACGGGGCTCTCCAGCACCAGGGAGGTGAAATAACGTCCCTCCCAGGGCTGCCTAATTGATGCCAGGGCTGCATCTTGATTCTGCAAGAGTTCCAGGGGAGCTCTGTGTCCTGCACTGGGTCTGCACGTGGGTCCAGTGTGCAGCATTGGTGGAAGGTCACCCAGTACTTTCTGGGTTTGATTGTTGTTGTTGGGTTCTTTTTTTTAAAAAAAGGGATTAAATGACTTCAAAAACCTATGCGCTCTTTCAATAAAGGTTCAGAATATCTCTGAGGAGAGGGAGGACATTCTTCTTATGTAAGTTTGCACTGTGGGGAGTTTTTTCCTTTGCTATTCATCAACAAGACTTGTCCTTACCTGCTCAGATTGCTGCAGGCTTGGAAAGTCCATTTGTAATTTTCTTGGGTTGGGTTTTTTAATTTCTGTTTTGGTTTGGTTTTGGTTGGTTGGTTGGTTTTGGTTTTGGTTTTGGCTTTGGCTTTGGCTTTGGTTTGAGAAGTTTGGTGCCACCACAGGAGAAATATATTCCTGGAAAAACAAAACTGTACACAGCAAAGTTAAATACACCATTTAAAGCAGCAGCAATAGCTCTTCTCCGGGATCTGATGTTTTAGATGTCAGACTGGAAGAAATTTGTTTGACCAATATATTACTTTATTTAAAGGACAAGGTTAGTGATTCTTTGCATGCATATTTACCTTCTTTGCCTCTGCTTGTTTTCTTTTTCCCCTCAGGCTGATGATAAAGACACTGGGAATTACAGTGCCATGCAATACAGACTCATCATTCCTCCCATCAAGGATGGTAAAGAAGGTTTTGTGATTGAAGCTTACACAGGGTTAATAAAAACGGCTATGCTGTTCAAAAACATGAGAAGATCCTATTTCAAGTTTCAGGTCATTGCAACTGACAATTATGGAAAAGGACTGAGCAGCAAAGCAGACGTACTTGTAAGTATGAGCCAGGCATTGTCTTTATGGAATAACTCCTGAGGAAATCCAAGCAGTACACGAAGTTTAACTGCAGGCAGACCTAGAGAAATGCCATAAACTGTAGGTGCTTAATCTTTTTAGGTAACTGACATAAATCTTTTTTTTTTCCCCATTTTTAAACCAAAAGTTTTTATGAGCATGTAAGGAGTATTCCTGTTTCATGGCAGAGATGCTGATCCCAGTTACCACTCCAGACATGGTGTTCGGTATCTTTATTGAATGAGCCATTGTTAATGGTTCACTTTTTACCCTAATTATTTCCATTAAATGTGGACCTAGGTTATGTTCTGGGTCTTCTGGCCCCAGATGGCAGCAAACAAAGCTGCTGGTTTTCTGCGCTGCAAGTACAAAGCAGGGGGGACACAAGCACTTAGGGATCATCTCGGCCTGCTGTGGGAGCCAGGGAGGTGCAGCCAGCTCCCAAATCAAAGCTGTGAAGCAGGGTTAGCCTGGCATTGCACCCCAGTCAATAAGCTGAGCCGAAAGCTCCCTAACTCGGGCTGTGCACCCTGTTAACGCGAGCACCTCGCTTCAGGGGCAGAGTTAGAGGGAGTGTGTCTGGCTCACAGTGCAGGCAAGGGTCTGAGCAAACGGTCTCTGAAAGCTGGCAGTCAGTGGACTTTCTGGGGAAAGCAGAGGTTGCCAAGGCTCATGTCTGGAAGGGAGACACAAGTAATAATGTTGGGCCGAGACTGTACCTAAAGTTTCCAGGGAAGCAACGGTTCAAATATGGCACCAGCTTTAGGCCTTGATCTTGTGTTTTTGTGCTGAGTAAAGGACGTTGACGTAGACCAGTCACAGAAACCATCAAAGCTAAATTCCTTTAAAGCCTATATAGCTTGATGGATTGGATTAATATTAGCATAATGTCATAGGGATGAAGTGCATTATCTAGTTCATGGGAACACTGTCAAATGATACAGATGATAGCCATAATACTTGTGATATTGAGTTATGCAGGAATTCAGCAAGTAAACATAATGTATGATGTCCTCACGCTTGACCTCCCAGAATGATTGGGCATTCTCCTGCAATTTATGCAGTAATAGTGTATTAAAATATAGCCAGAAGGTATCGACATTAAAATGAGAAAGTGAAGTATGTCTCATTAATTTATAGAGGTATCTAGGTTGGCTGAGTGAGTGATGAGGACTCTGGTACAGTGTTTTTGAGCAAGACGTGAGAGCTCAGAGTAGCTGCAGAAACATTTACACCATCCCACCATGAAGGCTTGGGTTTGCGCTGAGGGTGTTCTGTGTGTGAAGGTCCTTTCTAACTCAACTAAGCCACCCCTGGGCTTCATGATCTGAACAGAATTTATCCTGCTGTCACTGTGGTGTCAGGAGCTCAGAACAGGAGGTGTTAATTCCTTTTGATGCCAGCTGAAGGAGCAAACATAGATTAGGGAAATTAATTTAATTACTCTCATGCAAAAGAGTAACTTGTGGGAGAAGAAGATAGGATTGAACTTCTATGATTCTATGAATCATGAATTCTTTGATTCTATGATTCTATTCTATGTGAGGAGGCTTAGGGAGAAGACGTGGGGCGACCTCAGAGGGACTGTATTGGAAAGAACCTGAGCAGAGCAAGGTTTCTTCCAAAACTGGGACCAGGACACCTCAGAGCCCTGGCACAGCTCTGTGAGCAGCATGTGAGCCAAACATCCTGGTAACATGTATTCATGCCATAGGTGACAATCCGTGTGAAGGTTACCAGTCTGTTCCTGCTGTCTGGGACAGCAGGGATGGCCCAAGATAGACATCTGTGGATCTACAGTTTGGTTCCATGTTACGGAATTTTCCCTTTTTAGCCTCCATGAGACAAAAGAAATAAGAAATAGCATTTTAAAAGAAGTTTGCTGCAAGTGAGCACTTGAAGGCACTAAGTATGGGTAGTAAATATTCACTATGAATTAATAAACTATTCACTATGAGTTATAAACTATGAATTCATTAACCAGCTGTTTGTTGGGATCTGGGGGGTCCCACGGCCCATTCCTTATTCAGCTCCCAGCATAGGCCAGGCATCCACTGGTGCCATGTAGTGATCAAGACTGTTTGTGGGTTCTGCCTTGCTTGATTTAAAACTTGGGAAGTGCCTGGTGAATGGAGCAGGGGATGAAAGGGATATCGCTTATGGGCTAGTGCTTGTCAGCACTTCCAGTTTGTTGTGCTGCTCACTTAATTTAACCCAGAACTGTCCTCGTTCTCAGCAATGTATTCTTCAGATACTTCCAGCCCTGTAATTTAGGCTGACAACTTCTAATTAGCATCATGAGACCTGGCTGAATTTCTGCTCAGTAGCCTGGAACGGTGGGTGGGATGATCCATAGTTACATCCTGTGTGCCTTTGCTGTAGGCAAATCCGTAGTAACACCCTTTGCTGTCCCACACCGTCCCCCTCTGCTCCCAGCATGTCTCCATCCCTCCTTGAGTGGAAGGGAAGTTTCTCCCCACAGCTCGCCTTACAAGGTAGTTAAATTGGACTTGGTACCTCAACTCAATGCCATTTTTAATAACTGAAAAATGAAAGCTTTTGCAAATGTGGAGAACAAGTTAATGTTACTATGGGAACATAAACTTTTTCTTGGTGTTTGTACTCAACAGCAGTGTTTTAATACAGCCTGTCACTAGTGTGTTTATTCATATTTTTGTATCTGAACAGTTAGTCATAATTGTGGCTCCTTGAGTATCAGAAGAATTACTGCTTTTTTTAAGTGTTGTATTTATGCAGCACTCTGGACACAGGAGTGCAGCAGCTTCTTGAATTGGCTGATGTAGTTAATTCTATTAAACTGTTGATTGCTTTGGAGTTCCTTTCAATGATCTGAGTCTAAAATTTATTTTGAGTTCATTATAATTCTGTTTTACTTAGGCAGAAGTCTGTACATGCTGATCAGTGCTGCATCTGACGACATTTCAAGAACATTTAAATATTTAAAGTTGAATTAAGCTTCAAAGCTGGTGAATCAGTGTTTGATGTGAAAGTATATTATGGCTTGTCTGCTGAAGGGCTTACAGGGCTCAGACTTCTCTGTTGAAAACCAGGGCTTGTATTTTTGCTTTTGGATTTGAATCAGCCACTCTGATTTTTAAATATATGGGGTTTAACATTGTCCTACTTTTCCAAATTTACTTGCAGAATCCCCTGCAGGGAGTATAGGTTTGGAGTATAATGATTGCTGTCAGGCCTATAGGGGTGTGAGCCAATTTTTAAGACACTGTTTTATGTTCTCCCCCAGTACTGGAAGTAGCTCTTCCTTTCACAACCTAAGGGGAGGGGTGGCCATGCTGGTCAAGAGAGCAGCATGCCATCAGTTGGCTGGAAGGCAGCCTATTCTTGGGATAAAAATAGCTTGAGGAGACTAGATGAGGAGATGTGAAGCTGAGTTTGCCAAATCTGCTGAATTCCATGCCCACGTGTGGTCCCTTCTGCACACTGACCATCCAAGAAGTTGGTCTCTTGTCCTGGCTGAGGACCAGAAGTTACGCTGCTTTTGTGGCAGAAATGCTAATGGGAGAGATTTGTTCTGAGGTTAGTTTGTTCTTTGGTGGAACCCAGCATTTTTCTGTTTGTTTTGTTTTAAAAAAAAAAAAAACAAAGCACATGAGCATTGAATGTATTAAAGAGGCATTTTCCTTGTCCTTTTTTTAATTGTAAAGTGCACATGGTTATGCAGTTTTATGCCAGAGAGAGAACCTAAAAAGGAAAAAGGAGATTAAAAATAGCTTACATTGATGACCTCAAAACAGATGAAGAATTTCCTTCGAGATTTCCTAACAAAGCAGCCATTTAGTTGAATTAATCTGGCATTTGCATTCCCGCTGGTGCAAACTGCATATTTCAAAGGTTGCATTTTCCTGTCAAGCCACGAAAAATACCAAAATGCTCAGAAGTGATTTTGAATATGGCATACGGGAGATCTGTGATTCTATTAATCTAAACTATGAAGAACAGGTTTTGTAGTCCCTCCCTTAAAAATCTGTAATTCTGATGCAGTCCTGCAATTAAAGTTCTAGTTAAATCTTTGCCTGCTGTTTATTAGTTTTGGCTGCCAAGGAAAGCAAGATTTCCCAGCTCTCTTATTTGGAATTAAAATGAGAAATTTGTACATCAGGGCACGGGCACAGCTATGAAGGCAGGAAAATAATTATGCCATTCTTTTTGTGTGGGGAGGATGTTATGCATGGGAGCACCAATTGAATTTCACTCTTTTGTTTCCAGGTCTCTGTGGTCAATCAGTTGGATATGCAAGTCATCGTCTCTAATGTTCCTCCCACCCTTGTGGAACAAAACAAAGATCAACTCATCGGGTAATCAGTTTATTTACTCTACAACTCCCTGGTTTTGTCTTTAGATTCAGCAAGGGGTGCTCCCCTTAGGGCATGATCTGCTTTTTTTCCTGAAAGACTTGAAAATGAGCAAGTGGTTGTTTTGATGGGGAGCACAGTCAGCTGAGTGACAGCACTGCCCCCTGCAAAATCTGCATTTCCCCCTCCTCTGGGGCAGGCAGAGGTACAGCACTGCTTTCCTCACACCTTCACCTACTTTGCAGGCTGAAACTTCATCCTCGTCCAGACCATAGTGGAGCCTCCAAATGTTGAGCACAGAACATGCATCCAGCAAAATCTAGAGTGTACCATGGCTGAAGCCCATCCCTAGCTGGTCTCAGTCAGCAGAATTTAGAAAACTTATATGGGTACAATTAATACCACTATCATCAGTCTATAAAATCATAATTGCAAAAAATTGGTAACAGGGTGTCATTATTCAGGCCTAGCAGGTATAAAATGTTGTGATGGGGGGACAGGTAATTAGAAACCTCATTGTTTTGCAGCAAAAGTGAAGTATTTTATAATACCAGAAGCCTGCTAAAATCCTTTCTGTAAAATACGTTTTAATAGCGATCATACGCCACACCATCATCAACCTTGGAGGCAAGTTTTCACTTTTAGCTTCTGGGAGCGTTGAGTTTGCAGAAGGGGAGACCTCATCACTCTCTACAACTGCTTGAAAGGACATTGTAGAGAGGTTGATGCTGGTCTCTTCTCATGTGTAATTAGCGACAGAACAAGAGGGAATGGCTTCAAGCTGCAGCAGGGTAGGGTTAGGCTGGACATGAGGAAAAAATTCTTCCCAGAAAGATTGGTCAGAGCCTGGAATGGGCTGCCCAGGGAGGGGGTGGAGTCCCCATCCCTGAATGTGTTTGAGTCTATTAGATGTGGTGTTGGGGTATCTGGTGTAGGGGAGAACTTTGTAGAGTGGGGCTGATGATTGGACTCGATGATCCCAGGGGTCTCTTCCAACCAAAATCATTCTATGATTCTATGATTGTTTTTGTGAGACAAGGCCAATTTTTTTATACCTTGTGTCATTGGGTTTATAGCTAGGAGTTAGACAATATTGGAAAGAAAATGGTATAGGGACAGGTTTAAGAACAATCTTTGTACTTTTCTGTCACATCAATGAGTGATGAATGGAATTTTGCAGATCAGTTCCATCCTGACTGTTGTCGTTCCTTCACGTCTCCACAGAAAGTGAAATACCTTAGGGCTGATGATGTAATCACCACCTAAAAAAGAAGTGTGGTGTCTCTGAATGGCTGGTGTCCTCGTTGTGCTTGGAAAACACATTGACTGATCTTCTTCTGGAGGTTTAGGTCACGTCCCCCATTTCTCTGTATATTGAGCCAGGTGTAAATTCCCTCTGGTAGATTCTAACATCCGAAACAGTCGTAGCATTTTTCAGGCAATAGTCTGGATTCATGGGGACTCCATTTCCTGCAGCTAAGAGTAATAAAAGAGCCTGTTACTTAACACATAAGATCTAGCTTTCCAAAAATCTCAGCTCGTGGTGTTGGCTGGAGAGACCAAGACGTTTTGGTGACGCTGGGAGGAAAAGTTTGCTTCTGCCTTGCTAAGCCTTCATGTTCTCCTCAGCATGCCCCATTGTACAATTTTTATTTCACACAGTAATTTGTAGCTTTCCCAAGTTTCTGTTTTCTTGAGTGGAGAAGATGAACATGTGTTCTAGGCTTGATGATCTGAAAGGTCCCTTCCAGCCTAGGCAATTCTATGACTCTGTGTTTCTACATGACTTAGTGTAGAGCTCGTGTTAAATAGGACTTCAGTTGGGTTTGAGATGCTTCCAGTTTTGGATTGACTTGCAGCCAAAGGGACCACTAGCAGAATCCAGGTGGCAGGGTAGAACAAGCCTGGCTCGAATGAAGAGCATCAACTGCGTGACATGTGTGCCGCTGGACTGAGAGCACGAACGCTGCAACGGGTGGCATGGCTGGAGTCTCACCCTTTCACATCCCTGCGAAAATCTCCTTTTGCAAATACTGGAGCAACTTCTTTCCAGCTCCCAGCAGGTCTCAGCAGCAATAAATTGTACCATAATCATCCCCTCACTCCTCTCCTGCGGGGCCTGGAGCTGGCACATCCTTGCCACAGTCTTGGAAAATAGCCCAGAGCCATGTTCCTCAGTCTCTGTGCTCCAGAAAACTCTTTCCTGCCAGGTTGGAATCTTCTAAAGCTTGTTTCGTGCTGTTCTGGCCCTTGCATCTGGAAATATCTGACAGATGTGTAAAGATTTCACAGGGAATGAAGCTTTTGGATGAATACAGGAACAGGAAAACATGGCCAGGTTTTGAATTCTCCAAATTAGCTTGGGAAGCCTTTCCCTTCACGAACACCACGAGGCGAACACCACACCAGTAAGTGAGTACAGCCTTCATGTTGAAGAATCCAACCTCTCCCAGTGGGCTTTCAAGGACAAACTTTGCAAGAAGAGGTCGCATTAGCCTTCTTGTGAAATTATCACATCAGTTATTGAAAATACTTGCAGAGAGCAAAAGCCTCAGAAGTGAAGTTTGCATATGTTTGCTTCTCTGTTCACAGAGAAATGTATTTATTTCATTGACGGCTTCAAGCTTCCTGGATTTTCCTCCTAAAGTTTCCAAGAATGCTATCTCCCTGTTTTTATAAAGGCTTTAAGAATTAATGCAAGGCATAAAACCAAAGTAATAGGAATTTGTGATTTTTCATGCACTAGAAGATACAGCCACGGGCAAAGGGAAAACATATAATTTGGAGACCACCTCAGACTGCAGTATTTTTGCCAAAAGAAGTTTCTGAGCCAGTTCAAATAATGCACTAATTTAAAAAATTAGAACACTTTGGATAATTTGTTACCAGATAAAGAGATTATGTCATGAACTAAATAAGTCACTGCAGAAGTTTTTTTGGCTCTTTCACCTCTTTTTTGGCACTGGAGTGATAGTAAATATTAATCTCTGAAAATACAGTATTTAACCACTAATTGCAATACTTGGAGATGGAGAATGTTGGAATTATCTATTAAGAAATAGATAATTCAGTTCTTCCACGCTGGAAAGGCTTACTCAGCACAGCCCAGAGATGTATGTGTTGGTTGGTTAACGGTCCAAGTAAAGGAGGCATATTCCAGAAGAAAAGATGTAAATCAAGCTACCTCTTTGGCTGAAGAGTTTGGGCTTTTTGAGGGAAACGATGGGTAGGTCTTCAGCTGACATTGCTGATGGTGCCTTTGCAGACACTCACTCAGCACCTCAGTTTTCCTCCAACCACTTTAATTTCACATCAATGACTTTTTCGTACCCCCTGGAGTGCACATCAAGGTCAGATTTGCCATTCCTCTCAACAGCTTTAATTATGTCTGCTCGGGTAGGACCATCAGTGTCTGCAAGAGAAGATGACAAGAGAAAATGGACTGAGGCTCAGTGGGAATTTCAGCACATGTTCCTCTCCTGCAGAAAACCTGGTGAAGGTGGACAGCAGTGTTCTTTAAATATGGCAATGTTGGCCCAGGAACAGCATTGGCACTAGAATAAAAGAGTCAACTTCATGATCAGAGCATTTAGTTCTTTGTTTTTCATGTGACTGCAGCAGAAACCTGTAGCTAAAATCAGAAACACCATGTCACCAGGAGAGACCTGTATTTCTGGGCTGCACCAAAAGAAGCGTGGGCAGCAGGTCATGGGAGGTGATTCTGTGCCTCTGCTCTGCTCTGGTGAGAGCCCACCTACAGTCCTGTGTCCAGCTCTGGAGTCCTTAGCACAGGAAAGACATGGACCTGTTGGAATGGGTCCAGAGGAAGCCTGCAAAGCTGCTCCAAGGGCTGGAGCACTTTTGCTATGAAGACAGGCTGAGGGAGCTGGGGTTGTTCAGCCTGGAGAAAAGAAGGCTCCAGGGAGACATTATAGCCCCTTCCAGTACCTGAAGGGGCTACAAGAGAGATGTGGAGGGACTCTTTGTCAGAGAGTGGAGCTATAGGACAACAGGTAATGGTTGTAAATTGAAAGAGGGGAGATTTAGATGAGAGATGAGGAAGAAATGTTTTGGTGTGAGGGTGGTGAGAGCCTGTCCCAGGTTACCCACAGAAGCTGTGTCTGTCCCATCCCTGGAGGGGTTCAAGGCCAGGCTGGATGGGGCTTGGAGCAACCTGCTCTGGTGGGAGGTGTCCCTGCCCAGGGCAGGGGAGTTGGAACTGGTTGGTCTTTAAGGTCCCTTCCAACTCTATCATTCTGTGATTCTTACTCTCACATCCCACAGGTAGCAGAAATGCCTTATGAATTAAATTCCTCCATACATACCTCTACAGATGGCAAATAATTTTCTCTGAAATGCAATAATGAAGTGGCTCAAAATAAGGACTTTGATGGAGTACTCCTTATACATTCCTCTTGAAAAGGCTGTTTCAAACCCTACAGAATTAAGATAGATTGCTTGGGGAGCTCGTGTTTTTTCCTGAAGTAGAGCTGGCCGAAACCATTTGGGCATCATTTTGAATGTTAATGGTTCCTGCGTTCTGTGTGCTTTCTGAGGCAATCAGATGAGTAAAGAAAACACATCCAGCCACACTTGGACTGCTCTGGAGTTGTTCAAGAATGATATGAGGATTATCTCCTCACTTTGAAAAATCGTATGAGGTGTGCAATGCTCTTCTTTCCCCTGAGCAGTGAAAAGGGAGCCTGAAGAGAAGGGCATTTCTTTTCTGTCTGTATAAAAGACGTGTTAATGTAGGAACCTTGCATCGAAAAAGAGGATCTGATGCATTCACCTCATACTGCTGGTAAATGTCCATAGATACAGTGAAATTGCTTTATTATCTGATTTATGTAACAAGTATAACTATTTGAACACTGGAGTCCTGACTTTCCGCACCAAGAGGCTTCTGTATTTTCAGTGAGGTCTTGGTTAGCATTCCCTTCCTTTATATTGTGGGCTTTTGAGTTTACCTTCTCTCTGCATTGCTTTTGCACTTTTCCTTCCCCTGGGCTGAAGCATTTTGGTGCCTGCAGCCTCCTGGCCAGACTTGCCTCTAGAAGTGAACTCCAAGCGCAGATGTTCTTGGGTGGCAGCTTTATCTGTCTTCTAGATGTTCAGGTGTATTGTGTGTACCTCAATAGAGGTTATTCCCTGCCTTTCAAGACAAAAGTCCTGGAAATAGCATGTGACAATTCCTTCATTTGTATTTTGCCCTGTTAAAAGCTGAAATCCTTTAATACCTCAGTGCCTAGAAAAGAATGGAGTTAAAGAAAATCCCCACTCAGACTTCTAGCACACTTTAGAAGTGACCAGGTGATTTTTTTTTTTACCAGAAAATCAAGTGCCAGTGCTTGGAGATACACCGAGTCCCTTGGAATAGAAATGTTCAGCCTCCTGACTTAATGGTTTGCATATATAAAGCTGACGGCCATCATTTCTCAAAGGAGTGTCCCCTCGGCTTTGCTGCGTAGAAACCACCGTCCCACTTAAAAGAAATGTCATAATACACACTCGGGCAATAGATTGCTATAAATTATGTAGCATGTTATACTCCACACCTCCATTGTACTTCACATAGAATTTTATGTGCAAGGGTAGTATATGAGAGAATATATTTTATATGTAGGAGCATGATGTAGAGCCCTCTCTTTAGGGAGGAGGATGATTTCCCTTCAGTGGTGTTTTGCCGTTGACGATACAGCAAATGGTGTTTTCTGAGCTCCGGGGCAGAAGCCCAGTGGGTGGCATTTAAAGGAGAGCTGACATGGGTGCTTTACATCCCCCTCATGTGCATTGTTGGGGTTTTATTTGCTTTTGTTGTGGTGGTGGTGGTTGTTAGAATGCCAGTGTCTTCAATTGTTGGGAGGGGGGGTGGACGCCTCCAAAATGTTTATTATGATGCGGCTGTGTGTAGTGAAATTGAGTGTTTGCAGGGCTGCTCGGGTCACATGTACCAAGTGCTGGTCTTCAGCTTTGAACCCCTCCAGAGCCCCACTGCCATTCCCATGGGATTCCATCCCCCAACAGTCTGTCCAGAGCCCTACAACATCCGCTGGTTTGCTCCTGGCTCTCTCTGGCATGGCGCTCGTCAGTGGAGGGACATCTTATCCTCCTGATGTTTGTCAGGGGACTTTCAGGGAGGTCTCCTTGGAAGAAAATCAGCCAGGGATTATGTTGGCCAAGCTGGAATAGCAGGCACTTGGCATGTCCCTTGTTCCTGCCCATTCCCAGCTGCACCTCTGGACATGGAGCTCCCAGGCTGGCATTGGGAGCCTGGCCCTGGCCAAGGCCACTCTTCCGGTTTCGCCTTCCTTCATAGCCCAACATAAGGCTATAGAGATGATCAAGGGACTAGAGCATCTCTCTGCTGAGGAAAGGCTGAGAGCTCTGGGGCTGTTCAGCTGCAGAAGAGCAGACTGAAAGGGGATCGCATTGACGCTGAGCAATAGCTAAAGGCTGCTGAAAGCACTCTTGACTCTCTTAAAATATGCAACCTCAGTGCACCAGTGGGTTTTGTTCCCTGCAGTCCATGAACTGGTAGAAAATAAGCATGAGTTGTGGGGTACAAATCAAACCCAGTTGTCCCATCGGAGAGGTGCCATTCTCTTGCTTGCTTTACAATTTTTTGCCATGTAATTACTGCATTAAGCCTAATTACAAGTCACTTGTCCTTTTGCATTTTGGGATGGTGGCAGTGAACTTTGCCATTAAGCACTCTCCACAGCAAGCAGGCACTTTCCTTCCCATTATTAACCCTTTGTTAGCCACAGGTACAGCTCTCGCTGCCTTGTTCTTAGCCTCAGTGCTCTCCGACACCGGTATGTGGTTCATTTCGCTGCTGGCCCTTCGATCTGCTTCCCCTCTGCCTTTTTCCCTTTTACTTCTTCACACTGCATTGTTTTGTTCTGAATGAAATCACTAAATACTGAGATTAGAGGGACATTTCCCACCAAGGTGGGATGCAGGGCATTTCATAGCCACCCTGCATCTGGCTTTGCTTGGGGAATACATGTCCTGTAGTTCCTGCTTTGCCCAGCGTTTAACAGAGCCCATTCCCTTCCTTAGCTCCCTCCTCTGTAATCAGGGTGATTAATAACATTAAGCTACATCTATTAAGTAAGGTACTGGAGACCAGGGCTTATTCAACTCCAGCTTTTCCACCGCCAGTTGGGAAGCCGTGGCTGAGCCATCTCCTTCCCCCCTCTCCTCTCAATAATACCAAGCATTGTTCTGTTCCTGCACTCTCTCGGATGCACCATAATGCAGTGTGTGACTTCTTTAATAAAGCCCTAAGCTTTTGGAAATTGCTTACTATTGCAGTAAAACTCCTTTTGTGCCGAGATCTGGAGATACAACTCCTGGGTCAGAGTCAATGCCTCTGTGATGACTCTCCAGGTGAGTGTAGAGTGATGTTCCTTCTGCAACTGGGAAAAATGACAGGAATAAAAAGCTGGTGTGTGTGTAGGGTTTTTGGAGGATGGGATTATACATGAGGCATGCCAAAGGAAGAAAAGAAACTTCAGCAGTACTGCAATATATTGCATGAATAAAGCAAATTTCCTTTATAGTGTGCGACTCAGTATGCTTTTATAGGATTAGGTTGATTATATACATTTTCTCTGGGTTATTTTCTAAATATTTAGATAAATAAATTTTCTAAAAATTTAGATATTATTATACACATAGTAAAGTGGATTAGTGGTTGTTGTGGTTTCAGCCAAAATTACCAAAATCAGACTGAGAGATGGCCCTTCCACCCCCAAAAAAGAAAGGAGAGGAAGAGGATAAGGAGCTGGACGAGTTTAGAATGAACTAAAATACTTTGATGAAGTATTAATACTGAAATTTAAGTAAGTAAAAAAAAAAAGAAGAAAATAATGAAATAGATACTATATATCTAAAACAGTATCAAGCTCCCCAGATGACAATCACGTCACCAGCAGCATCAGGAAAAGTCCCAGTGGTGGGACTTCTTTTTTATGACTATGGTGGTCATATTACAAGAATTCACAAAATGACCGATAAATGTCATCTCCTGTAGCACATTTCCATCCCCCAGAATTGCATTTATTTTCTGTATTGACACGTTGTGATTCGTGTACTCGGAGTGTGCTCCGGCAGATCGTAATGAATTCTTCTCTTTGGAAAACAAGCAGGTTGGTTTGGGTATATTGGTGTTATGCCCTTGTTGTCTCAGGCAGAGCTGCTGCTGAATTCTATCAACCTATCTTCCTTCTACTTGTAGAACTTCTGCCTTTTTTTGTTTGTTTTTTTTTTTTTTCCTGTGGCGAATGTGTCAGCTCAATATTCCAACTTTGTTACGGCTGACAAACTTGCTCGTGCCTTTTGGAGTAGCAGCTGTTCTGGCACCTGGTACGTTGTGCTACACTGGAGGGCAGATGAAATACCCCACCGAAAGCAGTTCAATTATAGAATCACAGAATCGTAAGGTTGTAAGATGAACCCTTGGGATCATGGAGTCCAACCATCAGCCCCACTCTACAAAGTTCCCCCCTTACACCAGATCCCTCAAAACCATGTCTGATCTACTCTTAAACACATTCAGGGATGGGGACTCCACCCCCTACCTGGGCAGCCCATTCCAGGCTCTGACCAATCTTTCTGGGAAGAATTTTTTCCTAACATCAACCCTAACCCTACCCTGCTGCAGCTTGAAGCCATTCCCTCTCCTTCTATCACTTAATTCCCCGTGAGAAGAGACCAGCACCTCTCTACACTGTCCTTTCAAGCAGTTGTAGAAAGGGATGAGGTCTCCCCTCAGCCTCCTCTTCCTCCAAATAAACAGTCCCAGCTCCCTCACTGGCTCCTCATAAGATTTATTCTCCAGGCCCTTCCCCAGCTCCATGTCCCTCCTCTGCACTCGCTCCAGCCCCTCCAGATCTCTCTTGTGTTGAGTAGCTGTTTCTGTGGGTGAGAGTTTATTGTATGCTCCCTGTGTGAGGCTGGAACTGAAGAGTTCTGAAATCATATAGCTTAATAAAAGAATGGCAGGGTGGTTTTTTGTGTGAAATATAGATGGTGTTTCCCATGAGTCATGTAAAACTCAACTGATGTCATAAATACAAAGAGATAGACTTAAGGACACTATTTCTGGTGACCTCTCCTAACTCTGCTAAGCTTTTCCCCAGAGTTCAGAATTTAGAAGGCTATATTGGAGCAGAGATTTTTTTTGAAGTGCTCTGAAGGTTAACGTCCTTCTAAACCTGTGGGTTTTGCCTGTTAGCATCATTTGGGCTGTTGTCAATCTTGATTGGCTGAGATATATCACTGCAGCTTTCTGGCTCCATCTCATCTTCAGGATTTTGGAACGCTATGTCCAAGATCAGATTCCCGGTGCGACAGTCGTGGTGGAATCCATCGGCGCGCGGAGGTTTGGGGACGGGTACTCTGAAGAGGATTACACCAAGTCTGACCTCATGGTCTATGCCATCGACCCACAAACAAATAGAGCTATAATGAGGAACGAACTTTTTAAGTAAGTAAATTATTTGTTGCTCTTCCTATATTTCTATGGACTGCTTATGATACATTTTGTGCACCTGTGGAGGAGCTTCCATTTTGAATTCTTCTGAGGGAGTTTCCTTGCTACGTACCAAAACTTCTCTGTGATCTCCAAGGGCTTTGGTGCTCCAGTTGTTGACCGTCAGGCTTTCTGCAGTTTCCGTTTGGAGCATGTCTTTCTACGTTTTTGTGGGAACCACAGGAGAAGAAAGGGAGAGGGAAGGAAGAAGGGTGGTGTGCACCATGCCCAGATGCGTGGACATTGGGGCATGACCCAGGTGTACACCGACATGCAGGAAATCAGTAGTGCGCCATGGGCTGAGCATCCCACTGTGTCTAGGAGGTGGTGAGCCACAGCAGATAGACTACTTGTATTCATAATTTGATGCTGTTCTGCCTTTTTAATTGACTTCCAAATTAGCAGTTAAATTCTAGTGTCACGTAAAACAAAAGAGACGGCTTTTCATCAGCTGATTATACTCACAGAGTGTTGGCAGTGCACGGGCTAACTCTGGTCACTGGCACAGAGCGGTTTGAGAGGGGACCTGAGGTTTTGCACTTTAGCTGAGCTCCAGTGGAATATCACTCTGGCCAGCCACTGCTTTGAGGGCCAGCCTGCATAAGAAGAGAAACCAAAGATCACATGGGTAAGAGTAAGAAGTTATGGTAATCTCTTTACATGGTGGTGTGGTTTAGGCCAAATTGGCCTATGGGGGCAACAGATGTTCTCCCCCGACTTCTCATTCTCAGGAGAAAAGGAGGAGAGACACAGAAGTCTAGGCATTCAGAAGGAACTGAACGACTTCAATGAAATGTATGAAGTATAATAATGAAACAGATACAATATATATACAAAACCCTATCAAGCTCCCAGGATGACGTCACTGGCAGACACCAGAAATAGTCCCAGACTGAACTCTGCAATGGATGGGAACTGGGTTCCAGCTCTGGAGTCAGGGACCAGGATCAAAGGCAGATGAACAGACAGTGTCCTCTTTGGATGTCAGCTGTTGAAGAGAGAGGCTGACCCTTTGATCCCTCAGCTTTTATGCTGAGCGTGGGGCAGGTGGGATGGGACAGCCTGTTGCTCAGCTTTGGGTCACCTCTGCTGTCCCCTCCTTCCCCCAGGTGGGACCCCTCTATGTTTTTTCCACTTCCAACCCTCTAATGGGGCAAGTGACAAACTGAGCTTTGGTTGTTCCAGCAATACGGATAAGCAGGAGCCTCTCTGCCCAACCCTCCTTGGCATGAAGTACAGACATGGGTCTGATCACTCTAAAAGGGAACAGTTTTCTCCACAGGATGCTGTTAATTTCAGAGAGTTAGAAGGGGCCTGGCTAAGAAGTAAAATTGCAGAACAGAAATTTGGTTCTCAAACCAACCGTGTGTTTCGAACTGGGATGCACAGTTGTACTGAGTCTTCAGCAGTGACAAGTAGGTTCTAAGACAAAAGTCAGTATCCCATTGAGTTGCCCTTGTGTCAACAGGGTTGTAGAATCCTTCAACGCGGTTGTAGAATCCTTTTCTTAGCAACTATAGTTTTGTGTTTCGGCATTCTGCATGGAATTCAAAACAATGGAAATGTACATCAGGCTCTTCTGATAAAGCAGACACTATCTTTTGGGGGATTTTTTGCCTGAGTTTAAACTTTGTGTTTGCTTTTTACCTCAGGGAAAACAAAACTGTTCTATGATGGTAGAAAGTGGCACATGTCACTCAGCAGCCTAAAAAGCTGGGGTCGTTGAGCCACCTTGGTGGACTGTGACTGAAAAAAAGTCTTGCTCTTCCTAGCTCTTCATTGGGTGCAGATAAATTATAGCACACACACTAATGTTCTGCGTGTATTCAGAGTTTATAGGTTGGAAAAGATCACAGAATCTCAGAATCACAGAATATCAGGGATTGGAAGGGACCTGGAAAGATCATCTAGTCCAGTCCCCCTGCCGGAGCAGGAACACCTAGAGCAGGTCACACAGGAACGCCTCCAGGC
>VZTM01020722.1:206860-251899 GCA_013400555.1 Jacana jacana
AACTGCTTTGAAAATCATCCCTCATTGCAAGGAAGTTGTTATACAGGGGATTTATTTTTGAAATGAAGTCTGAAATGCAAGTGTAGCTTCAGAGCTGATTTCCATGCCAAAAAAAAACAAAACAAAAAAAAAAAGGAGGAAAAAGGTGCTATTTCAATAAATTAATGAAAATTAAAATTCTTGGGTATAATGGGCCAAGTAAGAGGATGCCAGGTTTTTTTGCTTAAATCCTAAAATACTCATAGTTATAGTTTTCCCAAGCTGTATGCTTCTTAATTGCAAATGTTTCATGAGGAATTGATTTTGTGCCATTTTAGCACAATCTAAAGCAGCACATACCAGAGACAACCTTCTTGATATTTCCATTCGCCTCTCATAGACTCAAGAGGTTTATGTAATTGGGCTAATAGACTAATTAAAGAATCAACATCACTGACAAGTTCTAAATGAAGCCTTTTTTTGGGTCCACTCATATTTAAAATCAACGTAGTTGGACTTTAAAGGCTGTGTATTTATTCTTTAATTTCTTCTCATTAAAGATTTGTAAGTACATGCTCTGAGCACTTGAAGAATCACCAATTATAACAGCATCAAAAATATAAATAATTCTGTGCATCCTCCCCAGTAAATGGCAATATTCAGCTTCTGTGTATATCAGTCTGTACCTCCTTACCTTTCTAGCTTCATTTTAAAATTGGTGTAGTAGCTGGAATGTAGTATGTCCTTATCATGGAAAACCTCTGCTCCACAGGACCGTGTAGGAAGGACTTCCCAGACCCTGCTGGAGGGTTGTTTCTTTAATTTTTGTTTGTTTTTCTGTTGTGTTGAGGGCAGTGAAGCCTAAGTGCCTCTGCAGAGTCCTGCTGCAGTGCTGCATCAGTCTGTGGGAGGGAGAGGGCATGGGAGAGCTGATACACGTGTATTACAGTCAGGCAGTTATGATGTGAATGCTGCAGTAATGTGGCACAAACAGTAGAGATTTAAGCTGTGTGCTTTTCTGTTCGGTGAGGAGTGAGCAGAGCACTCTGGTACTCACCATTTGAAAAGTATATCCGACAGTGAAAAGCTAGCAGCCTGCCTGAGAGCTGATATCACAAAAATCATCTGGGATAGCCATTTCTCAATGGTTACTGCACATTCTTTGGATTATATTTACATCCCAATTTCTCCCAACAATTTGGGCTGAAGCAATAACAGTTTTAAAGGAGTTTGAAGCAGCTTGACCAACTTCTGCACCATTAGTTTGTTACTGTTGCTGTTACCTGAATTGCCTGTTTCTTTAAAAATCTAATCTAACCCTTGAAATCCATTAGATTATCCAAAGATTATCAGTCTCGTTTAAGAGCTTTAACTTCCTGTCATCAAAAAAATAAAAAAAATCACCTTTTTGTTGCCTAGAAGGATGAGTTGGAGTTGGATTTGTTGGATTTGAGGCAGATCCACGTGAATAAGGAAAAATAGATCACCGAAGAGTGCCAAAGAAAACAACAGGAATTTTAGTATCAATACCAACCCCGTGTATCCTGGTGTCTGTCAGCACCGGATAAGGCTCCATATCCTGAGCCTTATGTTTTGTTTTTGCATTTTGGCTTTTTTTCTCCCTTTCAATGGAAGTTTGTGTGTTCTGCTTCATAACATTCTGGTAAAGTAGATGCTCCAGTCTGGCACACAGTGTAGAGGGTACAATGGCATATATGTAACTGTCATACAGCACATGGAAATCCAAATATGGATTTCTCTCACTGTTAAAACTTTCCATCTGCAGTAGGTCCATTTTCCAGTGCTGTCTGGATCCAGTGATCAGCTTCCTGAATTTTGTAAAGATAACAGCTAGTGAAAACTCATTTAATTGATAAAATTATCACTGGTAAAGTACAGCTCAGTGCCTACTTTTGAGACTTGTAAACAAGTGAGAAATTATCATTATTATTTTCTATTAAATAGCATCTTTGAAATGCACTATCCAGTACAACCCCATAAGGTTGTATAAATAATTTGCTAATCACAAAAGACTGGTATCTTCTAAATAAAACCCCAAAATCATACTTCTTCACTGCTGAGGATATTTTCTATAGCATTCTTGAAACCTGTTAAAACGAGGAAACAGTTATATGAATGCCCCCCAATAGTCCACAGGCTAAAGAACTTTCTGGAGGTGCACTCAGGTTTCCATGCCTTGCTCTTCTCTGTGTGTGTGTTTGGGGCAGGGAGCTGTTTTCTGGAAGCGGCACCTAAAAAGTGTTCAGGTCTGGAAATTACGACTCCTTAGACACATCATCAATTCAGTGATTTTATGTGTGGAATAATTAAGTGTCATCTGGTTCATCACTCCTGTTAGGCTCGCTGTTTAAGACTGTTACTGCAAACAGAATTCATTTAACCTTCCTTTTTATCTCTTTATCTTTTTTTTTGCATAACAAAACAGATTCAAAGAGTAAGTACTTTTTTTCAGCTGTTTTTTTTTAACAGTTTGCATAGGAATATTGACAACCTGCCTGTCTTTATTTTTGAGTTACCTCCTGTACTCCAACTTCTTCCTGAACCCCCTGAATGGCAAGGTTAAACGTTCCCTCTGTGGCTGCTGGGTGGATTTTATTATTGCATGCTGGCACCTGTTAAAGATACTCTGGTTGGGGGATATTGCTTATTTCCTGCAGTGAAAAAAAAGTGGTTTCTCTGTGTGTGTGTGTGTGTGTGTGTGAATTCCTCAAGCCAAGCGAGCACATGTCAGGCTGATGTGGTGTCAGGATGATCAGGTGCTGACCACCACCAAATGCAAAGTGAGGTGGATCCCACCTGACGTCTCGATGGCCATGAGGGCTTTGTCTTCTAGATAGAAACCAGAAATTTGCTTCATAGTAAAAATACATATTTTTTTTCAAGAAAACTGTCCATTGAGACAGGAATTTCCCAGCCAACTCTGATGAGAAAGGAGTTGTTAAATGATCAGCTTGGCCAGAGAGTTTTTTAGTGTTGAAAAACATGGTTTCTTGGCACTGGAATGAAGCGCCGGATGAAGAGTTTGCTGTTAGTCTTGGACAGACAGAACAGATAAACCTCCTAATGAGAGTAGTGGCAGAGAGCTATCACCATTTTATTTCCTGGGAAATAACTTCTGTGGCAGTGACTGCTGCTGGGCAGGTGCTTTCTGTCCTGGGGGAGCTGCGGGCTTCCCCCAGGAGAGAACAAGTAACAGAGTTGAAAAAGCCAGGAAAAGACTTTTGGTTTTCTTTGAAGACGAGAAAAGACAGGATTGTTTTTGAAAAGTGCAGGAAAAAGCATAGATAGCTTGATATCTCAGCTTCTGTTAGTGAATGGAGTGTGTCTAATGAGTATTTCTCCTTCCCTTGCCTGGTTTACCAAAGGCGACAGGCTGAATGCGCAAAGACTGCGAGAATCCAGATGGCCCTACCAGCAGGCAAACCAGCAAGCACTGCTGCCAATAACCTCTACGAAGAGCTTGGCGACAGCACCATGTGAGTATTCCTTGTGATCCATCAATACAAGTGATAGCAACCACGGGTGGGATTCCCTTCCCAGCCCTAACACTTCATGCAGTCTATGTCAGAAACACCGCTCTTCCTGAAAGGGTCTTTCCCCGGCTGGTTGGGGCTCTCAGACATCCAGAAAATAAATAGGGTGACTCTGTAAGGAGAGAAAGAAAGAACCCCAATTTTACCTGCTAGCAGGATTTCTTGTAGTGCATGGGGCCACCTCTGCAAAGTTTTAAGTGGGCAAAATAGCAAGGTGGAACCAGGTAGGTTTTTCCAGAGCAAGAGCCTACAGCAGGAGGAGCCAGGACTGGGCTCCTTCAGTGCCCCCAGTTTGCAAAGCTGTTGACCAAGCACATCCAGTGAAATCGCTGCCCCAAAGTCCTCATTTGCTCTAGTAAGAAATATCCTGCTGTGTAAAGTGATGGAGGGGTGTGTGTGTGTGTGTTCTAAATCTGAACCTGCTGGGATATTGAAATTAAGGATAAAGGAACTGTCAAAATAGAGAAACCACGGGCAGTTCAATGAATATTGTATTTTACCTATTGTATGCTCGTAAAATAATAGTATTTTGAAGATGCCTATCTTTTTCCTTCTTCTGTGAATCTGAAGTTTATGGACTCCAGTAAGAATTTAACTCTCAGTCCAGAACTATGACAGCAAAGAACAGCCGATTTGCATTCGTGTCACCCCGGGGGGTTTGTTGATAAACTTGCCACACTTTCCCATCTATGTTTATATTTTAAGGCCAAGTGATCCTGAAGAGTATAGCATTAATAATGGGTTTGGGGGCAGGTAGAGCGAGAGCTGCTGCTGTAGCTGAGGGATTGCCCAACACCTGCTCTGTTTCCAAGCCAGATTGGTTTTGCTCAGAAAGTTGGAATTTTCCAGATGCTGCAATTGAGTGTATAAAAATTCAAGGCAGCAGAACAGAGTGTCTCACTGGTGCCTTAACTCTTGGCCATCTGAGCATAGTCTCTGCTGGAAGGCATTCCAGAGCTTGAGGTTTTCTGTATAAATAGAGGAGCTAGACTTGAGGGGAGAAGAGCTTCTCCAAACTGCTGAATCGCCTCCCCTGCCTTTTGCTGTTGTGAAGTGTTACTGCTCGAGCAGTAAAAAAAACCCATCCATTTGACAGGAACCATACAGGCCTGGCTTTGCACGTGGGGACTTCCTGCGGGTGAAGCAGGTGTGGTCACAGCTGTACAGCCATACACACAACAACGAGGCGCCCTGCTGGAAAACAACAATCCCCTTCCTTTAGCATTTTACTAGATTTCTACTGAAATTAATGGCTTGCCTCCGTTCATTTTACTGGCAGTGATACAGAGCTGATTGTTTGTGGGAACGGGCTATCCCAGTGGATAAACTGGGGAGCTGCCTCTCCTAGTGATGAGTACCTCAGGCTTAACCCAGATCAAGCCTGGTTTACTGGGGTTTGCCTGCAAAGATTGTTTGATGTTCAGTACTGCAACATATAGGTGCAAATTGACAGATTTGCTGAAATGACTTTAAGGCTTCAGTTTATGTTCATTTTGACTAAAAATAGGCTTTATTGCGCTGAGAAAAGATGCCATATTTAGAATATTTTCTCTCAGATGTCTTTGCATACAGCTAAGATACACACATATCCATAACTACTTGAGATCTCCTCATCTACTCATAACCTCATAAAATCCTTAGGATTTTAAAGAAAATAACATACTTTGATGAAAATAATTACAAATTATCTTTTGTTATTATTATTATTTCTGTCAAATACTTGATTTAAAAGCACTGTTATACCTTAGGAAATTATTATTTGGGAAATACCTTTCATTAGCATTTTTCATGTGTTGTAGTCTTTAGTTGTCCCCAGACAGTCATCTTTCATTTATGGTGCTGCCTTGAGTCTTGTTTTCTTAATTTGGTGTTGATAGCAAATGAAATGGAACTAAGACGAAGCTCTTCAGTTTTAAATCTGCCTTGTCTCACCATTTTCATTTTTCTCTGTCTTTGGATACGTAGGCATCAGTAAGTAAACTCATTTCATTGTCTTTGTATATTGTAGCTGGTAGAAATGCTGGTTAGTTTTCCTTTTGGTATTTCCCATTGAACCTCGTGACCTGTTACTCACATTTTAGTTGTCCATTGATCAAGTACAGGAAAGACATTTACTCTGAAGTTTCAATACTTCTGTGCTTCTTTATGCTTTTCTTGGACCTAGAGATGAAGTATGATCACTGAACTTGAATGGTATTATTTCGAAAGCCCAATAGTCCCGCTATCTTAGAAAAACCAAACAGAACCAGCACTGGGTGCTTGCACAGAGGTTTGCTTTCAGTTCATGGACTGAAGGTCTCACAATTGGATGCATGCAAAATCTTTCTAGTCTGCTATTTACAATTCCTTGAAAGGCAAGTGGTTGTTTTTTTTTTAATTTAGAGTGATACACTTCAAACTGGTGACTTAATGTTTCTCATTGATTCAAACACCCATATATAAAGAGAAAAAGATGGGAGGAGAACCTCGAGAGGCATCCTGTGAAGCGAGGAAAGAACTGTGAAGCTTTTGAAATAATGTGTTCCAGTAGCATAAAGTTTATGTCATCCTGCATGAGCCTTCTGCTGGAGGGTTTCCTTCAAGTTCAGAATCATTTCTTTCTCTCACCTCTAAATAGATCAAGGGTACTGAGCCAACCTCAGAGTGTGCCACTTTAGAACAAAGTAGTTTATTATTAGTGTGAAGTCAGTTATTTTTCATAGAGTTCTATTCTGCCCAGTGGCATACTGGTTTTTGGAGAACTCCAGTGCCTGCGGAGAGTTTTTGCACTGGTATAACTGCTTTGTGGCTTTGCTGGGTGTTATTTGCAAATGGGAGGGTGATCCCTCCAGTGATTCTTCTCACCCGTCCTCTCAGGTCCTTGTGACCATTGGGAAGCTCTAGTTTCTCTGCACGGGTGATCTCCCAGTCAAAACAAGAACCAGAAGTTGAGAAGTAGATGGGTTTCATTACTGAACACAGGCTTCCAGGGGACTTTTGCATATTAAATAGCTTGGAGGGGATTTGATACCTCTTAATTGATGTCTCTTAATAGTATCCAGTTATTTACATTTCGCTTCTGGTTTTCCTGGAGAATATTTAGCCACCAGAGGTTAAATTTCCATTAATTTCCATTTGGTAATATTTCCTGAGATACAAAAAAAGGCCACCAAAAAGATGGAACAAGCTGGCTGTGAGATCTACAGCTTCATTTTCCAACACTCATGTAGTCAAGGGAAAAGGCAATTTTCCCCCTACTCCTTTGTTAATAAAGCCTGACCCTTTTTTCTTATTGGCATACTAAAGAAGACGGCTCAAATTTTGGTAGAGACAAGACTTCAAATTTTTAACTGAGGGTTTTTTTGTGAAATTGTTGGGACACTCTACATCACTAAAAATAGTATAATATGGTAATTTGATTTGTGTGTGTAGAAGTCATTGCTACTCATGCTGTTCTTTAGCTGCAGTTGCTTACCTGCAGAAAGTAGAAGGTTTTGAGTATGACACCCAAACCGTGGAGGCCGGCATTAATCAGAGGTAGTGAAGCTAGAAGCAAATTACAGAAAAGTGGATTTCAGTCTTTATACCACACTGAAAGACTGGTATAAAGTGGTCTTTCTACCAGTCCAGTAGTTTCTACCACAATGTTCCCTTATGCCATCGGGCTCTAACCACAGTCTGTCTTACAGATACATTTAGTATTTCAGAGAGCTTTTAACAGCAGGTGTCCTGTTTAATACTTTTTTGTTTGTTTGGGGGTTTGCATGTCTTTTTAGTCACATGTCTTTTTAGTCACAACGAATTTGTATATGGCAGCAGTGGAAATGCAGTTTGATGCAATTAGGGTAAAGGATAAGGGCTTTGGTTTTAGCTCTCTCTGAGGTTGGCCAATATCTTCAATTTGTCACTGACTGGGGGGAAATTTATTTTCAGCCTTAGGTGAGCATTATTAAAAACAGAGCTCTAAGGGCCCACTTTTCTAGAGGGCAGTTTGGGGATATTGATTGTAAAATGCTGTTTATCTTAACATCTGCTCAGAAGTTTGCGGTATCAAAAATGTTAGAGGAAGACAGGTTAGTGAGGCACTTGGAGGTGCTAGGTAAGTTCCAGAAAAGGTGAGACCTCCTGCTTTTGGTGTCGAAATGCAGTGTAATGCACCTGCAGGGTTTTTTCCGTAGCTTTAATCTGGTACAGAGATGAAAACCATACACCCACTGATACTCCTGTGTCAATATGCAAGAAACAAAAGGCAAGAACTGATACCCAGCTTGGTAACACTTTAAGAGTCGGTGTGGAGAGAACGGTCTGAGTCTGAGCCCGACCTGTGTTTTACAGAATAGCAGAGTTTAGGTGCACAATTATTCTAGAATAGGTTTCATGTAAGAAGCCCGGTGAATATTCTGTGGTGGCTGCATGCGGGGCGGCACAGTGCTGCTGCCATGTGACTGATGGAGACACACTCATACATACATACATATGCATATGTGTATATATGTATCTACGACTTATGGTATACATACCAGGAGTCCTTATTGTCTCACAGGGAAATTGCTTCATCTAACTATGCAGCATTGATGTTTTGTGTCATTGGGGATACAGGGTGTGGTATTGACTGAGACATTTGAAATCTAGGGTTTGGGTTTTTTAAAGAGGTTAACTGATTTTTGAACTTAAAGTTTTGATTTTTCTTCCTCCTCAAGCCCTTCTCACTTAAAGAAGATGTAAAAGTAAATGTCTTGCCCAGTAGTCTAGTGAATGTGATCTTTCTGTCGGGTAGTAGTGGCTTGCTAGAAGTACTTTAATGGCTCTGATTCATATCATAAGTTCTTTTTTTCTCTCTCATAAATATCTGTGTCCATGCATGTTTCCTCACATGTGATTATCTTCTTTTCTTTCAAGTCTTTTTCTTCTCTACCATTTCCAACAAAGCAGGGGAAAAAAGTCAGTCTTAGAAGAAGGAGACCGTCAGAGAGTTATAAGCAGCTTTGCTTCCCGTGCTATTGAGGCTCACAAGCAATCTAATATCAATGGATCGCTGAACAATAATCTCCCCAAATCTTCAAGTAACATTACTTTTTTATCTGATGAGAACCCATTAACTACTCAAAACCCATTGTATGTGGAAGGTATCACTCAAAGTCCTGCTGCTGCCGAGTTTCTACGGAAAAGAAACGGTACTCTAGACACTCTCTCTCCTTCAAGACTAGTCTTGAGAGATGCCTCTTTGGGAGGCAGTCACCGTGCGTGGACGGTACCGACTCACGTTACTAAGAGACACGCGCCTGCCTCCCTGAGTAGGCCAGTTATCATGGACCCCATTCAGTGGCAACAGGAGAGACTCAAAGCAGAGGGTGAAGGAACCGAAAATCAGCATAGCAGTGTGGATATTAGCAGTCCACTATTTCAAAAACTAAGTGGCCCCAAGTTAACTGTAAAAGAGAAGGCCAGACAGTTTGAGCAGCAGGCTTTGCAGGAAATGAAGCAAGTGAGATCTCCTGATGTGAAATCCATCCGATCACCAACGCACAGCATCGGTTTCCAGGAAGGAGAGAATGTACTAGAACAGTCTCCTAAAAGTGTGGTGGCTTCTCCTCGCCTTCGCTCTTCTCTGTCCTCTCCAACACCTTGTGCTGAAGGAGTTGAACCGGAGGCCTCCTTGGTCCCCTCTGTAATAGTCACTCACCACGATTATCCTGAAGAACTTTCTCCTCCACCAACTCGCAAACCAACTCCTCCATCTTTTAGGATAAAGAAAACAGTTTGCCAAAGTTTTCTACCTTCTCAGACCAAAGAAGTTCTAGAAAGCATTCCAGATCCGCCTAAAATTCCCCCACCCCCACCTCCACTGCTGCCACCTCCACCACCACCACCACTTCCATCCCCTCCTCTGTTGCCACCACATCCTCCACCTCTGCCCACAGTTTCTCTTTTTTCTTCTTCATCTCCTCTTCCCACTCAGCACCTCTCTCCTGCCAAGCATTCAAAATCCCCTGCCAAACCACCACTGGCCACAGTGCCAGAGCCTCCTCCTCGGAGGGAGCTGAAAGGTATTCTTAAAAACATTCAGAATTTAGCGGCGATCGAAAAGTCTGTGGCCAACATGTACAGCCAAATAGACAAAAACCACGCTCTGCCCAAGCACGTTTCTAAGCTCAAACCTGTGGCGGCACCAGAGCTGCCCACCCCAGAGCCCGTGGCGGAGCACAACCCGCAGGACGGCAGCTTGAGCAGTGCTGTGGAGGAGCTGGAGAAGCGCTTTCCGTCTCAGTCAACAGCACTGTAATACGTGGGGTTGGATGGTTTCTGCATGTGACGTTCTGAGTGAGGTGACTCTAATGCAGCACATGGTATCTGCCTCAGACTCTCTAGAAAGTCAGACCTTTGCCCTTTCCCTGCTGTATATCCCAACTTCTTTAGTCCCAGTCCTGAATTGAGAGAGATTGTCCTCGGAAATCTGTCATGCATTACCAATTCTACAAGCTGTTTTCTCAAAGCTACACCTTACTCTTCTCTGACGCCGGTTCTTAGCCTGTTTACTGCAAAAACTTTGGGGAAACTGTCCATTTTTACCCAAGGATGGGTGAGAAATGGCAGAGGGCTTGATACTGCTGTGTCGAGCAGCATTCCCTGTAGGCACCAGCAGTTTGCAATTGTTCCGCAGCTGTAACAGGAATTGCTTGCTTTGCCCCTAAAATATACCACCTGGGAGGAACCTTACTGTCAAATACTGGACGTCAAAGCAAGCAAGTGCTTGGGGTTATTGCAGTAGCGAGATGGGGTGGTTGCAGGAACCCATCTTGGTGTCCCACAGGAGAGGCCGCAGCCCTGCCCTGCTCATGGGCTTCCTTCCGGCTCACCTTTGCATCTCAAGTCAGAAGAAAGGGTTTTGGCTTGATTTGTCCGTAAGCCTGGCTGTCTTCCCAATGTTCTGCCTTCCACTGCATTCTTTTATACTGTAACTGCATGTTAAACCTTTTTTATTTGGTAAATTTCTTCAATGTACAAAGCATTTCTTTGGTTTTTGGTTGTTTTTTTTAAATTTAATTTTGCATGTGCATGTTGTTGGTGTCTCTCTTTATCTTTCATGCTAGTTTGCCACGAGCTTTACAGCTGAAACATCTTGCTTATCTTAAGTTGTAATAAAGTCACTCTGATTAGTGTCGCCACGTGAATATTTTTCAAGTCCTTATAAAAAAATCCATGTCGTATGGATTTACTTACTGGCTTTTTTGCTCACAGTCATTGAAATCAGACCATTACATTAAATATGTCAATTATAATAACTTGTCCTTTGAAAAAAATGGTAAGTAAAACCATTTTGGCATTTAAAGGAATGTTAACTTGGTTCAACTAGCAAGTTTTGGTTTAGTCTTTTGCCAAAATTACAAATGTATTGTACAAATATATTACAAATGTACAAATGTACATTGCTATGAGAATTTTTAGAACCCTATTGGGAAAGGTAGATCTGACATAATGACAAAAAACCGAACCCCCCAGTTCAAAAAGGGGGCAAATCCTGAGCAAAAAGGATTATTTATCAGACTTTCTAGAGGTACTCAGCATTTCCGGGGTGCTTGGATTTTTCTCTTTTCTGTTTTTTGGTTTGGTTTTGGTACATCTGCAGTTAGGACACGTATGGATGATTAAGTCAGAAACCACTGAAGGTAGTTTCCTCTGTTCTTCACCCTGGAGCCAACCTCCATGAACTCCATCACACAGGTGGTGCTGATACATTAAAATTTTTTCTTTGCTTAAAACTCCTGTTGGGCTAGATGGTAATTCCAAGACACATCTAGTAGCTAAATGGGCGAGGGGGATGTTTGCCCATTTTTTGCTGTAAGAGAATGTGTCTTGTTTACGAGAGGTGTGTGTATAGAAGACCTGATGATGACGCGAGATTCTCCAAGAGCGGCACCACTCCAGCACCAGCAGGAAATTATCAAAGTTCAGTAGCTCTTAGGTGGAGAAACTTTTCAGGTTTAAGGGCTGGAATGGGAAGCTGGCTTACACGGCTGCTTGCTTCTGTGTGTCTGCAGCGGTCCGGGCAGGGAGACAGTGGGGCAGTGGAAAGTGTTGGATAGACGAGCAGGAGGAATTATTGTGTTAAGCACGGTCAGTGGGTCAACCCTCAAGACAGAGATGTGAATGAAGTCCCCAGATTTCACTTTTAGAGCTTGTAGAGCTGTAAGAGATGCTTTGTGAAGTTTTACTGCATTGCTAGTGAGATATTAGGCAAATAAAACCTCATTTTCCAGTGTCTCATGTCACACAGAAAAGACACAATAATAATTCACAGCTTGAACTCCAAAGGTTTTACCTGTCTGCAATTATTTGTGGCGTTCCTTAAGCATGGACGTCGTGGAGGATCTCATTTTTTATTTTGTTTCATCCATTCCAGAAGAGCCTGTGAGGGATCATGGTAATCAGCTCTTCACTAACAAGGGACACCTGCTTTCTCACTCTGGAAAACTTCGCAAAGTTTACAAAACCTGGTTTCATTTTGTCGGGGATTAATGTAACCTTTGTTTTTCTGCTAGTTTTTTGAATAGACTTTGTTTAAATATATATATATATAAATAAATAAATTCTATTAGACCAGGAAAGAAAGCATAGCAATAGCATGTACTTTCACCCTACCCCAGGGAAGTTCTGTCTCACTGAGATGTCTGGATGCAGTTCTGCAGGACGACAGAGTATTTTAACCAATGTAAGTTGAGCATATAGACCCTTACTGCCCCTCTTCAGGTTGTCTGATTTGGTTAATTAGAGTCAGAAGTGACCCTGGATATCACAGAATCAGAGAATTGTGGGAGTTGAAGGGACCTCTAGAGACCATTCAGTCCCACTCCCCTGCTAAAGCAGGGCTGCCCAGAGCACATCACTCAGGGCAGCATCCAGGTGGGGCTTGAAGGTCTCCAGAGAAGGAGACTCCACACCCTCCCTGGGCAGCCTCTCCCAGGGCTCTGACACCCTCACCCCAAACAGGTTTCTCCTTATATTCCAATGGAACTTCCTCTGTTCCAGCTTGTGCCCATTGCCCCTCGTCCTGTCACTGGGAACCACTGAGGAGAGACTGGCTCCATTCTCCTGCAACCCACCCTTCAGATCCTTGTGAGCATGAAGAAGGTCTCCCCTCAGCCTTCTCTTCTCCAGGCTCAGGAGTCCCAGCTCTCTCAGCCTTTCCTCCTCAGGGAGATGCTCCAATTCCTGCATCATCTCTGTTGCCCTACACTGGACTCTCTCCAGCAGTTCCTTGTCTCTCTTGAACTGGGGAGCCCAGTACTGGAGGCAGGATTCCAGTTGTGGCCTCCCCAGTGCAGAGCAGAGGGGCAGAATGACCTCCCTCCACCTACTGGCCACACTCCTCCCTCCACAGCCCAGGATTCCATTGGCCCCTTGGCCACAAGGGCCCATAAATCTCTTATCTTTTCATCATCAAACAGGGGGTTCTGAGCAGGAGCAGACATGGCATCAGTGGAGAGAGCTTCTTTGCAAACCTCTTTGCAAAGCCAACATTGAGCAGTAGGGCATCATTACTCCCCTCCCCTCCAGGCTCTGTGTCCTCAGCTCCAGCTGTGAGCTGCAGGAAACCTCTGCTTTAAGTGAGGGCAAATGGATAAGCAGTTGCCGTCTCTGAGCATTATCTGCAGTATTTGGGGTTTGTAATGCTGTTACCTTTAATACGAAGACAGATATAAAGTGTGTGAAATAGCGAATGTCTGCAGAGAAAACTGTTGCTGTAGGTAAATCCCAGTTCCTCCGAGCTGTGTGAGCAATGCAGACCTGTGACAGGTTGGCATATTTTTCACATGAGTCCATTCTTGCTTTATCTTTCCCATTAAGTCCCAGCAGAACACGCTGGCTGTCATGTTGTCCTGCATCGTCACAGGCACCATGTCCTTGCTTCCCATTTTGCAGAAGATTTCTCTCTGACTGACTGCAGTGAAGTCTGGCCCATAATGTTTCTCCAGAAGCGATTCCTCCCTCACTGGAGAGTTTTAATCCCTTCCTGGAAAAAAAATGATGCTGTTTTGACCTCTGCTTTTTTGTCAGAATAGATCCTTGTGCTGTATTGAGTGAATGGATGGGTTTTGCCTTCCAGGGCTATTTTTTTTTTTTCTTCTAATCATGGGCACACAAAACTATAAAAGAATTATACACATCTCTCAAAACACAGCATGGTGTTATTTTTAAGAAAGTTGGATTCCAAATTGAATGAGAATTACATACATTGCACTAACCTGCAATATAGTGACTACTCAAGAGCAATTAAGATCAATAAGCTTTACTTATCCTCTGTGCAACACAAGACCTTCTTTATCTGAAGACTGTTGTGGGCAATGTGAAAACTAAATACGGTGTTCAGGTGCTCTTTGAAAAGTCACAGATCATCTTTAGATGCTAGATCTTCATTTCAGTAGTTCCTTAGGTATTTTTTGACATGGGCAACAGCACTAAGTTATTGCTGATAATCAGTTCCATGTGTCCAATATGAATTCCGTGTCCAATATTAATAGAAAAGTTTATAGATGGCGATATTAAAGAATGAAAAGGACTTCTACTCTCCTCTTCATTGTTTGCTTAATTGTGATTAAAGAATTTCCCTAGACTACTGACTGTCTACCAGGTTAAGCTCAACACAATTTTGAGCATTTTCCCCTTTCCTTCTTTAAAAAAAAAATAAATTTAAAAATCCAGGCTTAATAACAACACTAAGACTTAAATTTCTGTTTCTTATTTTTGTCTAAACCATTTAAATTTTCTAGCACAAGATATGAAAAAACTTGGTAGACAGTAGAAGTGCATTTGTCATGCTTAGGGATGGCTCCAACAAAAGGAATTGAAACAACAACACAAAATTCCAATAAGATCAAAAGCACAAAGCCTGTGGCAAAATAATCCTGGACAGCAAAAATAATGTAACACACATGGAGGAAATGTTAGTAAATGTGTAGTTTTGATAATAAAGTTGTTACAAGAAATTAGTAGTAGAAGCTCCAAGCCAATTTCTAGTACGTCCCGAGTGTGTACAGAGAGTCCAGAAGTAGAACAGAAACTGAGTGCTTAAGCAGATGCATAAAGTGAGTCTCTTTGCAGATGGTCTCTGAGACCCTAGAGAAGGTGACGGGGCTGAACCCCTCTTCCAGGAACGCAAAGAAGACCAAGCCCAGCATTCACCCCCTTTGCCTCGCTGTGCTCGGCCGGGCGCCCTGGCTCTCTGGCTTCCAGGGACTGGGGACTTCTTCTCGCTCATTTGCAATCTCAAGCGAGAAAAGATCCTGCAGATTCACTAGCCTTTCTCATTCAGTAATTCCTGTGTCCAGAGCAAATCTAAAGAAAACCATATTGTGGACTGTAGGATACATATTTCTTTTCTTGCTAGTAATATTTCTAATTACACGATCTTTTCACCCCTCTCCAAAAAGAACAGCCATGTGCATCTTTGTGTAGTCTCAGAGAAGTGTACTAACTTATTCTTTTTCTTTTTCTGACTTCCAGGCGAGGATATGCACAGCAAGAGGTAAGGCTGCTCCCCCATTACGGTTAAAATACTAATTACATGGGCATACTTTTCCCATACAGCTCATGTTGTGGAACTGGGAGTTTCAGAGGGCAGAAACATGAGGTGGTTCCAAGAGTTCAGGAGGTTTCATTGGGGGAGCAGTAACCATCATGGCACAAAGGTAACCCCCAAGGTAGGAGATTGCTGCTCAACAAACTGCCAAAACCAGTTTCCTCCAGTCTCACTTGTGTTTTCTTACTGATCGTCTGCCACTGGCACTGAACTGCACAGACCATCTCAGCAGCTCACCACAGTTCTTGCACAGCATCCTTTTTTCCAGCAGGGAATAACACAGAGTTGCCTTCAGAAATCTGTAGGAACTCATTTACTAATTGGAAAGCTCTCCAAAAAACGGTTCTATCACACAGGCTGATACTTACAGCTGAGAGCTAGATCAGTTTTACTAATCTAACGGAGTGCGCCTGGAGCCTTCTGCTCCTTATTCAGCAGTGCTTTACAGATTGCAAGCTTGCTGTTGTTCTGCTTTGGCTTTTCCTCCCTTGGCAGAGCTGATTTGTGTCTCTGAATTCAGATACAGAAATGTCCACCCTTCCCAGGGTTTGGTATTGGCCATGAAACTTGGCTGAAGTAGTGCCCCCGAGTTTTGGAAGGAGTGTGGGGACAACGGTGCTGGTTTTCCTGAGTAAATCTGATCCCAATTTACAGGACAACAAGAGATGTACATTGGTCTGCCGTTGGCAGAAAGCTGGAACTGCAGAGTAACATCATGACTACCAAATGTAACCCATGTGCCATCTCTGAGAGGAGCCCTGTCGTCCTGTCGGTCCTCTCTGTGCAGCCTCTCGGGGTCCCTGCCCTCCCGTCAGCCTGTTTTTCTCACTGCACACCACATACAGAAAAAGATGGCACATAACATAAACTGGAAAGAACATGAGTGAGATAACCCTCCAGTTTCTTACTGGTGGTGTGACTTAAGGTACATTTGTGGATGGGAGGTACTCGGGTAAAAGCCACCAGAAGTATGTAAATACAGAGAGTTAAAGCAGCGAAAGCTTATTCTTAAGCTTCAAACCACTTCAGATTTTTAATAGCTGAATCACAGGCTTGACTGCAAATTCCCATAGATTTGCTTTCTACCTGTTGGGGATGATTTTTGTCTGCCACTGTCCCCCGGCTGTCTCCCCTGACACCACACAACCCTTCTCTCTTGAGCTCTGACAGAAGTTCTCAAGGTACACGATACAAAGAGTCACCATGGAGCCTGGGAATGTGGTTTTATGTTAGGCAAAAGAAATAGTGGGCTGCAAAGTGATTTGACTGCATTACGTGCTTAGCAGCACCCCACCTCCCACTGAGTGTGGGGGTACCCAGGGACTGGCCTACAAAGGGCTCCAAAGGGACCGGTGTTTTGGGGATTTCTTTCAAATCTTAACTCAGACACAAATGATCTGCACTTTGCTTGTTGCTGTCTAATTAACCTCTTTCTAATTTTCTTTTGTAGCAACAGCAGTTGCTGAGACCTTCTCTTCTCAGACCAGAGGTACTGCTATTTTTCATTTCTTAATTATTCTAGAACTTTTAAAATGGCTTGTACATAATTTCCTAGTAAAAACCTGTCTGTCTTAGGTAACATTTCCCCCCCTGACTAGATGAAAAGGAAAGGCTTGGCATTGTTACCCCATTTCTGTTGTTTTAATTAAATACCTTAAATTTACCATGTCTTAGTATTTTCCCCTTGAGCGTCTTCTCGTTGCTCCCCTGGACTTCATCACGTGGACAGGAAGCTTTCCTCGGTTCTTGTCCAAATTCCCAGACAGAGCAATTGCCTTCCTGTCCAACTACAGTCTATTTTTTCAGATGTCAGTCAAGAATTGATTGTTGTGCCTAGAGATGAACTATAAGCAGTTGGCCTGCCAAGGTAACGGAAGCATTAGCACGGTGCTGTGAAGTGCAAAGGCTGTTCTGGGTTATAAACCAAATACTTGACATTTTGAATCTTTTGGGCCCAGTATCATTTCTGAAATAAGCAATAAAGCAAATGTAGCTTTTGTGGGGCGTTACTATCAGTGGTACTTGTGTCATACAGAATAGCAATAGTTAAGTAATTACAATAAGATGCTTTGACAGAGCTTTAGAATCATAGACTCACAGAACCATTCAGGTTGGAAGAAACCCTTGGGATCATGGAGTCCAACCATCAGCCCCACTCTACAAAGGTCTCCCCTACACCAGATCCCCCAACACCACACTAAACCACTCTGAAACATAGTCAGGGATGGGGACTCCAACCCTCTCCTTGGGCAGCCCATTTTTTTAAGAGTCTGACCACTCTTGCTGGGAAACATTCCTTCCTCGTGTTCAGCCTAAATTCATTGCACAGGAGAAAAACCTCTAGGAAGCTGTGACAGAGAGACGACATGCAGTCCCTTGCCAAACCCCACACCCCGGTGTCCATACAACTGAGCAGCCTAAGGCCAAATTGGGTGAAACGAGCTTACAGACACACTAGTGCTTTTGTAGGATACAGACAAGTATTTGCCTTGTTTCAACGCTGCTCATGATCACTGATGGTTTCGATGCTAAAAGACAAGCAGCGTGACTGAAGCAGCCCTAATCTTTCAGCGCTGCTTTGTCCTTTGAGAGAGGACCAGCAGTGACAGGTATTTGCTGTGAGTCCAGTTTATTGAAGGAGGCTTTTGTTTAGGGTAAGTGAGAGAGCATCTGCATTTAGGTGACTTACAACAGTCACTCTCAGGGAATACTTCAGAGAAGGGGTCAGGTAAAGTTCCCCTGGGCTTCTCAATATAGTTCTTGACAGTTGTCAGTGTTCCTCAAATTTATTAGCAATATTTATGTTGCTTGTTTGCACTTTAAGGCGCTGTTCTTTGTGCCCTCTGCATCCATCATTACTGTGTATACTGTTTGCATTCAATCAGTGTTTCTCTTTTGACAGGAGTTAAGTATGGAGTCTGGAATTGATCCAGGGCAGGAATACTATGGGCAAGATTACTACAGTTATGAGCATGGGTATATTTTCATTTTTCCTATATATTTCTGAAAATGCTGCTTTTCCAGGTCGGTGATGTTTATTATTAGATCATCCAAGCAGGAGAGTTTCCTTTACCACAGGATTATTTTAATCTTTGTGTCCACAAAGGCGTGTGCTGACAACAAAACTCTTTTTAAAAGTTAAAGGGGCATTGTGTAACTCCCTGTTTCTTTAGGAATCTAATGATTAGGCTTGCAGAGTGTGTACCCCAGCCATCATGCTGTGTTTATAGTCACTTACTTATTTGCATATTTTTGCTGCCTTGGAAATGAATCTCCATCGTCTCCTCCCCTTCTGTGGCTCCCCAGCCTGAGTTCAGTGGGGGATACCTTGTGCTCACAGTTTCCAGCCAGCGTCTGGCCTTTTATGTTTACCTAGAAAAGCATCACCCTGCCTTGTTCTGCCTTGCTCTGTAATGCCCTTCTGGCTCCATACACGTCAGGGATGATGCTGTTCTTCCACGCCGTCATGGTTCGGGCTGGATTGGTCAATCAGAACGACAGGTGCCCCCCCCCCCTCTGTCTCCAAAGAGAGGAGAGGAAGAGAGAAAGAGATTTACAGGTTTAGGAAAAAGCTGATTTAATGAAAATATTAATAAATGGATGAAGTAATAATAATTTTAAAAGATAAATATATAAAATATATATACAAAACTCTCCCAAGCTCCCAGGACAACATCACCAGTGGGCACCAGAGGTAGTCCCAAACTGGACTCTGCAACGGATGGGAACTGGGTTCCAGCTCTGGAGTCAGGGACCAGGATCAAAGGCAGATGAACAGACAGGGTCTTCTTTGGATGTCAGCTGTTGAAGAGAGAGGCTGACCCTTTGATCCCTCAGCTTTTATCCTGAGCGTGGGGCAGGTGGGATGGGACAGCCTGTTGCTCAGCTTTGGGTCACCTCTGCTGTCCCCTCCTTCCCCCAGGTGGGACCCCTCTATGTTTTTTCCACTTCCAACCCTCTAATGGGGCAAGTGACAAACTGAGCTTTGGTTGTTCCAGCAGTACAGATAAGCAGGAGCCTCTCTGCCCACCCCTCCTTGGCATGAAGTACAGACATGGATCTGATCACTCTAAAAGGGAACAGTTTTCTCCAGAGGATGCTGCCAATTTCAGAGAGTTAGAAGAGACCCAGCTAAAAAGTAAAAATAATGAACAGATAATTAGTTCTGTTTTATCTCAAACCAGGACACAAGCTCACAGGGATTCTCCAGAGCTGATCCCAGGGAACCTCTTCTTTCATTCCCTAATTTTAAAAGAAATTAAAAAAACCTAAATGAGGTACCTGGAAAGAAGGTCATTGCACTTGGGAGGTTCTTGACTGATCCCAGAGATCTCCTAATTTGTGTTGCCTTCCAGTTGTAACGGCCTTGCAGGCAATTGCAATAGGAAGAGGTTTTGGGTTATGTCGCCACTAAGGAAAAAGGAATAGTGATCTTCTCAAAGGCAGGGACAAAAGAACAAATACATTCCTCTCCTCTCGGCATGTGAGCACGTGTATTTGTTGCTGTGTGGGGGGACACATGTGACCACATGGGTGCATGTTATGAAGAGACAATGGTGTTTTTGCCAGGTATGAACTGCCTCAGTACGGGAGCCGCCGCCGATTGCTGTCCCCTTCAGGGATGTACGACGAGTATGGGGAAGTCGTGGTGGAGAGTGACGGTGGCTACTACTATAGTCCACATGGACCAACAGCAGAAGAGGTAATGGTCTCTGGTGTGTTGGTCCTGTCTCTGCAAGGAGATGAAGGACCATTAAACCTTGTCCAATGTATTTTGTAATTGGTTAGAGCATTGTGCTCTGTATAGACCAAATGGGTGGCTTTTCCAATGCTAATCAACACTTGCCCTTTGGGTGACTGAGAACGTTTGTGGCAGCACCTCTTTCCCTTTTTCTAGAAATAAAAAGGAATTGCAAAGTTCCTTTTAATATCCACATCTATTTTTCCCTCAGTGCAGATTTCTAGATCAAAGAAAAATCCACATAGCCATATATAACTCCTTTTTGTATTGTTTACCAAATAGGGTGTCACTAATATTCCACCTGTAACTGGTGAATTTCCAGAGAGAAGCAGTCACCTAAACTCATTTACCATAAAGTTCACAACAAAACATAAAGAAGTTTTAAGATGTCATTGGCAGCCAGAAGAAAGTTGATCTGAACGTTCCTTGGTTTTAAATCTAATTTACAGAAATACTAGGCTCCTAATCCACCTCATGGGTTTTAATTAAATGAGAAAAGATAACATTTCTGAGCCAGTATTTTTCCCTGTTGCAGAGTAAGGCGCTTGCAGCCTATTCTAGGAGTAAAACCTTCCCCATAACTTTGATAAAAAGCTATTCTAAAACAGGTAAGTTAGTTTTGCTTTTGGGAAAAGGTGCTGCATTTGTTCCTGCTGACTTGTTTTTAGGGTACAAGTTTTCACAATAACCATCTCTCACATTGTAATCGAGTTCCGTTTTCATAATTTGCAGGGGATGAGTCGAGGCAGAGGTCCTTCAAGCCAGAGAGCAGGTGCTCAAATAGGAGGTAGACCTTTAGGTGGTGGGATGGATCTAAGACATGGCTCTGGAAGAGCATATAGGACCAGCCAGGGAAAAAGGAGACTAAAAGCAACAATGCATGTAAGTCGCGTAGCAGTCAGTGCTCACAAACCCGTAGGAAGAGCTGAGTCTGCTCGGTCTCCGTGGAAGAAAGCAAAGATATTCCCAATGATTCTGCAGAAAGTGAAAGGCAGTAGGAAAGATTCCAGTTACGCCAAGTTGATGTCAGCTCACCCAGTGGACGGAGAGAAAAGCATGATTATCAGGGGGAGCTACTTCCAGAAGTTGACAGATGACAGACCTTCGATGAGAAAACTAAACCATGTGTTAAAGCGCATTAGTGTCTCCAGAAGATTTCAGGAGCCTGTTAGGGAAGATTCAGAGCGTGCAAGAAGAGAAGGAGAGGAAAAATTTGAAAAAGATGAAGAAAAATCAGGAGTTTCAATAAGTATCACAGCTGAGAGTGAACACGAGGAGAGTGATTACGAGAAGAAGAAAAAGAAGAGAAGAAAATACACTTCGGATGAATCATCTGAGAAGAGCAGTAGCTCTGGCTCAGAATCAGAAGATAAAGACTACCTGAAAGTAACTCTGGACCAAGATGAAGCCACTGAAAGTACTGTGGACTCAGATGAAGAATCTGGGCATGAATTTGGGGATTCTGATGATGAATCTGGCTCCAGCTCTAGCAGCAAATCAGAGGAGGATTCATCTGAAGAGGACCAGGATGAGGAAGACTCTGACAGTGATGAAGATGATAGCCTGTCAAAGAGCTCATCCACACAAAGTTCATACAGCAAATCAGGGACTAGTGAGTCCAGCAGTAGAAGAAGCACTGAAAGGTCTAGTACAAAAAGTAAGGGAGGTAGCTCTTGTGGCAGAGCAAGGCAATCCAGCCAGAAATCAAGTGTTAGCTCTAATGCATCAGGCAGTGACAGGGACACGAGCTACAGGAGAACTTCAGGATCCAGCTGTAAGAGCAAAACCACCTCTGCCAGCCTGGAAATAGAAGACACGATAGAAGAGGTGTCAGAAGAAGATGAACAAATGGATGCAGAGCAAGTCAGTGCAAGCCCTGATGGGACGGCAGGTAACGCAAAGAAGGCATTTTCTGAAACATCTGCCAATGCAAAACCTGCTGCTTCTGAAGACAAGAGAGGAAAATCAGCTGTTAATGGTGAGGGTAGCGTGGATGAAAGCACAGAAGAGGTTGATACAGATGCTAGTGACGGGGAGGAAGCTATCAGTAAGAATGAATCTTCTTGCCTAGAAAGTGAAGTCAGTGTGACTTCCAAAGGTACTGAAGGGACAAAAAGCACAACTAGTGCCACTTCTGGTAAAAATGCTTCTTCCCCTGATACTGAGACTCAAAGCTCTGACACCAACGGGAGAAGAAAGAAAGGAAGGAAAAAGATGTCCCAGGAAAACAGTCAGTCTCAGTCAGAGGAGACCCTGGATGCTGCTGTTACAGAGTCAGAGACCACTGGAGATTCTACATCCTTTTAAAAAGGAGCAACAGTAGGTGGATGGTTTGCAGTAAGGAGTGATCTTGTTTGCTGTGTCTTCTGTGTGGTCTTTCCTAAGCTATACAGACCTGACTGAGACAGCCAATAAGAGGCTATTGCTTCAGCATCTCAACCCTCTGTCCTGTCTTAAGGATAGAACTGAAAAAACCAAACTCATACAGTTCTTCTGAGACACTACTCAGGCATGTCTGGTGGCGGACATAGAAATCCTAGTTTTCACTGAGCGATGGCAGGAAGGAGTACTCCATTTCCTCAGCTAACTTCAGTAATGTAGTTTAAAAGGCATTGTGTTGATTCCTTGATTTAATCAGGTTTGCCTTATGCAAAGTAACCTTGCATTTTGCACTCGCTGTAGGGGATAACTTGAGGAACCTGGTGGCACAAACCTATTAAGGGCCCTGTGCTTGTGCAGATTGTGCCTGTCACAAAACAGATGGTAAGGAAAAGGGGCAAAACATGGAATTCAGTGAAGAACAGGAATGATGATGGGGATGAAAAGACTTAGATGTCCTATATGGTTTCACCTTATGTTCCCCTACTGTACATTTGCTAATCCTCAAATGAGTTCGCTGCCGCAAAGGTTAGCCCTGTTTGCAGGGAGGACAACTGAAATTGCAGCAAAGAAACGTGTCCAGAACTGCAGAGTGTTACTTGCAGAGCTGGAGTTAAACCATTCCTGCATCATGGAATTCAGGTTTCAGGTACCAGGGATGTACAAGACAGGAGTGCAGAGGTAGGTGTACAAAGTGAGCATGGTCAGAAAAGGCAGTGGATTACATTTCCCAACTTCTGCCCTTCCCACCCAACAGTGGGACAGTACGATGATTTTTATGGGGTTTTTTAAAAAACTGTTTAAAAGTTTGAAATGTGTAACAGCTAAGTATGTGACCATCACCTATGTTCTATGTTTGGTATCTGCCTTTTAAAATTCAATAACCTATAATATCTGATGTCATTCAATAGAGCAGTCCTGTAGCACTGCCATTAGCACAGTTCTCAGGATGAGCATGACACCATAGGAAGGACTTGTGTTATTGACAACACAAATGGCCTTTGTGTTTTCATGAAAGAAGCAATCTCTGGGTGATGGACCTCCTCATGGAGCCATTACCCATGCTGCCAGCCCAGGGAGTGTGCAAGCTTTGTTTGCACAACGGCTCTGTGTGCTATTCAACTTGGGTCAGAAGCCACAGAGCTGTTTCTCAACCACCGGATTTATTGAGCTAAGCTGTAAGGAGACTAAATAAAATGAAAGCTTGGAGCCAGCATTGAGTTAGTCTTTTGAGTTTAAAGCTCAGGTGACTTCTGGCGTCTGCACCAAGGCTCTGCCAGGAAATCTCTGTTAGTGGGAGGAGAGAAAGGCTGAGAAAGATGGGGTTCTTCAGCCTGGAGAAGAGAAGGCTCCGGACAGACCTTAGAGCAGCCTTCCAGCATCTGAAGGGGCTACAGGAGAGATAGGGGGGGACTCTTTCAGGGAGTGGAGCCTGGAGGAGAGTTTCAAGGCCAGGCTGGATGGGGCTTGGAGCAACTTGCTCTGGTGGGAGTTGTCCCTGCCCAAGACGGGGTTGGAATGAGATGATCTTGAAGGTCCCTTCCAACTCTAATCATTCTATGATTCTATGAATTTTTAAGGTACTTGGGCCTGCTGTGGAGTTACCCTGCACAGTGTGATACTAACTTTTTGATGACTGTCTTTAATTCCAGTTAAAATTTGAACTAGGTTTATGATCACTTACCAGCCTTTCTGCATTCTCATACAGCACAGAATTGTAGCTGCCCACAGTGTTTTAATGTAAATCCCATTTAAACTAGTTAGTCTTTTCATCCACCTGAATGTATCTGTGGGAAGAAAATTGTATGCCTTTATAGGGAACAAAAGAATAGGCATCTAAGTAATTTGTGAAAGTGTAACTTCTCAAAAGCTTAAGAGTAATTGCCACCTGCTGGTACGTTGCATGGATTTATTTCTCTAAAAATTGGCTTTTCGTGTGTGCATGTGTATGGACTGCAGTGGGAGTTAGCTGTGATGGTATCTGCTGCCTTAGTGAAGCAACCGTGTTTTCATCGTTAATTCAGGAATGAGAGTAGCTTGTTTCGGTGTGCTGAAAGCAGGCATTGATTTTAAAGATATCAATTGTAAATTAGAATATGTGATGGGTTTTGCCTAATCAGTGTTGGTACAAAGTCACAGCAACACAGAAATTGTTTGCATTAACTTTTTAAAAACAAATTGAGTTATATAAAATTTTAAGTCTCATTTCCCCACCATCTTGCGTTTAATGACGAAGCCTCTGCATTGATTCCACTTTGGAATCTCAGGTTCCACTTTGGTTCCACCGACTGGAACCAGCACAAATCCCTTTGGCAAAGCTTTCCTTTTCTCAACCAGCCCATTGTGCCAACATCGTGCTGGCAAATTTCCCTTGTGTGGGTCCCGAGATCTTTCTCTGCTTGCCGTGTTTGTGCCTATAAAACAGACCTGCTCAGGGACATTTCTGCACTGAATTTACAATGCAGTAAAGTTCTGGAAGAAAACTTCTAAGGCCTTCCCAGCATTTATCCATTAGTAAGGTAGTGTTGTAGAAGTATCACTCCATGGCTTCATCATCAGAGCCTCCCAGTTGCTGTTAATTATCCAGTTGTTTCTCATCTCTCTGTGTTAGACAGACTGAGACATTATTTTGTCAAAATATGACCAGCTTACCAATATCCTGATTTACAGAAGTTTTCTTTCAGAAGGCAATGTCTCCATCCTCAGGATTCTCCAAAGAAGGTGCACTTCAGCTTAACAGAGCACAGTGGAATGCATCTTCAGCCAAAAATAAAATAAAATTAAAAAAAAAAGAAAACAAGCCAAATTTGTCCCTGCTTTCCAAACCTACAGAAAGAAACATCACAGTCCGCGTACATTCTGTCTGACTTGCATTGGGCAGTTCATGAGCTAAAATGAATTTATCCATCTTAAAACCATTAAGTGCACAGAATTGTTGGTGTGTTCAAGCATGGTGGTAATCAGAACAATTAAGAAATACCCGTGTACAACCTAGGAGGAAGAGCATGAAAGACCAAGGCCATACAAAATTCATGTGGGTGTCTAGGTGAAAAGGTGAATAACAGATAGGAAAAGGGCAGGAAAACGTAAGAAACAGTGCTGAGAGTTAAAGGCATGTTTATTTCTTGTCAAACAGTGGGCCAGGAAGAAAAAGATCAAGTTGATAGTCGACCCAGAGTATGAGACCAGCTCCACCGGAGAAGAGAGCGCCCCCGATTCCAGCCAGAGGAATCGTCTTAATAACCCAAATATTCAAACCAACGTCAACGGTAACATCTACATCGCACAGAACGGCTCTGTTGTCAGAACCCGTCGCGTTTGCCTGGGTAATAATTTAAAAGTCACTTCTCCAGTGAGGCTGGGGAAACAGTTCAAGAAACTGGACAAGCTTGCGGTGACACACGAGGAGAGTGTCCCACTGAACACACTGTCAAAGGGACCATCTCCTAGTGACAAAATGAACGCAAGACCTTGCAGTGTCTCCTTTGCTTCCTCTACTATAGGGGCTGAAAATACAGTAACAAAGCCAGGGGGCTCCAAAATGAAAAGCACAGAAGAGCAGGAATCGGTTGTTGATAACGAGGATGTCAAGGAGCCCTTGGAGTCGCACAGCGAGCACACTCAGTCTGATGAAGAGGAGCTCTGGATGGGCCCTTGGAACAACCTTCACATACCAATGACAAAACTGTGATTTCTTTTTTATTTTATTTTTATTTTAAATTTTAATTTTTACTTCAGTTTATAATAAACTGCGCTTTTTATTGTCACGGAGGAAACTGTATGGGATTTGTATTGTGCACATCCGTTGTATACTACAAACACGCTTTAAAGTTTAAAAACAAACTTTGCCCTCACATTTGTACCAATTAATTGTTCCTCCCCGGCAACTATTTTGACAGGCTCCTATTTCACTAAACAATACTTCATTGAAATTAATTAGGGTTTTTTTTGGATCTTGATTTATTGTTTAATAAACAGTAAGCTACTAATAAATGCACAGCAACATTTGCTTAACACTTCAGAGATGAACTCTTCAGACATGCCTAGCTTGTTTTCCTGTACGGTACTTGTGGCTATACTGTTTAGATATGGAAATTGTCTATTTATGTTCAAGGTTTATATCCAAAGCTCTTGATTCTGAACTCAGAATAATAAATTAAAAATAAATCCATGGAAGTCAATGGAGCAAATCCTCGACTGGCTGAAATTCGAGTAACAACACCAAAGCCCATAGCGTCACACCAGTTCATGCAAACAGAGGATCTCGCTCAGCACCCAGCTGGGAGACTCATGGGAGTTTATGAGAGTGTAGCACTGCTGAATAGAAAAATAGAAGATTAAATAAGATAAAAATTGCAAAGAGGGAGGAAATGTGTGGCAATTCATCTTATTCAGAGTTACCTACCTGTGATTTGCTCGTTTGCTTTTGTACGTTAGCTCGTTCTGATTTTCTTCTCTAGGCAATTTTTCATCTTTTCATCTCTTCCCGCATCGGTTCTCTTTTCCTCTTTATATGCTCTTTAGTTCTGTTTTTTATGCTCCATCAATAGTTGTCAGTCTGTGGCTAAATTGCTCCAAAATAAAGCAGGATGATACACGAGTCTGTGTGACAGAAATAGGCATTAAGGAGTAATTAATAGGAAGGGGATGGATACATTTTCAAGCCCAGGTAGCTCTTGGGTTAAATGGTACAATCACCATTCCACTCCCATAGTGTTGAACATAACCTGCTGAAAAGACAAATGGATCACAGTGAAGAGGACAAAAAGTGAGTGTTTTGTGAGGCTAATATGCCTGACCAGATCTGTGAAGGGCAAAGGGTGTCAGAACACACAGACAGAATTATTTCAAAAACTTGAAGGAAGCATTACTTGTAAAATACACAGATTTGGGCACCCCCATTTAACTTCCTTTTGTACTCCCAAGCAGCATGTTTGCTGTGTGACAACTTGAATAAGGAGCTGAGAAATGCCACTGTTCATGGTCACTGACAGCGAAAAGATGTTAGCAACAGAGAGCAAAGCCTCTTTCTCCAATGGTGTAACAGAGGGAAAAAAGGAGACAGGCATTCCCCTGAGAAAAGTGTCCTCTTGTATTATGCAAACTCTTTTTTTCAGGATAAGATCAAACTAGTTTTGAGAGCAACATGACTGCATCTCACAGGATGAGAAGAGCTGAAAAATAAATGAGTCCGATTAGTAAGGAAATGACTGGTATTCCTGGTTCTTTTGCTATTGCTGTAGTGGAAGTTTCACCACAACATGTGGATGATGGTGGTTGGTTCTGCTCTGGCAGTAAGTGGAATTCTGCTCCTGTGATTGTGTTGGTGTCCCCTTTGCCCAGGGTCTCCTCCGTCAGACTCCTCCTAATGTTTGTCTTGAGAAGCTGTTTGGGTGTTAGCACTAGGGCAACCTGGCTTTTCAATCCCTCCAGGGATGGGGCCTCAACTCCTGCCCTGGGCAGCCCAGGCCAAGCCTTCACAACCCTTTCCCTGTCAAAACTGTTCCTCATCTCCAATCTGAACCTCCCCTGGTGCAACTGGAGGCCATTTCCTCTTGTCCCATGGCCTGTGACTTGGAAGGAGAGACCGACCCCCCTTGGCTACCCCCTCCTTTCAGGGAGTTGGAAAGAGTGAGAAGGTCTCCCCTCAGCCTCCTTTTCTCCAGGCTGAACACCCCCAGCTCCCTCAGCCTCTCCTCATAGGAAAATGAGACATTGGCTTAAAGCAGTAATTAGCTGTTGAAGGCGAACAAGAAAATACCACCAGTCCTTTAGGTTTGGTCTCTCCTGTGTCAGTCAGTGAGGGAGAGGCTGTTCAAGAGATGAAGTCTTTGAAATGCAGCAGCTGCTGTAGCCCTGCAGTTTCGGAGCATGACTGATACTAAAAGCAAAGGCTGCTCAGTGGGCACCTGAATCCCGCCTGCTGGCAAGCATGTTACAGGAATACCATCATTCAAGAGGGGTGTTTTAGGAAATTTAGGAATTTTTAGGAAATTACTCGTCCAATGCTTGCTGTTCTTGATGATGCTGAAATGCAGGTTTCTCCTTACATTTTAAAAATGGGTCTCCTGGAAAAAGCACAGAAGAGCAAACCCAATTCTTACATAGCCTTAGCAGAGGGAACTTCTGTAAGGCCATTTCAGATAAGAGTGTGGCCTCAGCTCTTACTACTGATGTATATTTTAGAAGCTTTAATAATAAATGTGAAAGGTTATAGCTGTTGGAATATGGACCCTTGCTTTTATTCAAGCAGCAAAATGCTACCTAGATGTACAAAAGGAGGCTATCTTTATGAATGCACTGAAATCACTACAAGAAACGCTGTAACCTGGGACTTGAAGTGCTTTTTTTTTGCAGCAAATTCATTATGGAAGCAATTCACAACCGGTCTTTTTCACGCTTGATCCGTGTCGTTCTGTGTTGCAGAGTTCAGGGCTTGAGGCCATACCATGTCTGAGTGTCAATATGCAGCTCCTCAGACGGATTCCCCGCTGTAGCTCCCGCTCTTGTTTTCACATTTCCCCTTTGGCATTTGCTTTAGGGGCGTTGATTCACTGCTGTTTCTATAAAGGTGGATTTAAAAGCCGATCATCCCTTGGGAATGCCAGAAGCGAGACAGAGCAAGACTGTTTAGTGCTAGTACAGCCACAGCAGGCGTCAGACCAACAAGGGTTTTCTGATGAAGGTTCTCCATCCAAGGCAGCTGTCTTTGGCTTTCTGGCAAACAACTTCTGCAGCAGGATTTGCATGGAAGGAGTGTTTGGCCTTTCCTAGCTTCATGTGGAAAAAATGCCATTTCTGTGGGGGGCTGTCTGATGAGGCTTAATTTTTATTTTCTTTTTACTGCTTCTGGCTACTGCTACATGTTGGGCTGGGTCCTGGCTGTTGAGAACTGTCAGTGATGACTCCAGGAGCCCTTCCTCTTGGTTCAGAATTCAGTATCAGGTAGTGCCTGGATTATTTTTTCCTTAGATGCGTTTCCTTGTATTGATCTCTGCTGAAAGTCACCTCCTTCCCTGGTTTTTTTTTGCCTGCTCCTTCAGTTTTGTGAGGTTTCTCTGGAGTACCAGAGCTTCACTGGGGCATTCAACTATCCCAAAGTACTGCTTTAGTTGGTTTTATTTCCTTTGGGTTTGTTGTTTTGAGGTTAGTTGGGTTTTTTTTAATACATTCCATAATAGCATTTAGTGGACAGGGATTCTATGCTGTTACTGGTGACAGTAGCATTTATTTGTATTTGAAAAGGGCAATTAGAGCAGGAGGTTCCTTGCAGTCTAGCAGTAATGTGAGGCTTCTGCTGGTCTTTAATCCCTCTCCATCTTTCTAGGAAAGCTTAGATTTATATGTAAAAGATAAAATACTAAGTTCTGGTCAGGCAGGTAGTGTTGGAGAGATCTTATTTACAGCTGGATACAGTTCTGGGTGTCTGAGTTGAAGAGGAGAATATCATTGCAAAGCCCAGCAGGGAAAAGCTGAAGCAACAAGAGGTGTGGTGCTTAGAGACAACACTCTGGTGTGCTCCTGCAAGTGTCTTTGCTTCAGTGGGCTAATGAAGCTTTTCTAAAAATACATACACTACAATGGAGTTTCCTTAGTTTTTCCCTTTTGAACACCATGTTGGCATTAAAAGTTCATGGAGCAAACATTCTGCTGGTGACCCTACTCGTACGGACTAGTGCGTTAACAGTGCTAGCTTTGATTTGCCAGTCAGACAGAATGACTCTCTCCTCTCTGCAGTATAGTAAATGTTGCAGACTCACCTTTTGGAAGAGATAGGGGAAGGAAGTTTTTGATTTACAGTCTTTCTTAGTAACACATTTCCGGAGTATTTCCAGCTGAATCCAGAGAAAGTGCCATGAGTTTTGATCTTACAGGATCTCTAAAAAACTCCAAAACCAACTAAAAAAAAGATTTTTTTTTTAAGTTGCATTTCTCATTAATTTTAAAGCTCAAAGGCAGATTGATAAAAACACTCTTTTGTAGCTTGATCACTACTGGTACTTCTCCTTCAGTGTCCAAACCACTTGTTTCCTCCCATTTGGGAGGAAAGGGGAACTGCAGAGTTTGGTTTTAACACACGTACTTCTTACTGACTTCCTGCTTCATCACTTCTAAGGCGTTGGTTTGGTGGTGCCTTCTCTCTGTGCTGTGTTACACACCAAGTTTACATTGTCCTTAAACTTGCCATTTTACATTAAAAAGCTTTGGGTTTGTGATGTGGCACAGTCATCTGAAGTCTGGCCAGTATTTCCTCTAGCTGCTTCTGACTGCCCTCACTTCCGGGAGTTTGAGTGCTTTTCTAAGTGATTGTTTTATTTACAGATTTGACTGTGCTTTTTATGTTTGGCAAGAGCTCTATTACCTGTGGTCGTACCCGTACCTCGTGAGAAGTGCTCACTGCCAGCTCTGCAGCATCACTGCATCAATGTGTGTACATCACCTGGTGCTTCCCACATGCCTCAACCATGAACAATTAGTCCTCCAACAGTTGCGAGGTACTAATTAGCTCTCCTAAGATTTGAGGACCTCTGTTTTTCTGATGTTTGTTGCTCTCGTTTTCAGTTTGATTTCCTAGGGGAAAATCCCCTCCTGTGACTGCAGTGTCCATCCATCCCTCTTGCTCTAAATAATTTCTCAACAAAATGACCGATTTCATGCAAATTTGAAGAAGGAGGGTTTGAAGGCTCCAAATTAATTAAGTTTTCACAAGCTTCTGGAAAATTGACAGCTGGGTAGAGGAAAGTGAGAGGCAAATTAACGCTTCTGTGCCCCCAGAGGAAGATGAGAATTCATCCATTACCCTAGGTGGCCACAAGCAGATGGCCAGCAAGGACACACCTGGTTCTTCCGTGACCGCCAGGGTGTCCTGGTGGCCTTGGGACACCTGATGTGACTGTGGCGTGGGTTGGCAGAGGGCCAGATGAGAGAAATCTGAATACTTTTCTTCGTTCATGGTGCAAGTGACTTTCTTTTTTCCTGCTGTCATACACAGCTGACATCTAAAAAAGCATTAAAGAGCCAGTTGTCATGGTCTGGAATGTCCATCTGCCCCGAAATGCCAATGTGCTCGTTGCTGTTGCATTATTAGCAGACCGTTACAAGTGCAGTCCTCCAGCATAAACACAAAAACCTTTGACTTTTGGGTTTAGTCAATGCCTTACAGTTATAATAGGAATTTAATGTGTTGAGTAAGAACAATTATTTGGTCACTTATAATGAGAATTATGCCAGTTTTTTTGTCACTGAAATGAAGTTCTAATTAGAATGATAATGTCTCTTCTTTGGGGAAGCTTTTAAAGTAATTGCAAGGTCACCTACAACTTTGTTTAAATGGCCAGTTAATGCTCAGTTTGACTTCAGTAGCCATCTTCCCTGGCTTTCACCATGAACCCACAGCCTGGTGCTAAATGTGGTTTCACAGTAACAGTTTTGGTTATACTCAAGGGTTCTGTTGCATCTTAGCTAAGAATCACAGAACTGTCCAGGTTGGAAGGGACCTTTCAGATAATCCAGTCCCACCATCAACCTCCCTCTGATAAAACCCATCACTAACCCATGTCTCTAAGCACTAGGGCAACCCGACTTTTCAATCTCTCCAGGGATGGTGCCTCAACCCCTGCCCTGGGCAGCCCAGTCCAAGCCTTCACAACCCTTTCCCTGTCAAACTGTTCCAATCTGAACCTCTCCTGGTGCAACTGGAGGCTGTTTCCTCTTGTCCCATGGCCTGTGACTTGGGAGAAGAGAGCGACCTCTACCTCTCTACACTCCCTTTCAGGTGGAAAGGTATTGCACACAAAATTCAGTCTGATATTTACTGACGCTGTTATATTCACTTCCTAAAAGTTAAAGAGGAACAGAGCTTGTGGTTTTGAATCTTGATTTTGGATAGATCATCTTAAGTGAACTCTCAACGCAGTATGCCTTACAAGGTGTGCTGTAGCTGAGGCAGAGTGACACGTGCAGCTGTGCAATATCAAGCTTTCGTGACCACTGAAGCACTTCAGCAAAGCAGGGTCACATGTGTGCCTGTTAGCACACAGAGCTTACACTGTGGGGTTTGTTCTTCTTCTGGCAGTTTATAATGTGTTACTGTAAGGCAGGAGTGACACCATGGATGGCTCAAATTGATGAGCACGAGGCCACACACACACCTCCTGGCGCTTTTCTGTGCCCCCTTCTCCTGCTCTGCTGCCCAAACCCCAGCCTACAGCCTGCGCCTCTGCCTGTCTCAGGATTTCTCTGCCCCCTCCACCCATGCCATCCTCCGGCTTCTCCTGCAGCGCTGGGGACGGGCCAGCAGCCAGCCTCAGCAGCCCAGCACGTTCTCACGGCCCTGGAATATAAGCAGAGTTTTCTATGGGCGGTCAGGGTTTTTGTTTGTGGTTTCTATCCAGTGGATCAACAAAGTCTCCTAAATTCCCCTCTGTTTTCAAGAAAAATAAATAGGCTATTTGCAATTTGCAACTCACAGGATAAAACCAGGAGCTGCAAGGAGACAGAGCAGCAGCTGGACATAAGCTTAAACTGATACCTGTTAATGAATTTTGCAGATTAACAGCACTTGTAGACTTAAAACTTAAGGCCTAAAATGATCTCTGCACATTCAGCTGCAGAAAGGATTTATTCATCTTTTCCCCTCTCTTTGAAATTATTTTTAGTCTAAAAATTGTAGAAGAGTCCCCCTTGCGGTATATGCAATAAAAGCAACAGGCAGGACTGGTTACAGCTGGCCTGCCCTTCCCCTCTGGTCTGCAGGTTGACAAATCTCAGTGTGCCATGACTTTCCCCGTGGGGAGTTTGGGAATTGGTATTGGAATGCCAGGAAGTAAAGGCATTGAGACTCATTTTCTTCCACTTACGGCAGCTCTAAATTCACAGCTTGTCAAGCACATGATCCAGTCTCCAAGTGACCAACAGCTTTTCTTCTGGCTCCATGTGGAGGAAAAAGGGACAAAGATAAGTGCCCCGTGACAGAATTGTGAATCAGACTGTCTGTGCTAATGCTCCCTTCTCCAGGAAGCAGCTAATTTGGCATTTGTTTGCATGAAATCGTTGTTATGAGACAAGACTTGCAGTCCAGCCAGCCGCACTTAGACCCACTTGTTAAATTGCCATTGACTTTTCTTTGTACTATCAAGTCTATTTCCTGTGTTACCAGTTTATTGAATTGAGTGGGAAGGTGCTGAAAGAGTTGTGTGCGTTCACGTGTTAAATCCACCCGACTCCTCGCCCCTGTGTTTGCTTTGTTCCAGTTCATCATCCATGAGGCCACAGCAGGCAAGGGCTGGGTGAGCAACTGCCCATCGGCTCAGCTGAACGGAGAGGTTTCAAAAGGGTGTGGGTAAACTGAGGTGGTGGAAATAAGAGGCCTAGGTCTGAAATGATATTGCAAAACCTCCACCTGTGCACCTGCTGGACCCTGGGGGCAGGTAGCTGCAGTAAGCAGCTCCCGTGGTGTTTGCAGTTCCTAGGCAGTTCCTAGGTACTGCTGTATCAAGGCAGAAAGCCTTGTCTTTGGGCACTCACCCAGAGGCTGAGCCCAAAGGTAGCCCATGTGTCTGGCTCTCTTCCCAGGTAAGATGCTTCTGTGTCTTGGAACAAATCTGTTTGCTCGTTCTATGGGGGCACTTGTTCAATAATCACAGAATCTTCACGGTTGGGAAGGACCTCTGAGATCCCTGAGTCCAACAACACACACACAAAACCCCTACAGTCTCAGCCACTAGAGCAGGCCCTAAAGTGCCACATCTACAGGGTTCTGAAACCCCTCCAGGGATGAGGACTCAACCCCCTCCCTGGGCAGGCTCTTCCAGTGCCTGACCACTCCTGCAGTCAACTCATTCTTCCTGAGATCTAACCTGAACCTCCCCTGCCCCAACTCCAGACCATTTCCTCTGCTCCTGTCATTATTCCCTTGGGAGAAGAGGCCAACTCCCACCTCTCTACACCCTCCTGTCAGGGAGCTGGAGAGGGCAAGGAGGTCTCCCCTCAGCCTCCTCTTCTACCAGCTAAACATGCCCTGTTCCCTCAGCCTCTCCTCGTAGGACTTGTTCTCCAGACTCCTTACCAGCTTGGTAGCTCACAACCTGTAATACATGTTGGTGTGAGGACCAAGCAAGCTTTTGGATCAAACTCCCACACCAAGGGCATTAAGCTCTTGATTGGATGACCTCTCAGGTAAGCTGTGAAGGCATTGGGAGTAGAAGACTTCCATACTTTCTGAAAGAGCTGTGTGGACCCAAGCCTTGGGGGAAGTGTCTTAGATTCCACTAAAAATGCATAGCCAGGGTGTTCCTGTTCTGCCTGAAAATCAGAAGGCTTTATTTGGGGATCTAGCCTGTTTTGGCAGTTGAAGGAGCCTTTAGACAAAACAGCAAGGTTCAAAATACACCATACTGTGAAGATGAGGGGTGAGTTATACCCCCAACCCTAGTTCTGAGGCCTCCTTTTCTACAGCTTATGGTAACAGTAAAGTGAGACGGTTCTTGGGAGTAGGATGGGAGTTTGTTAGGCGGGGTTTTGGCCAGCCAGGAAATCTCTTAAGATAAATAATCCTTGTGGGGAAACAGAAGAGAGAGGGGTGGGGGTGTGTGGGTGTGTGGGTGTGTGGGTGTGTGTGCAGTTCAGCAATCTCCCAATGCACAGAATTTGACGGCTTTCTGGGCTGTCCCCCACCCGTGTGGCTAGATGTGGTTTTCTGCACTGTGAGCAGGGCCCAGAAGATGTCACCACAGGACAGCGGGAAAGTGGGAGAGCCTCACATCGTAGGCAGCATTAGGTCTATGCAATAACCAGCCCAAGCAACCTCCAGCGTTTCCACTCCCGGGTTTATATTTAGAAAAAAAGATGTTTTCGTTTTCTTTTAAATAATCAGATGAACATTAACACAGTTCTGGTAAGAGGAAAGACACAATGTTCAGGAGTTGCAACACTTCTCTCAGGGAGGATTTTTTCGTAAAGATTTCCATTCTGAAAGAGATATTTATAAGTGACTTACAAGACAAAACTGAAGACTATTTTTGAAGAGTCACAAAAGCAGTCGTGGGAAAAAACTCATTTTTCTCCATAAAAGGAATGGTCAGATGGTCAAACGAGTGGGTTTATTAAAAACAAGCAGTGTCTCTATTGTTTTTCCATTGCTCGGGGGCTGTTCCTCTCATTTCCTCTTTCCTGCTGTAAGTTTAACAAGTTTTTCATTTTTACTAGAAAGTTAAAGGGTCTTTTATAAACATGACAGAGATGTACAAATAAATAAAGCAACCTTTATTTTTGCAAAGTCAGCGTATGAAAATGATGCAAACTGGTATATCCGTGACGTGTCCGAGCAATCCGCTTGGGACTGACACAGGCATCCACAGAAGCTTTATGGGATCTGCAGCTGTATGCTCAGATGTATTTTAGTTGCTTGCACTTAACTCCAGCCTAGTCCTGCAGGAGCTCAGAGCCTGAAAATTCATCCTGTCCAGAGCCTTGTAAAAATTGCAGTGTGTCTGCACAGCCATTTCAAGCAGCTTTGCTTGCTTTTTTCTATAGAAAATCCCAATCTCTATAATATTTCCCAGCAAGTTATATTTATCACTTGCCAGGAGTACTAGGACTAGTGTTAGGAAGTTCAACCAAGCCAAGTGTAAGGTCCTGCACCCGGGTCAGAGCAATCCCAACAAATACAGGTTGGGTGGAGAATGGCTGGAGAGCAGCCCTGAGGAGAAGGACTTGGGGGTGTTGGTAGATGAGAAGTTCAACGTGAGGCAGCAGTGCACCCTGGAAGCCCAGAAAGCCAACCCCATCCTGGGCTGCATCAAAAGAAGCATGGCCAGCAGGGTGAGGGAGGTGATTCTACCCCTCTACTCTGCACTCGTGAGACCCCACCTGGACCAATGTGTCCAGCTCTGGAGTCCTCAGCACAGGAAGGACATGGACCTGTTGGAACAGGTACAGCAGAGGGCCACGAAGGTGATCAGAGGACTGGAGCACTTCTGCTATGAGGACAGGCTGAGATTGATGGGGTTGTTCAGTCTGGAGAAGAGAAGGCTCCGGACAGACCTTAGAGCAGCTTTCCAGTATCTGAAGGCTACAGGAGAGACAGGGAGGGACTCTTTGTCAGGGAGTGGAGCCACAGGACAAGGGGTGATGGTTTTAAACGGAAAAAGGGGAGATTTAGATGAGATACTAGAAAGAACTTCTTTGCTCTGAGGGTGGGGAGACTCTGTCCCAGGTTGCCCAGAGAAGCTGTGGCTGCCCCATCCCTGGAGGGCTTCAAGACCAGGCTGGATGGGGCTTGGAGCAACCTGCTCTGGTGGGAGGTGCTCCTGCCCAGGGCAAGGGGTTGGAACAAGATGATCTTGAAGGTCCCTTCCAAACTGAACCATTCTATGATTCTATGACTTTGAACATAATAATGGAAGAAGTGTATACGCTATGTTACCTCTTGAAAGAAAGGGGTATGTTGCACATTGTCCCTAACACTATGCCCATGACTCCATTTTCATGTTCATGTATCAAAACTGTCACAACACTCCAGTTACAGCAGAAAAGATTCAGACCTACCCACGCTATGGCCCCTTGGCTGCCTTCTACACAACATATCCCCACTTTGCAGGCTGTAAGAAAAGCGAGCATGAGTTGGGCTCTTACAACTCACAGCTGCCGCCTGTTTGTCCACATCATCCTTCTGGGCCATCGCCATCCTTTGGGTCACGTTGGAACATGAGCCCATTTCTGAAATGCCTTCCCTTCGCTGGTGCTATTTGAATATATATGACTCCCATGCAGTATGGGACAGCTCAAAACAAATTACTTTTCAGGCACTTGCAGATTGTCCCCGTGGCTTCAAGTCACACATGGGAGGTACAGGGACAGTTATCTAATAACATGCTTTGTGAATGGAAAAAGTTGTGAGATTTATTTTTTTAAGTGATTTATTTACCTATCTGTTACTTATTTACTTTTAAGCCATAGCAAAGTTGCATTTTATTTCTAGCAAACCTTAGTGATGCAGTAAGGGAGAGAGCACACCAGTAGGGTTTGGGTTTTTTTTCCTTCCTGTGTTTAGGCCAGAGACTCATCCCTCTGAAATACAACTGTTCCGATTTTGTGGCTTGCATGGTCAGCTGAGGTTTGAGAGCCCACCGAAGTAACAACTCACCGTGGTCATTCTAAGTTAAGGCTAAGTGCTGCAAACAGACAGCACCGTGACCCTCCTTCAGGGGAAGGACAGGGGCGTCCTGGATCCAGGCACTGTCTTCAGGGCAGGCTGGAGTTGGGCAAATAAATTCACAGGTATGAGTATAGGAACCCCCTCTAGCAGATGGTGACAGAAAGATACAGTTCCCAAGAGAGGGGCTTCATGGGCACGCAGCGTCCCTTTATACAAATGTTGTCATTCGCTGGGCGTGTACAGCAGCACACAGACTTGCAGCGAATAAAAAGGCCAAGATATAAATAAAAACTAAAGATAACTAATACTGACAGATAAAGCCTTTTGCTAATGGTATCTTTAGCCCCAGATTGACTCAATATATACACCCCTGACAATTCTTCCTAAAGCTTCTGTAACAGACATCAGCAAAGGAAAGTTTCATTCAAATATAAACCAAAAAAACACATCGTCCTCCTTTTGGAGGACAAGCCAAATTGGGAAACCTCGTGTTTAAAGAAACCACAGAATATGAGGGATTGGAAGGGACTCTGAAAGACCATCTAGTCCAATCCCCCTGTCAGAGCAGGAACACCTAGATCAGATCACAGAGGAACGCGTCCAGGCGAGTTTTGAATGTCTCCAGAGAAGGAGACTCCACAACCTCCCTGGGCAGCCCCTGCCAGTGTTCAGTCACTCTCACTGTGAAGAAGTTTTTTCTCATATTTCAGTGGAACCTCCTCTGTTTCAGCTTGCATCCATTACCCCTTGTCCTATCAGTGGATGTTGCTGAGAAGAGCCTGGCTCCATCCTCCTGACACTCACCCTTTACATATTTATAAACGTTAATAAGGTCACCCCTCAGTCTCCTCTTCTCCAAGCTCAAGCAGCTCCCTCAGCCTTTCCTCATATGGGAGATGCCGGTTGGCTGCAAAGCCAAAGATTCAGCTCCAGAACTGAAGTTCTCCTATCAGCTGTGATTGCTCCTGTACATCGTTGAGGAGTTGTTATGGCACCATTTTCTTCTGACAAGGATGTACCAGCGCAGAGGAAATCAAGCCAGTGTTATCTCATGCACTGAAAATACTTGTAGCATCTCAAAAGTTTGAATAAACATTTCTTCCTCCACTTTAGGGGTTACAGGATTCTCTCTCCTTTTCTATATGCTGCTAATGTGGTAGAAGTATTTACTATCTCATTTTATACCATGAGGTGAGGACTTAATTGGGAGACGACAGAGGAAAACTTCAGACTTAAGTCTCTGATCTCCCCGTGTTCCCGTGAAGAGCACTTCTCTTCATGCTGAAGTGCAGCCGTGCATCAGCTCTGCCTACTCCCAGGGCCTGCACACCCTCCCGAAATGTGTGGCAATCCTAGAACACCTGTGTTTGGCACGATGACGGCAAAATGAAGCATCTAATGAGCTTCCCGACTGAGACTGCTGCCTACTGCAAGCAGGGAAGAGGCTCTGCCTGCTTTGGCCAGCAGGTAGGAGGGACCGATACATGTTACCCAAAACGAAACCCAGCCAAAAGTTGGAGAATGGAATGAATAGACACGGATTTTCCTTTCCATGATATAGAACTGTTCTAGACACTCTGACAAACAGTCTTGAGAACTGATACTCCAAAATCCGGCTTTTCCTGCAAATAATCAGTTAGTTTTGCATGGTAAAGCCCACAACTTCATAAAAAGCTGATGTGTTGCACTGTACTTCAATGTTTTCCTGGAGAGTAATCACCTTTAAATAAGGTGAAAGGCCATTAAACTGGTGAAAGGCCTCAAGGATAAATCTTACGAGGAACGATTAAGGGAGCTGGGACTGTTTAGCTGGAGGACGAGGAGGCTCAGGGGAGACCTCATCACTCTCTACAGCTGCTTGAAAGGACATTGTAGAGAAGCTGGTGCTGGTCTCTTCTCACAGGCAATGAGCAATAGAACGAGAGGGAATGGCTTCAAGCTGCAGCAGGGTAGGGTTAGGATGGACATGAGGAAAAAATTCTTCCCAGAAAGAGTGGTCAGAGCCTGGAATGGGCTGCCCAGGGAAGTGGTGGAGTTCCCAATTCCTGACTGCATTTCAGAGTAAGTTGGATGTGGTGTTGAGGGATCTGGTGTAGGGGAGAACTTTGTAGAGTGGGGCTGATGGTTGGACTCCATGATCCCAAGGGTCTCTCCCAACCAAAATGATTCTATGATTCTAATGTGCACTTCCCTTTTTTCCTTTCATTGCAAGTGAACCATTGCATCTTTGCAAGTGCTCATCTGAATTTTTTGAGGTTTTTTTTTTGTTTGTTTGTTTTTTAATCTTGTTTTACCTGTTTGGCATAAACTGAAAGAAAAACCAAAAGGAATGGACCTAACATTCTGAGCGAGAGGCTGAATGCAGCAGGTGAAAAGTGCCGTAACTCAGTCACATCGTTAAATGCTGTCGTCGCTGGATTGCAAAATCAGTCCTTTTAACTGCCTGCCTTTGAAATGGTTCTCTGACACTCGCTGCTACGCACCTCAGTTCAGCTTCACTGTCATCTTCAATCTCAGGTTTCAATACTGGGCTTTCAGTCTGTGCTGCCAGCATCTTTACTCTCGGCATAACTGATCTTCCTACCCTGCTTTCTGCACCTCAAATAGCGCAGGCACAGCATCCTCACACTAGATGAAGGGAAAGGCTGGAGCATCAGGTTCTGCAAAGGAACTGAGTTGTTTGAAAGTTTTCAACTCCTCTTATCTAAAAGATAATATTATATTGGCTGGGAAATCCAGGTTGATAAAAGAAGGTGGACGTGTGGGTGAAGCATGTGTATGAGGACAGCACAGATACGATTTCCAAGACCAGCTACGTTTTGAACACAATGTCAGAGAACCCAAGGAAAGCCATACCTTAAAAACTGAACACTGACAGCTGATACTGCCAGTGAATGAGCAAAATTACAACATCACTTCCTTTCGGCACATTTTTCCCATTATTCTCCTTCAAGCCTTCTCTTGGATGTATGTTTTCTGTCCTGCTTCAGCTTTCATTTTCTTTCTTAATTGAACCATGTAGCTGTAAATCCAAAAATTAATACTTTAGGAAAAAGAAAGAGGGGAGTGGAAGAAAGCCTTTTATTTGTTAGAAAACTTCAGATCATTTAAAAGTTGGATCCTGAGGGCAGCAATGCCACAGAAGTGAGAATTGCTTTGAAATGTGTATTTTGCAATGTGCTGCTTTTGGTGGGAAAAGGATCAAAATGTTAATCTGCTCTTATGATTTCACACACAGATACACAAGTCCATATACAGGTACACATTTACACACGTTTATATATAGATGTGTACACAAATATCTCTGTTTGTATTATCCCACGGTCTGGATTTAGGTAAAACTTACAAACATTTTCCCTCTCCCCAGGTCAGCCCAGCACAGAAGACTCACGTGTCCCTCCCAGGTCTTATCCTGGAGGCATTTTTGAGAACATTTTCCCTGTGATCCCTTGGCTTTTCCAGTACCGTGTGGGCAGCACTCAGAGCTGGAGCTATCCACTGGTGCTTACTGGAAAAGCCCCCTTTGGTCAGTCCTGACACAAGAGGTTAGTAGTGAGTGCTGGAAGTGAGAGAAGGGATAGCACAGAGTCGGCGCCTTGCAAAAGCGGTGGGGGAATCTCCCTTTCTAGAGGTGGCCTCGGTTTAAAAGGCCAAAGCCCTCTATGCAAGACCAAAACAGATCTGTACAGGAGGGTGGGCTGCTGGTCCTTGCCTAAGTGGGTCCTGTTCAGTGCTCGCTACTCTCTGGTTGTTTCACCTGGTGGGCTACCGATAGACCCAGCTTTTGTGAACCAAACAGTTTTCCCTGCACAACTGCAGCATGACGTGAAGGTTTGCTGTAGGTACAAACTGCAGAGCACACATCTGCCTCTTGGTTCATCGCCATGTCCACCATCCAAATGCTGAAGGGGTCTTCTCTTGAGTGCCCTGTAATTTCTTCCCTAGCACTTGTGTAAGGTGGCCATGACCTTTTGCAAGAAAAGCTTGGCAATTTTAAGACCTAGATGCCAGGCTCAGGGGTTTATTTTCTCATTAGGGGCAAAATGTGTCTGCTTGCAGCTGTGCTGGCTGCTCATGAAGACCCAGCTCAGTGGATCTTGGCTGCTGAGCCCAGCTATCTTGTGCCAAGGTAGGCAAGGAGGCCTCACACTGCTGTAAATCTTAAAAATACACTTTTAAGGAATGAGTTCCCTGTGTTTTCATGTCATTTCCTTTTCCTTACAGGACTGAGCATCCCGTGTTATGCTGCCAGCTTTCTAGTCCTTCCACCACAGCAAAACACAGAATGCGGTCATACATTGCCAGTCTGCCCATATCTAAATATTTTTTCTTTAAAGTTCATTTGAAATTATGCATTTGTTATGGAAATATAGGGTCTCAGAAAAGGTAAGGAGGCTTTATTTCTACATCTTGCTATCTTTTTCAAGATCTTCACAGTGTTTACTCAGTTTTCTATTGACTTAAAGGAATCAGAGGCCAGCTCCAAATCTTCCAAACAGACTCTCTGCTGCAAGAAATGATACTGTAATTTCTTACTTCAGGACATTTCTTACAGTTATGTGGGAATTCAAAAGTATATATATAGAACTGGGAGCTATACAAACAGAATTATGTTTACAATGTAAATGTTTACCATATAATCTGACCTGCTCTTGCCTCCAGGCAATGGTACTGTTATTAGCCAGGAGGCTAGATATTTTTAGTTTTCCCTGTTATACATAGCCTCATCATGTACTTAGACATTTGTCCATTCATTTTTGACATGGAAAATATTTATCAATAAATAGATTTCTGAGAGGAAGATATCGGTATTAGTTGCAGAAAATACTTTAAAGAAGTGACAGATTTAAATGAGGGTTATAAAGTTGCCTGCAAATTTAAAGGAGACCTTTAAATCACTAAAATGGATTTCTGTTAAGTTTTCTCATGCTGGGGAATTCTTGGAGGAGTAAAGAAAAATTAGTATATAAAAAAGCAAACAGGCCAATCCAGGCTGGTTGGCTTGACTATGAGTCCGAAGCTGAACATTGGAAAGATGCGGTTGGATGCAGTCAGTGAAAGATTTAAGACAACATCAATCGCACCAACCAAGGGCATTTTGTGAAAAATGATTCTTGCAAAGTATATACGAAATCTATTCTGATGGGGTCAAAAATTTAATTATTGAAATTAACTTTCAACAGTAGGGCTGCGAAATAATTTGCAGCATTTAATTAAAGTCACAGGCAAGAGCATATCATGTGCTATCAAATAGAAACTAGACCGTCCAAGGAAAGCTGACAGCATAGGAAAGCTGACAGCATAGGAAAGCTGACAGCAGGCTTGGGGAAGTGTGGCTGGAGAGCTGCCTGGCAGAAAAGGACCTGGGGGTGCTGGTCGACAGGAGGCTGAACATGAGCCAGCAGTGTGCCCAGGTGGCCAAGAAGGCCAATGGCATCCTGGCTTGCATAAAGAATAGTGTGACCAGCAGAAGTAGGGAGGTGATTGTCCCCCTGTACTCAGCACTGGTGAGACCGCACCTTGAGTATTGTGTCCAGTTCTGGGCACCTCAGCACAAGAGAGATATCGAGGTGCTGGAGCGAGTACAGAGGAGGGCAACAAAGCTGGTGAGAGGCCTGGAGAACAAGGCTTATGAGGATCGATTGAGGGAGTTGGGGTTGTTTAGTCTGAGGAAGAGGAGGCTGAGGGGAGACCTCATCACTCTCTACAACTGCTTGAAAGGGCACTGTAGAGATATTGGTGCTGGTCTCTTCTCACAGGCAATGAGTGACAGGACAAGAGGGAATGGCTGCAAGCTGCCGCAGGGTAGGGTTAGGCTAGACATTAGGAAAAAATTTTTCACGGAGAGAGTGGTCAGTCAGTGGAATCAGCTGCCCCAGGGAGGTGGTGGAGTCACCCTCCCTGACTGTGTTTAAGAGCAGATTAGATGTGGTGTTGAGGGATCTAGTGTAGGGGAGAACTTGTAGAGTAGGGCTGATGGTTGGACTTGATGATCCCAGGGGTCTCTTCCAACCTAAATGATTCTATGATTCTATGATAGTTCAAATGAGAGCCAGATTCTGATGCTGGTGAGCAAAGGCAACCTTGGTGAGCTTCTGTCCCCAACTGTTCTGCCTTCTCTTGTCTATTCTGCCCTTCAAATGTCAGAGGTGAGTCAGGCAGATCTCCTCCTTTAGGTACCCATGTAGACACAGAAAAGTATTGCCAACCCCAGCAGATGATGAGCTGTTCATGGCTTGTTCAGGATGCTTCAGGGTTGCAGTGGTCCTGGCAGGCATTTTTTTGTCCTTGCTCACAAGGCTGATGTTTACTTTTTGTTTTTTAACAGTGATAGTCTAACACCATTGTTATTACCTCATTAGCCCTAGACCCAACAAAATGATGAGCAGCATTGAAACAAACAGTTTCTATCTCATATGGAGCCTCTGTACACTTTTTACCACAATGTACACGCTAATCAGTATAACTGTACTGCACTGCACTGTAATTATACTGATTAACGTGTACATTGGTGGTAAAAAGTACACAGTGTTAGGAATACTAATGCTAAATTGTTTGGTGCTGTTTTCAGGACAGCGTGCCTATGGAAAAGCCAGGGCTGGAGACCACAGAGAGGATCCTAACTAGGCAACACATAAAGGAGAAAATACCTCCTTTCGCAGCTTCACTGTGGATGAGGAGCAGAGAATAAACCCTCTGAGGCAGCTTTCAGTCAGCCCTTCTAACCTACAGGTCAGACTGCACTGGAAATAAACAGCAGGATCTGACTTGTCAGCAGGGGTCTGTAGGAAAAGTACTCTCAGGAGCACTGGCTTCACTGTAAACTGGAGTCAGCTACATGTCTGGGCTGTGAATTGGATAAAAGGTCCAGCCTCAAAGCATGTGGCGGGGCAGCACATTCTTGCATGACAGTGTTCACTGCGCGTTCCCGCTGGGAAAATAGTCTGAGGGTTACTCATTCATACAGCAGCATCCTTCTCACCGGACCTTCACAAAGGTGAGAATAAGCCTTGATCTTAGGCGAAATGTGACAACTGCTCCCTGATAACTGCAGCTCCTTATCAGTGCGGGAAATGTGACCAGTGCTTGATCAAGTACAACGTTTTAGACCTCTTGAGGGTGGTTTCAGGTTCCCAGAGAAGCCATTTCCCCCTCCTAAAGTGAGAATTAAATTCACGGCTTTAAGATGAAATAATATTGCTCAGTGGTGAGGGTCAGCCTCTTCGGAGCCGGCCCAGCCGTGTCTGCAGCGACTGATCCCGAGGCCCGGGGGGAGGCCTGGGACAGCACCACCACCTGGCAGCGGCCACCAGCTCTCAGGAGAGCGGCTGAGGTGGCCTGGGCACTGCCAGGGCAGTGACCGCTGCTCCCACGTCTGGGCACAGCCAGCACCACCTGCAGGGGTCAAAAAGCCTCCCAGAGGACTAGTCCCTGCCCACACGATCCATGGCGAGGAACCTGTGTGTGTGGGCTAGTGTGTAAGGTTAATTTCAGCCCCTCTAAGTGGTCTGGGGACTAGGTTGCCCATCCCAGCTGAGCTGTGAGGTGTCAGTTCCTAGTAGACCAGCCGTGGTTGCCACCTGGTCAAAGGCAGTTGTCTGAAAAGCTGTGGCACCCAGACAGAGGCCTCATGCAAACATGAGGGTGTCCAGGCTTCTGGCTGCAGAGAGTG
>VZTM01020723.1:0-72197 GCA_013400555.1 Jacana jacana
TGTGGGATCAACTTATAACAAACCCCACCTTGCTGCTTCTCTCCAAAATGGAGCCAGCAACTCCTCATATGCTGAGACAACCAAACCATCGCCAAGTGTCTCACTTGGTCCTGTCACCTTCCAGATCTCACTGGCTTCCAGCAGTCCTTGCACCAAGTGCCATGCTGTCATCTTGTACTGTTTAGTGCCCCAACTTCCATGAATCAACTGTAGCATTTTCATCTCCTACAATGCTTAACCGGGACAAGTGCCAGCATATACATTGCTGAAGCATTGCTTAGTGAAGAGTATACAGAGCCATAACACCAACCAAAAGGTTTCAAGTGGTAACTATTCAGCTACAATAATAAATAATACATATACTTTCAAGTGTTCACTCATTTCCTGAGCATCTCCCATAAATATCTAACCAGTAAAGCATGCTTTGAACTGAGACACTTGGATTCCCCACCCCCCCCCACCCCCCTTCTAACTCTGTGCTACTTACTTAAAATAGAAAATTCACTAGGAGAAAGACAGGTTGAAAGGTAACAGGATTTTGGAAATATTTTGAGCACTCAAACTTGCTCTGAACAACAAATATCCAATAAGCATTTAATTTTTTTTTCAATCTTGCATTATTTTATCAACACCTGTTTTAATCCTTTCAGCCAGCCAGGCTGCTGGTCAACAGTCTTCACCAACAAGCATCACATGTGATGCTTACTGGTCAGGCTGCACCCAAAGCTGCCTTCACTGAAGTGCAAGAGCTTTCCTTTTAACACACATGGCTTCAAAAGCCTGAACTAGAAATTCCAAGTGTTGCATTAAAAACAACAAAAAAAAGTAAAAGAAATCAGCGACAATCTTCCCCCAAAAGGGAAAACAGTTGTGAAGACAGCTGGAATGCTTTCCGCAGCCTTCAGCATATGCTAAAGAAGGGGCTGGAAAAAGGTCGGTGTCATTTGGCTCTTAGTAAGGCTTAAATGAGCTTCAGCCCTTTAGGTGGGGGCTGGCCAGTCTGACAGAAGTTACTTTACAATACTGAGCCCTGGTGCCCAGCAGGACACCCCACCGCAGGCAGTCTGTGCCAAAAGTTGCTCTCCTTGCTGTCCCTCCTAGAGAAGGTCCTTGGGTAACACTGGTCTCACACTGGCCTCTGCACCACATCCAGACTCCTCTTTACCACGGCACAGGAACATTCAGCTATAATCACCCATCCCATCAGGGCTGAACAGGGCTTTTAAGCTACATATTTTGAAAGAAGGTGCAAAAAACCTACCTTAATATTCCAGCAGGTACCTAATCCCTTAAACTCTCCTGGAGAGGTGCTTTTCATTTCTAAAGAAAAGTGAGTTAATGTTCTTGCCAGTGCTGTTAATCAGAGCAGCAAAGCCTCTTTTCGTCGCACAGGGCCCAGGTGACTGTTTCTAAGGGATTAGCTGTTACCGCATTTAGTTCAGTAAAGGGTTTATCTCAGCCACATTCACAAAGGCCGACTGTGAAGACATTTGCCCACCGAATTCCCACAGGCTGACACCTCAAGCAGCTGAGGGGCTCAGAGCATATCCTAGGAAGGTATGAAGTGGTAATTGCTAGTAATAGGGAGTTTTCCAACTGTCTCCAGCAAAAGAAGCCAAGGCAAGAGGTTATTTTTTTTTTTGAGGGATCCAGCTACCATGAGCTGCCTGGTGTACTGGGCTCTCCAGACAGAAGAAAGGTGAGGGAAGATCTTCAAAAGCTGCCCCAGGGCAGGCACAGAGTCTTTAATCAATCTGCTAATTGTCACGCCAGCTGCCATCAGGGACATGTGGCTTCCAAACCCATGCAACATGCATTCCAGGGAGCCTCTGAAAGTTACATGAGGTGAAGCTACTGGGCTTTTGCCGCCACCTTTAATCTAGAGCTCAGCCAGACTCTATACTAAACACTGCAAGTCTGGAGCAGTGCTAAAGGAGGCACTGGTGTCTGCAGCCACCGTCATGGTTTCAAAGACGACAACCAGTTAGGCATCCAGGCTCTTCTCAAGCCTGTACAAGCTTCCAGCTGATCAAAAGCAATCACGTTTTAATAATCTAGATTTCGTGCACTACTGTTCCCTCTGGCACTGATCAAGCATTTCAATTCCCAAGTCACTGCCAGCTCCATCCTCTTGGGCAATGACTCAGGTTTTTATTAGTGCTAAGTTCAAACACTGAAGCTTTGGGACTGCTTCCTAAACCCTTCAGCAGGCCAGGGGGAAATTCATATTTTCCCCTCTTGCTCATTGAGAAAGGAGGCTGGGGTGGGGCTGGAAAGACTTATAAAGTCCTGGGCACCCAAGGATAAGAAATTCCACTCTGATGATGCATCTTGCACAGCACTCACTGCCTCCATCATGCCAACACGGCTGCCTGCAGCCCCAGAGAGGACTGTTATGACAGCAGTGTCAAATGGCTGAATTAAGAAGTACTGAAAAAGAGGGCTGGGAGGAGAATGCCTCAGTATACCAGTGAGTGGGACAACACCAGGCATTTAGAAGAATGACAAAGGCGGTTTTAGCAAATGGAAGGGGGAAATAAAGGAGAAATTAGATTGAAGATAGAAAACAATTTCCTAGCGTTTGGCATGCTCTAAAATTAGTGCTGTAATGGATCTCATCAGCCAGCATTTATCTTCTATTCTAAAGACAAGAATTCAAATAAGCAAGCTGCAGCAAGAGAAGCCCTTGCTTAGCTGCGCAGTCAACCTCTAAAACAGTCAACAACACAAACCTACCCCATTCCTGCTATCACTTGCTTGGGATTTTTGTAAATGACAACTCAAGTTGGAGACCCATTTTGCTTGGCCACTTACAACCCCACCAGACAGAACCGCCAGAGTAGGAAGCGCCAGGCTGCCTATGGCAGAGTGCTGTATCCCAGGCCAGAGGTTTCTTGCATTCGTACAACTGTATGAGACAACTGAAGGAGTCCCAAAAGCAGCAAGTTACAGCCTGTGCTTTGATGAATGTCACTCCTGCTGTCCCCAAGGAACAAGCCCTGCTCACCTGGCTCATGCCTAGACGAGGAGACACTTATGGCTCTGCTGTCTTTCTGTGACTGCACAGAGGCAGCTCTCACCTGGCTGGCTCAAACCCACTCTGTCCCCAAATCCCCACACATGGGTCACCAGATCACAGGAGGATGTGCTGATACACATCAGCATCCCCACTTGCTGCATGCCTTGAAGGCCCACAAAGTTCTGGCACAAACAAAGGCTGTGTGGTTTTTAATTGAAAAAACAAGCAGCAAATCACTACAGGCTTTGTCTGCAACTCTCAGTTATACTTCCACTTTTAAACATACACTCACCGGGTATGTAACACATCACTAAGCACCAGGGACACACAGCACTTCATGGGTAACTCTGGAAAGGCCACTAAGTTCAGCTATGAGCAGTGCTGGGAACACCGGTATGATGCAAAGTTTCAAAGTTTTAGAACAAATCCCTGATGGCAGAGGAGAACTGGCAGCATCACACTGTTATGATGTATCAGAGATATTTCAGGCAGCCAGATATTCCCATGCAGAAACCCAGAAAAAGTCTCCTCCTTGCTCCCCCAACTGCCTTTCTTTGCATTATTGCTAACATGGATGTGACTCACTAGGGTTGGGTTTATATTAAACTACTGAAACAGATTGTTTGGCTGTTATGTAAATCCAGTAAATGTTAAAATACTATAATAAATCAGTCAAGCAGTTACTGTAGCCAGCTCTCCAGAGACATAAGAGAACTTTATATTTTTATTTTTTTTTAAAGGGAGAGGTGGAAAAAAAAAATAATAAAATCACAGCAGCCTTTCAGCAGAGGGAGAGCCATGCTGATGGCTGCAGGATCCCCCCCATCAGTGCCCTGCCCAGCTACATACAGGTAAGTCACCCGATTGCCACTCTGCACAAGTGAAGTTATGCAGCATCACCTGCACAAAACCCAAGCTGTCAGCAGAACTGCCTTGTTACCAAACAGTGGTGCAACCTCAGGGAAGATCAGTATGATAGTACTGATGCTGAGGTTAGGACTTCAGCCATACCACACTTTAAACTAAAATAGACCCCAAACCAGGCATGAGGGTGCCACCTCCCATCCTGCCAGTGGGAGGGAGGTTGTTTTAGGAGCTGCCCTTCTCTGGTGGAGCAGAAGGCATCTGCCACCCAGAAAAAAGTTTCACAATGACATCAGCAAATAGTCCCAAGAACAGATTTTAAAATTTGCAAACACAAGTGTTTTTACCAGAAACCTGACTCCACACTTTCAAACAGTCTACAAGCCAAAGAATTAATCGGAAAAGAATTATCTGGCAAATAATCTGCAACAATAAGCAAAACCAGAGCATATCACCATCTGCTCACAGATGCTTCCTAGGCGAATAATAAACATTCAAATTAAAGTCTTCCCTTTGTATCCAATTGTTGATAACCAAGCTACCATACTCAAAATGCTCCTATACCTACACTAGCAGAAAAAGGAAGCAAGTAGAAAATAAGAACCCAAATCTTAATTTTATGTAAAGTGTATTAGTTAAGCTGCCACTTGAATGGGCCACATGGCTCAACCCAGGCACCTGCTCAGCTTCAGGGGCTGCTTTAAGTGCCATATTCCACATCACACTAAAGAGCATCTGGAGCCTGTGGGTATGAGACGCCCTCCAGGATTGGGCACACCTGGACAAGCACATCTGGACAGGGGACAGTGATCTGCTTGCCTGTGCACTGGCAAAGCACAAGCTCCATTTCTATGTGCCCCAGAGATGAGACTGTAGAGCAATGTAGTCACAGCACTGAAATGAAGTGGAAGAGATCTGAGCTCTGTTTAATTATACATAGTCTGGGAAAGTCTCTGCTTTTGTTAAACACTGCCTCAGAAGAACAGAGCTGAGTAATCCACCAATGGGGGAAAACGTGCTCTTTAGCTACAAGGTGTTATTATTACAGGCTTAATATCAAAATGGCTTGTTCAGCTTAAATATTAGACTGGAGTAAATGTTCCCAGCCTTGGCAAGACTCAGAGATACTATAGATTACATTACCCACCTACATATGCCAAAGGTTCACATGGAGAGGAGTCTTTTGTCTAGAGAGACAAGGCATTGATTTGCACCAGGTTTCCAAGGCACAGCAAAACTGGTCAGACAGATTATAGGAGAGTGTGCATGTCACAATGGGCATCAACAGGGATGGGAGGCAGTACTGCAGCACTGGCTGGGGCCAGCGGCATTACAGGGTGGCTGAAGGAACTCCAGGAATGGATGACGCAAGGACAGGCCATCTGGGAAATGCTCCACACATGTCCTGAATCCTGAGGGCACCTTGACCAGCACCATGTGTTCAACACTAAACTTGTACCCTGCTTAACCTTGGGCTACTGCTTCCTTGCTTTCCCCTTCTGCAAAACAGAGGTGATCACATACAAACACTTAAGCAAAAGGCTTTGGAGCAGTGGGTTAAGCAGTGTTACAGCTACTGAGCCTGTCCTTGGGGAATCCAGCCTGCACCAAGCAGCCACTGATTGCCCTGTGCCACCACAGCATTGCTGACACCAGCGCCCACTCACCTCACTGCAGGTGCAACCAGCCCCTAGCTGACTCTCATCTCAAACACCCAAGTCATTGCAAACAAGAATCATAACAATCCAAGACTTCTGAAAAACCATGACATTTACAGCTCTTTTTAAGCATTCAGTAAAGAGGATTCTCTTACTTCAAGTTGAAGAACAAACCCTTTCTCTGTCCTTTATTTGCTAATTAAATGCATTCATTGTATTCAGATCTCATTTTTTGTGCATAATGTTTTGCCCATTTGTTTGGTTAAAAAAGAACCCAACCACCCAGCTCCATTAAGCTAATTAGACGCATTCAGCCATTGGTTACTATTCTGAAGTACTTTACAATTATTCTCCCCATTTATTAAATCTCCTCTGAGGATTTTATTTTCTGTGCTTCACTCTTTATTAGCCAGCACCCCAGTCAAACTGCATTTGCCCACTCCTTACCCACATGCAAGCATCCCACCAATTCCTCCAATGCTTGGATCTGACACTGTTCAGGTCATCCTGACCTCAAAACACATTATCTTCCTCCCTTTGTGCATCAGAGGCTCAATGCTGCCTGCCTGAGGACTGCTGGGGATGTGTTAATAAGAGCACCATAAATTCTGTTTCCTGGGGAGCCGTGACCAGCTGAAGACTGTAGAGGTTTCTCTCTTCCATACTTACTCCCCATATGAGCTTTTAAAAGAACATTTTGGTCTCAGAAAGGCTCAGGGCCACTGTCTGAAGTGAACCATTCACAGAGGATGAAAACTAACACCAACTGAACTGGTGTAGCACTGGCATGGCTGTGTGGCATCATGCAAGTTTGCCTTGCTGGCAGTCCCGTACAGGCTTCTAAGGTGTCTCTCAGGTTCAGGTGCTGTACTAAGCGGTGGTCACGCAAGGTATCTGCGGCCTGGACCTCCAACATGCTAGTCTCCTCATGCTCTCTGCTCCACTGCAGAGAGCATGCAGCAACTCTGAGGCTCGGTCTCCATGTATCCAAGCATTGCTGCCCCTCTGCTCTTCTAAAATGACCCAAATTTTGACCAGTGCTGCCCTCCACCCCTCAAGCCCAGCCCTTCAGAAACAGTAACAGGACAAGAATCAAATCAGGACCAAGCATTGAGTGCAAGCAAAGGGAAAGAATGGCACTAGAAGGATTGCAAGAGAGTGCTGCTTCTCTCAAGTCCCTAAGTCACCGTGGGAAAAGCAGACATAATGGCTGGAGCCCCTCATCATAACATCTTCCCCCTTTATTCAGCTATCCATTCCCATAAGAACTTGTAACAGCGCATCTTTGAAGCCTTAACCACTGCAAGACAACTCCAGGAAGAGAAAGATTCCAGGAGCTGATTGGTGCCAGGATGGGAGACAGGACTGACACGTACACAGCATGTGTCTGGCATGTCTTTTACATGGGATCTGGTTTCAGAAGGAAGTCAGGTTAAAAAAAATAATTTGAATACAAATTTTTAAACATCAAGCTTTGGTTTATATGGTTCTAGTCCCACCTCCTGGCACCTGCTGACACCAAGACCTCCCATCCTGAGAAGGAGCTGCAAGAGATAAAGATGAAATTGCACTCATGTACATTATGACTGCTTCTTCCTTCCTGAATCAGCACTAAGTTTGATATGTAGGTCAAGAGCTTCTAGAAAACAAGCCAGCAGATCATTTATAGGAAAAGCCACACTGAGCCAGGCCAGATAGCCACTTTGCCCTGATTTGTCTGCAGCAGGGGCTAGTAGCAGATGCTTGAAGGGGTGCTGGTGCAGAAATTAAGAGCTAATAAGAGCAGAAACAGTAACGATAACAAGGAAAAAATTAGAGTTTCTCCTTCTGACAGCATCTCCCAGCTTCAAGCTGTTACTCAGGGAGCCCTGGAAAGAGCATCTCTGAATTTGACTACCACCATTTTGAAGCTATTTTTTCAGCCTCCATGGCGCGGTAGGGAATTGAGCTCTGCAACATGACAAGCACAGTACAGAAGGCACTACTTGTGCCATACTTACAAGTCACACAGGGAAGTTCAGGTACCCCCAATACCTATCTCAGATGGCATTAGAAAGGATAAACACCCCTACATATTCATTGCCCCATGGTAGACCCCAGCACAGGGTCTGTCAGCAGGAAGACAACACAAACACTTAGCACAGTGTTACAGACCAAAGGAAAGTAACTGTCCACTTCTATTAATTTCTATAATCCCAGTCCAACATCTATTATTTGGGCTAGGGAAAAAAAAGCCAGTATTCATTCTCTTGGTATAAAAGGTGGTTACACTTGCAAGAAATCACCTGGTGGTAATTTAACTGAAGGAGGAAGAAATGTAGAGGTTGATATAGCTGTGATTTGACATGGGCTGACCTGGGGCCTGAGGAGAACCTTAATGATATTTCCTCCAGGCCAGCCTGTTCTCCTTGGTTCAACTGTAATTAGCTTTCCCTTTTTGACATCCAGGCAGAGAGCCTAGACCAGCTCTTGAAAACATGGCCAGGTTATTATAACTTTTCAATAGTCTGGCAACAGCATCAACTAGTAGAAAGCTTGCTGCCCCACTGTGCTTAATGCTGTAAGGCACACTGAAAGGCAAGCTTTGGCTCAGAGTTTATAATCAAAGCAGACATTAAAATGAGAGCTTAAGAAATTATCCCCCAAAAGACAGTGCATTCAAGCGGGTGCTGAACTCCCTCGAAACTCTAGCCCCAGCTGGCACCTGCACAAACAAGCCTACTATGCCTGCTCAGGGAGCAGCAGCAAGGAAAGCCCTACCAAGTGACACAGGGCTATCATTTGAGGCATGATCTTTTTGAAAAGTTCATACAATATAACAACATTTGGGACCTGCTGACCACTCAGTAGATGAATCATACTCCCAGATAAGCTAAAAAAGAAAGGAAAGAGAGAAACATCTTGGTCCCTCCTTAATGCTTCCTTTCATTCGTCTTCCAGGTTTGGGGCCTTCCAAATTCACTCTATGTTGGGGTCACAGAGAAACAGTTTTCCCATATACCATTTAAAATGTGACAGTCACCCAGTTACAGGCCTCCAGCAGATCTTGAGGGCACACAAATATCACACTCTGGCTGTACACAGAGCTCTTAAATTGGCCCCATGAAACTTGCCCAAAGAGCATGATCAAGAGCTCTCAAAAGCTGCAGGGAGGGCGAGATTATGAGCTCCACACTGCCTCTTCATGGGTCCACAGCTTTTGTGAAATCTTATTCCAGTTACACTGAACGGCCAGCAGCTCTGCAGCCCTCCAGAGAGGGGAGGGATGGAAGATCAGGCCTTCCTGACAAGCTCTGCCTCCTCAAGCAGATGGGAAAACCAAAACCAAAGGGAGAACACTGAGGGCTGGGTTTGAGGTCCTGGGAAATGTAAAACAAGCTGCTCTCTGAACCTCCCTTCCCTCATCAGCAGTATTTCTTTATTTTAGCCTTAAGGAGAAACTAAAATTGCCAAGGACTAATTCAGGCTGTTCTTAAAGTGCCACCAAGGAGTAGGGATCTCCATTGCACATCCCACCCTCTGTGCAGGAATCACGGGACAAAGAGTGCTGGAAAACTAAGGCATACATTAGTCAAACTTGAAAGCCAATGCTGGCTTTCAGCCAGGGGCTACTCCAGATGTGATCTGTGTCCTGCATCTACGGTTTCGCTGCTTTACAAATTCCTTTCCTCACACAGGTCCACAGTGGGGACAATGATCTTTTCCCTCTGCGGAAAGGGCTGCCGGTCCCAAACAGGAAAAGGCTACAGATTTCCAAAGGGACAAATCACGTGCTTCACTTCCCTGAAATCCCTTTATTCAGGTTGAATTCACCAGCTTCAATCACCTTCCCAGCAACCAGTTCAGGGAAACTGGTCAGTACCCATGGCATTGACAAACACCATCCCACCCACCCATTTCAAATGAAAAACTCACAGGGAAAGCCACACTCATTAACCAAAATAGTGCTAACAAGAGGGTGGTCAGTCCCATCTCCCCATCACCTGATGAACAGGGTGACCCCAGGCAATCTGTGCCAAAACCAATAATAGAAGTAGCAGTGCCACAGCACCATGTGAACTCTGGACTTACATCCTCCAATGAAGCCACCAACCCCTCCCAAACACAAAATTCCCTTCAGTGGTTTCTACTTGGAATGAGCCAATGTATCAGCCAACCCAGAGGATAGCAGAAGGATGCTACTGCCCAACAGAGACTTCCAGCAGGAGACAAATGCACTGCAGAAGGGAGACCTACCCTTCAATCTAGCCTGCTTACTCCCAAGCTTCCTTTTTGTTTCCCTGAGATGACGTCTGCAGCTAAATGAACACATTACAGCAGAAATTTTATTCTTAATTTGCCCCTTGGGCGTTTCACTGACCCTACCAAGAGCTATATTTAAATGTGCAATTTCCTGGCTAGGCTCATTTGCAGTCCCTTCCCCCTGGCTGCCTCTGCAAGCCTGGCCCAGAATCCAATTAGCTACTACCACCCTTTAAATCAAAGGAATTAAAAAACTCAAACAAGAAAAATAAAATTAAGGATTTTAATTACATCATTCTTATTATATGTCTAAATACTTAGAATTCCCATGCTCTCTAGGAGGTGGGCCTGAAAGGCTAGAAGTTACAAGTTTCCAAGCAGACAGAATTGTAGCCAGAACAAAGGGTTTGACAGGACAGAGGCTCTGCCCACCCTAATCATCAGTGTGGTTGGTTTAATGCTCTCTAGAGCCGGATGGGGGACCTGCCCGGCACCAGGGGAAGGAGCAGCTGCTCTCCAGCATTTGTGAGACATATAGCAAGCCCAACAGCTTCCAGCTTCATACACCAGCCAAATACATGCAGCCCAGCTGGTTTTCATGTGAGGAACCTCTTTTCATCATCATCACCCTCCATGTTATGGTTGCAGTTTTCAGAGGAGCTGAAAGCAAAAGGATCCAAAGGCCACAGATACTTTGGACATCCCTTCTACTTGGATCCCACCTTATGGCAACTACTGTTTAGGGAACAAGACTCAGACAAAAAACAGCCAGACATTTAGTCAGAGACAACCATATCTTCCACAAACAAGCCCAGAAAGCATTCAGCTCTGCTTCTCAATAAGCAACCTGGCAAACAGAGGTCTGGTTTGCTTCTGGGATTTGGTGGTGTCATACTTACTCCTTGACCAGTTTCAGCCGGCCATAGGCAAACCACTACGTTCCCATCAGCCCCAGCTTTGCACTGGAGCAAGGCAAGTAGGACACAGATTCCAAAGGCCGTGTAGCCCAGGTCTTCGCTGTGACAAAGGGGTGTTTCACTCGCTTCCCTGTTATGTCCTTTAAGGCTCCAGCTTTTGCAGGTCAGGTTTACAACTGAGCTTTGCTGTGGCTATTCAGGATTGATAGTCATCTCAGAGCATCTTCAGAGACTTCTCCTCAGCCCCTCCTGCTCAGCAGCCTGTGCTCCAGCTCTTGGCTTCCTGCCTTCCTCCAGAAGCTGCTCAGATGATCCCTAAAAAACCTTTGATGAATCTCCACTAGATGATGTCCAGCCAGAGGATGAGGCCATGCAGTGCAGGCAGAGCCTGGCACTGGGAGGTTGGAAAGCATCAGGAGAATGGACATGCCATTTTTATCAAGGTGGCTGACAGAGCACCACAGCCTCAACACAGCTAGCAAGGCTGAAGAAGGGTTCAGAAGAGGTCAAAGACTTTGGAAGAGCCAAATTGTTTCTTGATGTTATCAAGTAAGCAGTGGCTGGGAGGACTTTGCTCAAGGTATTAATTGTCCAGGTACAAACAAGTAGCCTTCAGCCACTAGCAGGAGCTCAGTCCATCCCCAACAGTGAAGTCACCTGTACCTGTTCCTGAAAAATGCACAAGGGCTTCACTCATGCCTCCTACCCCTCTAGGAACCAGACCTGACACCAAATCAGAGGACTGCAGTAATCTCACGGATAGACCAAAACACTTTTATGCTAGAGCGTTAGAGAGCTCAGCCTCCTGGGGAGTGGAGCAGGAAAGGGCTCAGTATGAGTCACAGAGTTCTTGCCAAGGAAGTAAAACAAGAACTGCAGAATCTCCGAGTAATCCACAGGTCATGACAGTGAAACAGAGAGCTTCAAGGAGGCTCAAATCAGTACACTTGCATGGTGGGACAGAGATTCTCTACAGAAAGGAGCACTGCCAAAATAGATTAAAGCAGAATGATGAAATAGCTTTTCCTAGCTGATGGCCTTCTGCAAAAGTGTCTGGCAGCTCTGTCCATGTGTATCTGTTCCTTGCTAAAAGGGAGGGTGTGGGATTGGGAAGTCAATGAAGAAAGCTAATTCCCCAGGAGATTAACAACTCTGAGCAATCTTCCTCATCTTTCACATGCAGCTAGACTGACAACTTGCAATGACACTCCACAGAGCTCCCTAACGTGCTAGAAACCAGTCTGATGGTGAAGTGTCAGCACATTTCTAGGTTAATAAAAGCTGGGGCATGGGAAGAAAGAGGGAAGGAAGGAAAGTGATTGTCTTAGAGACTGGAATGGATTTCACAGCAGGAGAACGTTTAATGTCAAAGAAATATTTATTCATACGTAAAGAACATGGAATATTAAAGACTCTGGAAGGTTTCCTTTCCTTTACAAGATCTTAGTGGAATGATAGTTTCTGTACTTCACAGACAATACATACTTAAACCCAAGTGTTTTTATCTAGCTCACAGCAAAATCTCAAGAATACGTTGGCATTGCAGCCATGCCATTAGCAGGAGGCTGGTGCACCCACTAAAAACAGTAAGCAAGGGTGAGTGACCTCCGTCCTGTGAGCTGCAAAGGCCAAGAAACTTGGGAATGATGGGAGGGGGCTTCCTCAGGGAACTGGGCAGGCACTGAACCAAAGGCAGCCCAGCAAGACTACTCTGAAGTCAAATCAGAGATACCACTTCCACTAACAAACAGCCCTTCTGCACCGCATCCCCAGAGCATCTGTAGTTCTTTGACTTGGATCTGGAGGCTTATTTTCAATTGCTATGGCATTTCAGACAGTTATCACCTGTGCCAGATACTGTACAGAGAAAACACTGGTCCCGCTGTGAAGTTTATGGCCTTAACAAGAAACAATGAGGCAAGCAGGCAGATGTTTGGAAGAACATGAGGAAAGCAGCACTGGTTTTGCTCATTCGTTCATTTGGTGACTGGGAGGATGTGACACAGAAGAACCAAGTCCCACAGGTAGGGCATAATCTTATATTGCCCTTTTGCATCTGTGAGAATTCTTGTTGGCAGACAGATACAGTGGAATTTGGGTGGATCATAGCCCCTTTTTGGCTCCTTGGAAACAGCAAACTGAAAGTTAACAAAAAAAGCCAGTTCCATTCTGCAGTCTCACTTAAATAAATCTATCTGGCATTAAGGAATGGACTCCCAGCAATTGCTAAGAATAAACCATGCCTTTTTACTCTTGCTTCAAGGCGTGTTATGAGCACTGCTCACATCAATACCATATAAGAAAAGAGAAAGCAGAAACCTGATCACAGTACAGAAACATACTAGAAGAGATGCCCGATCTCTCTAACATGTAAGTGCACAGTAGTAATGTGGCCCAATTTGCCATCTGGGTGCACTGCAGTTCATGACCACTACTACAAGACAAAAGTGGGCAAAGCTATCACTTAAATGGACTTCACTGAGCCAACAGCAGTGTAGAGGAAGCTACAAGCCCTCTCAAGTTCACATTAAAACCTTCCTTCTACCTCTTCCCTTAGATGTTCACGCTACCTCAGCCTTTCCTGTACCAGTGCTGTGCACATTAGACCAGCTGAGCTAGAGGACTTTCTTCTCACCATTCAAGCAAATCACACCCTGCACATGCAGTAACCTTGTACCTCAGCCCTGAGACAGAGGCACACGTTTCTGTTCCCTCTGCACTCAGCAAGGGTTGGCTCGACAAGCTGCACCCAGACATCTTCCACTTCTCTCAGCCTGGGGATGAGATGCTGACATGGCAAAGAAAAAAAAAAAACAAAACAGTAAATCTCACCTCAGGTCTGCTTTACACTCTGCCTCACAGAGCTGGGGGCCTCAGATACCATTAAACTTTGTCAGTCAAGCTACCTGACAGCTAGAGGGGTCCATCTGGACTTCATCAGTAAGAGGTCAGTAGATCAATCTTCTGTCCTCATACTGCCACTTGAGGCAGGCACACCATTAGCACAAGCAGACCCGAAGCCTTAGTTTCAGCAGAAATATCACAGAACAGCAGTACCCAGACAGCATCACCAGAAGCAGATGTTGGGAAGTACAAAAATAAAGACTTGTCTAGGTGGCTGGTTTATGCAAGTGTACTGTAATTATTTTTTCTTTTGGTTACAGGAACACGGCAGCAGGTCCTGCTGCCATTCAATATCTTGATTTCTTTGGCACTGTACTACCGTCTTCTATACCACCAGTATCCAAGCCCACTTCACTCTCCTTCCCTCCCAGTTTTTCCACACTGATCTGTAATCATTCACAGAAGACAGGGAGGGAAGCTCTGAAGAAGAAAAAAACACTTTTCCAAGGTGGCACTTGACTCCCTTGAGGGACAAATCCATCCTTTTTCTTTCATGTTACCATCAATTACTTCTAACATGCTGCAGCAAGGAAGCCTCCTTACCCAATGGGGCTGTGATTCATCCTCACATCACATCTATCCCAGGCTTCTAATAAGGAGGCAGCTCACACATCTTCCAGCTTCTTCTCCACAAACAGGCAAAGCCCCATGAGCTGAGGTTGTACAAGGGGAAGGGAGGGTCTGGTAGCAGACACACAGCATGAAGTAACAGCTACAGATCCTCTTCTAGCTGGGGTCCCTTTGAGCATCCCAATTTCTCTCCAAGAACCCACATCAGAGCAGCAGGTCAGACTAAGACCACCAGCTGCATTCAGCACATGAGGAAGTCCGGAGGCAGGAAGAAAGCTCCAGTGATGCCTGCATGTTGTCAGTACCATGGTGAGGAAGCACAAAGGCGGGAGCTACTTGAGAGTACTTTGACAAAGCTGGATGCAGCAGCAAAACAGCATGGGAGCAGGCAATTAAAGCCAGCCTCAGGTACGTTTGCATGCACACAGTTCTCTGCAGAGCTGTGCTGGCACTTTTTTTTTTCCTGCTGCTGCCTGATTCCTTCAGCTTTAAGTACTGTATATATGACAGCCCGCAACTGTGGGCTTCATGAGGCTGTGCCCATGCTAACTGTATATAAAAACATCCTACCCTCACCAGTTTTTGTAGTTTATAGAACTCATTTCTGTTCTATAGAATAAAAACCTGAACTACTGCCTAAAGTGGGAAAAGGGAAGAAGAGACAGACACCCTTGCTAAAGTCTCTCATGACTACAAGGGATAAACAGCAAAGTAGTCCTTGAGTTAGTATGTACACCACACAAAACCAAGACAAACTACAGGGCAGCTGGTCCAAGCTTTGCTACATGCACAAGACTGCAAGATAAAATTGTGAATTCTCTCTGCAACACAGGGAGAGCTGAGAAACACAAGCCACCAGAAGGACAGCAGCATCAGACTGCAGAGCTCTGCTCTAATACAGTACTAAACTGCCAAATGTAGGTACGGAAGTCCAGGTCACTGGAGTATGATGATCTTGCACCTTTTGGTAGAGCTGATTCACACCTTCATCACAGTCAAAAAATCCAACACTAACACATCCTCAGAAGGTGTTATTCTGCCTGGGCTTTCACAGCACTTTTCTATTCCTCCTTTTCCCACCCCAGCTGAGGCCCTCACATCTGCTCATAGTTTAACACCCATGCTAAGCACTCAATGTTTGGATCTGTGAATTGGAGCTCCAGGTTACCAAGGAAATCTGTAGCAGAGGAAAAAACTGAATGAGTTGTCTTTGTGTTAATTTAACATCCAGCTTACCAGATCATCCTTCTCTGGTTCAAAGCCTCATGGGCCTGTAGGACTTGCTCCTACTTAGTACGCTGAGAGTTCAACAACCATAGCAGAAATCTGTGTAAAGCAAGAACACCAGAGGCAAGAATTTTTTTCCTCTAAAAGTTGAAAAACATGTTATCTGCACAGCTGTGCAGAGTCAGGAGTCTTGCCCTGCACAGCTTCCCCATGGGAACAGGGATCCAACACCAATCTGAAGCATGTCATTAATGCTTTGTCCTCACAAGGGCATGCAGCTATGGAACCACTTGGCTGAGAAAAAACAATGCACACACCCCAGCAATGTTTGTGTGATATTGCACAGGAACTGCATGTTTCAAGGAGCTGCTCTCTTCCTCCCGCCTTGGCACACAGCTCTGTGCTCCTAATGACTTAATACAGACTTCATCTCTGCTCCACAGCAAGGACTCCCATCAAAGGTCCTGGCTCTGCAGTCAGTTCAAAAGGATGGGTTGTGGTCATTCTCACTTATACTGATGTGAGCAGGTGGAAACTACTGGAGACAGAGATTGCAGAAGGTCCCAAAGTAATGAGTAATGAGTTTGGCTCCACCAAACTCTGGAAAGAAGTCACCACTCAGCACCAGTATCAGCAGGAAGGAAGGCTGGGCTTCCATGGCTTTCCTGCTTGTCTAAAACATGCACATGACTGCTGTGCCAAGAGTACAGCATGGGAACAGAAGAAAGGGGAAGGATGCTTATATCTCCCCTTTTATGCTTTTATCACTTGAATAACGTATTCAAGTGCTGCTCCAGCAGACAGTACCACATCACAGCCTCACTGTTTACAGTCAGACCAGACTAATTAGAGCAGCCACTGTTAACTAGTTAACAGCTCCACCATAAACTCTGAACAATACTGAAGAATTAGTCACAACATTTCATAGCCTTCCCCAAATGCAGCCACTAGTGTGCAGAAACACTGAAACCACCCCAAAGAAACAGGCTAAATTAATCCCACATGGCTTCTGGCAAAAAGAACTACAACTATTTCAGAGGTACTTGCCCTAAAATAATGTCTGCCCAGGGCAGCAACCCAAAAGAAAAACCCTCAGCAAACTACACCTTTATCCACAAAGCATGACTCAGCTCATGTACTGGGTGCCATCAAGAAAGAAAATAAAAGGGTTTGTTTTCATCCAGGTTCACTTCCTAAACCAGCAAATTTGAGGTAAGAAGCTTCCAGCTTCCATGGGACACTCTTCTTTTTCAGCTGCAAGCCTCAGTCTACTGAGAACCTGTGTCCTCAAAAGGTTTTGACCTTTCAGGAGAACTTCCTCATCCAGGGACACCAGCACATGAAAGCAATAAAAATAAAAATTCTCCAGTGTCATGTACTTGACATTTATGACAAATGTTTACACTTCTCCCTCCATTTCTGTCCATATCACTTACACCAAAAATAAAACTGAAGACTGCAATGGAACCGGAAAATATTTCTAAATACTTAACCCAGTAGGAAAAGTGACCAACAAATCCAGACTGCAAAATTCTTAAGCAAGTTAGAACCGCAAGTTACACAGTGCTTGACTGCACCCCATCATTAATGGCAAATCCTATAAAATAACCATATTTGTATAGGATACAGGGGGAAAATAGACTGGAAAGCAACACAGTAGCTGGAAACTAGGAAAATAGGAAAGATTGAGTCAAATTTCCAGATGCATTTTTTGATAGCCCTGATGTTTGATTTTGGAAAAATAAAAAAGCTATACTTGCTAATTCATAGCAACCCTGGAAGCAAGGCACAAACCACAAGGAATCCATGGGAGACATCCCTGCTTTACCACATTTCTGGTTTCAACCTTTCTCCCCCATGCCTGTCACCAGGTACCGCTTCTCAGCCAGGCCAACACCAAGGGCTCCCATCTATAGGCCAGGAATCTCTTGAGACTGAGGCATACCACACTTGCTGGTGTATGGCTGACACTACCACCCAGAACCTGAGCAGCCGCGTTTCTTGACAATTCCGAAACATCCTCCAAAGGAATCTGCAAGCTCCTGGTCTGGTGCAGATGGCCCTAGCTGAGCATGTGTTTCTGCAATGAAAGAATTGATCCTTAAAGCTCCCACCCGTGGCTAACCGCACAATCTAAGAAATAACCCAGTCTCTAAAGAGCTGGAAACATGCATGTATACTTACACCTCACCCACTACCACCAATCAGCAGCCACCCTCCCACACATCCATGAAGTCATTGCAGCTTCTTCCCACTGTTATCTCTCAGATTAGTATCCTACCTAATTTACCAATCATGAGGATTGCTTCTCGAGAGACTTTCAGATATTTTTCTCCAACTATGTTAAGCTTAAACACTGTCTTAATTCAAAGAGCATGCTTGACTAGACGGCATTACTTGGTATCATTAATTTCGCCACTTTACCCATCATAAACATCACTAACCTTCAGATTTGCCACAAGTATTGCATCATGTCAGCAATTGCTTCTGTACACTTCAATCATCCCCACCACTTTCAGCCAGCTACCCACATTCATTTCTTCAACCACAAATTTTCTGATGACTGGGTCACCTTGCTACACATTCGATGGTTGCTTCTCAAAGCAAGTGCCATCCTGTACCAAAAAAAATAAAGGTCTGAATATCAGACGAGAAGAGGCATTTGAAACCATGAGGAGAAAGACCTCAGAGGAAGAATTTTGACAACAGTTACTATATACCTAGCTTTCCCCAGATGTGTCTGCTTTCCTAGCTTTCAAGGCACACGCCAATCACATTTTCTCATACAAATTTTATACCTGGCTTTTATGCTGACAGCTCAGGGACAAGCTCAGCTTCCCACAATCACCAACTGCTGAACTTCAGCAGCAGTGGCAGGGCTGAGTAGCCATAAGCATCTGCCAGAGGCTGTGCAGGAAGAAGCCTCCTCCCCTCCCCCCAAGTTAGTAGGGGGTCAAAAACCACCTAGAAGCAATGTTTGCCTGTGTGTGTGTGAAGACACACAGGAGAGCTCCTACCACAGCCCGGTGCTGCCTAAAGTTGGGCTCTGCTGCTGGCCTCACACAGGCCATTTTCCCTCCCACCTTCTGCCTGCTTACACTGCCTAACACTGTGTGCTCAGCATCCCCACAGAGCCCTGGAGCCAAGTGTGATCTCCCACATAAGTAGAGCCTGCTTCCCCCAGTACTCAGTGTTTGTCGGCGCTTTGAGCTGCTGAACAGGCTCATCCACACTCCACCTGCACTTTAGGGCAGTAATGGATATGCTCACTCCAGGCATCTTCCCAAGACACAGTAATTGCTCATATTGATTTCAGATGTTATCAAACAACCTGCCTTCCACAACTTCATCACAGACAAAATCCTCACATTGAACTCCCCACCACCACACATCTCTCTCCCCTCCACTAGCTTCACACACCCTGATTTGCACCAGATCTATCCTCCCTGCTCCTCAGCCTGGCAGAAAGGTCCTCTTGGAGATCCAGATGACCCTGCTAACAGTCCACAGAAGCTATCCAGAGGCACCAGTTGTTTTCTTTAAGCCTCTTACAAAAGAGGTTTCTCCTTGCCCTGCTCCAGGGTAGTAATGACCCTATAAAATTTCTTCAGAGGTCAGCACTGACACTTCACAGAAGACTTGGCTTTCAAACAGGACCATTCTTTGCACAGCTCAAGCGAGACTGATACAAACGACTGGGTTAATACACCCTTCATTAACTTCAGGGAACAAACACTAGCAAGAAGTGATGCTGTACTCTGGCTGAAGTACAGAATGACACGTTCAGCATAATGCTACCTCTTCAAACCCAGCCAAGGTCTAAACCACATAAGCTCTTGTGGTGACCACTACCTAAACAGTGCTGCTTCCTCCAGCAAGGAGGACACTGCTGCACTGTCCTTCCAAGTATCTCTTATGCCACAGGCTGATGAGATTACCTCTGTAGACACCCCACAAAAGCCCATAAGGGAAGAGAAATCCCACAATCCCTTCCCAGCAAAAGAAAGCTGGACCTTGAAAGTATGGTCAGTGCAAAGACAATTATATCTATCAGTCAGAGACATTTAGAGAGTTTAATGAACACCCTAATTAGGGAGCACAGCCTGTTGTGCCATCAGTACCACAGACTCTGGAACTCATGGTATAAGTAAACCCCTGACAGGCTATGTGAAGTCAAGGGGGCACCTCACCACTGTCTGGGACAGAGGAGGTCCCCTTGCCACTCAGGCTGGATGAGCGGCTATGCCCACCCTCCGAGTGTGTGTATGTGTCCACCCACACATACACCACTCCAACCTACAAGACACATCCCAAAAGCAAGAAGAAATAAACTGAAGACAGTTCCAGACTGAAGGTACTTCAGTGAACACACCTTGCCTCATAAAAGAAAACTATCAGGACCCAGTGGCCCAGCATCTACTATGGCTTTTTAAAGCCCAGCCTTCACACTGTATCAAACAATAACATGCCTGAACTCCTTGCTGGAATGATAAGAAGCTGGCGATTACACTCCTGGTTGCTAAGATTTGGCCCTCTCCAGGCAAAAGCCAAGGGAGCAAGCCTGGGAAAGCAATTTATTGCTAAACCTGGAGACTAATCCTATTCATACCACACACCCCAGCCCGAGCACAGGGTGCAGCACAGAGAGCTGTGCCATGCACAGGGACATGTTGGAGCATGGCCCCGGCACGCTGGCTTTGGTTTTTCTCTTCAAGCAACTGAGATAAGGGCTCGCTGCTTGCTTTATCCAGTTTCAAAAGCAACACTTTAAAGCCATCTCATGTCAAACACCAGAACAAATTGAAGCTGCCAGAGATGCCTCAGAGGGAACAAATTAACACGTTATGGGAAGTAGCACTGTAAGCTTAATTTAGGAATCACAGACTGCAGTAAGTAGAAAAGCAAGTTTCTGATTAAATGAAACTTTTTGCATTAAGTTAGAACAGAATAGTAATTTGTTACAACAGAACGGTAATTTTAGCTTCATCAGAGCAGCTGAAGAAAGTGATATCCCTGCAGGGTCAGCAGTTTTCCTTGTTCGCAGCATTGAGGCCTTTGAGAGCCGCAGTTTATTCTCCCTCAGAGCCAAGGTAAGCAGCAAGAGGGAGATAAGCTCCTCTTCTCACCAGCCTAGCTGCAAGGTGTGTGCTCTGACACGCTGCCAGGGCAGGACAGCTCAGCCCAAAGCACTGACCCCGGAGAAAATCCAAACTCCGAGGAGCTCAGGCTGATCCCCAAGGGCAGCGAGGATTAGGAAGCAGTAACCAACATGTGTGAAGCTCAGCACACTTCTTCCCTTGCCCCCTCTCTTCTCCCTTGAGAAAGGGAGAAGACATGACTGGTGTGATGAGTAAATCGCTCAAATCCCCTATTTTCAGAAGGCTATTCCCTACCCCTCATTAATATTTTGGCCTCGGTAAAGGAACAGCTCTGGAGATGCGGCGAATCCCCAACCCCGCTGCGGCGGCGGCGGCGGAGCACAGCTCCCGCAGCACGGGCGATGAGGCAGCTGCCCGAGCACGCCGGCCTGGAAGAGCCTTAGCTCGCTGCACACTTCTACAACCGGGATCCCTCCCACACCCTGCCCGCCATGGCCCCTCCACAGCCCAACGGGACGCTGCCCGCGGAGCAAACCCTCAAACCATCCCCCCCACACACACCCCACGCCGCACCTGCCCCACACCGGAGAGAGGGGAGCCACCGCCCCGGGTAGGACCGAAAGCGGGTCGACCCGGCCTAAAGCTGCTCCCTCACGCCGCCCTCGGAGCGCCCCCAGTCGCTGAGGGGACACGCGCTTCCCGCCNATGGGGGCGGGCGAAGAGTTTGGGGGGGAACCACCCTTTTTTGGGTGCGTTCGTTCAGGGATGTTAGTTGTTTAGGGTAAATAAGTAAGTTTTAATTAGGGTTGATTACCTAGGGTTATAGCGCAGTGTGACTCGTGCTGTTTGCCTGGCTTTACATGGCACGAGGGGCTGGGTTTGCTGAAGCCTCCTAGGCCGCAATAGAGTTCTTTTTCCTCATGAATTTCCCAGCAGCTGGTATAGCACCCTGCCTAGTCTTGTAGTCTGGGAAAGATCTTCCCAGATTTTTTTCCAGTATGGGAAAATTCTTCCCAGAATTAGGGAAAACTGCCAAAACATCAGCAAATCTGGGATTTTTCACTTCTTCACATTCTGTCAGCGGGCACAGGTGCACAAGGGGTGGAGACCCGAAGATACAGAGGCTCCAAGGCTTGGCTGTAACTGCACATCAATGGGGTCAGATCCTGCCTGGCCTGGACACAGAAAAAGAGTCTAATTAGATGTTGGAAGACCCCAGATGAAAAATCACCATTGGACTCAAAGACACATGGAGAGCAGTGTATGGATCGCAAGGGTATAATTGCCCTGGGGTTTCTTTGCTCAGGGTCCTTTTTCTTGCTCCCATACCTTTCAATGAAATTAATTATTTTATAAAATCTGAGATTCTGCTGAGGGATTCACCTAAGATTCTGCTGTGGGAAACCTCGAACCAAGCCTGAAGAAGGAGGAATCACACCTGAGAGTGTGTGTAACACCATGAATGCTCCTCCTGTGTGTGGCTGTGTGGTGTCCAACCAGAAGCAGATTTGCATTGGGGGCAGGCTCTTGGGTAAAAAAACAGGGATTTTTGCCAATATAGCTAGGCGAAGAGGTGCGTCCAGGGAGCAAAGGGTCCTGGGGGGGTGTTCCAAGCTGAGGAATGGGCTGGCAGGGACATGGCGTGGGGATGGACATCCTGAAGGTATGGGGACTGGCAGCATGTTGGGTGCTCCCTGGGTGATGGGTGGTCAGATAGCGGGTATGTGAGGAGTTTCCCTGTGCCCACGCTCTTCCTCTGGCACTGAGAAGGTGGTGGTGAGAGCACACCTGCCAGGATGGGGGACTTTGTCCTCCAAGGTGCTGGCATGGTGGCATCTGCTCACCCTCCATGTGGCCAGATGTGTCCCCTCACCCAGGCTCCATCGTTATGTTAGTAGCAGTCAACCTTGACCATATGCACAAGCATTTTCTGAAGTCACAGTGGGGTGAAAGGCCATTGCATGTCAACTCATTCCACTGCCATCACTCAAGGAATTCCTAAAAGCAAACGCTCTCCATGTTGCACGACTCATGTTATGGCTTTTATTTTTTCCCCACTCTCCTCTACCTACTTGGCTCACAGTTGGCCATGCCCCTGGGTCGAGGGCTTCCCACTGCAGCCTCGCACCCAGCTGTGCAGGGTGGTTTCCTGTGGGATTTGTGAGGATGTTGATTTTGTGACAAGTGAGTCGTGGCCAGGCTTGCTGGGCTCTTCTGTGACCTGGCTTGCGCTCAGGGTCCCCACAGGGGGATCTTGGCTTGAGCTGGAGTGCAAGAGTTGGATTAAATCCACATCCTGACTCAACCCGCTGCTGACTGCTGTTCCCTCCCGCTGAGAGACAACAAGAAGACAGAAATGCCTGCGCCTACTTCCTGTGGGTCTCAAATAATCCTCTGCTTTGGAAACAAATTAATTTCTTGCCATGGTTTTCATATCTTGAAACAACTCAACGTATTACTGCAGCTTGTGGTTTACTACCAGCTTTGTTTCCCATCCCAAAAAACTTTGCCCAGATTGTCGCTGTGTTAAGAGATGTATTGAAGTGTAATTAGCAGGCACAGTCATTAAAACCAGCAAAGTCTTTTTCTAAGCCTTGTGAAGTCCATGAACTTTTTCACTTACTCATTCCACGGGTATGTGTCTTGTAGTCAGAAACACTTGACTGCAATTTACCGCTTGCATCCGAAGTCTTAATGTTTCCTGCAGAAATGTGCTTTGTCACCCTGCTTGGTCAAACGCAGCTGAGCTCCACGGATTAAAAGGCTTATCCAGAGCTAAGGCCCTTTCACTGCCACCTAAAATATTTGTCAGTTCAGTTTTCCAAGTTTCAGTCAAAAATAGGTTGAACTGGAATGTTTCAAATTTTGCATGAAAACTTTGAGACCTTACTTGCCTACTGTCAAACTTTAGTTTGACTAATAAAAAAGTGGATCTAATTATATGGCCACAGCATACTCCATCCCCTTATTTATTTTGCAAGGAAGGGAAAAAAAACCCAAAAATTTGCGCATCTGAAGCACAGTTTTGGCACCATCACCGCGGTTTGAAACTATCGCCTGTGTCAAAGACCTAATGAAATAACCTGGTGAACTTGTCTCAGTCTCAAGCTGCTATTTCCTCCAGAAAACAAACCAAACAAGCAAAAAAAAATAAAATTGTCTCAGTTTCCCTTTTCATAACACACAGGTGATTACACTGCAGAGCAGCAAGGATCAGTGCTGAAGGAGTCCCAGATAATGTCTCTCTGATGCTTGGACCACGAGGACTATAACAACATTAAGATAAGACTTTGGCATTCCTGTTAAAATAATGATGGGGGTACTTGGTTGGTAACTTTGATTTACCCTGTGTTTTCTGGGTGTTTATCCTTAGACCACGATGATTAGAACAACATTAAGATAAGACTTTGGCATTCCTGTTAAAATAATGATGGGGGTACTTGGTTGGTAACTTTGATTTCTCCAGTGTTTTTGGGTGTAAGGGCTGGGGAGGGTGTTTATTTAACCTGTCCTTGAGTTCCTGAGTTACAGTCATGAGAGGGAGACTTTATATTTCACAAGTATGTTTAGATCAGAAAAAGAAAAAGAAAAAGAAAAAGAAAAAGAAAAAGAAAAAGAAAAAGAAAAAGAAAAAGAAAAAGAAAAAGAAAAAGAAAAAGAAAGAAAAGAAAAAGACTTGAAGCCATCATTTCCTGTATGTGCAGCTGTGGCCAGCTGCTCTCTTTGTGGTGCCATAAAGCCAAGCAGGATCCGTGCTTGAGCAGAGCTGAGTTGACTGGAATGATCCTGATTCACCCCTGCAAAAGAAGCCCAACAGTTGACTGCACTGTTGCTGTATTCAGAATCTGTTTGGACACTTTGGACTTCTACGCTTTCTAAAATAAAGCAATAAAACAATTAGAAATAGGTAACAGGAGGGGAGAGCACTTCACAGAAGAAAGCAAATTCATGGTGTAATTAACTGGCAGCAGCAAAAATGAGCTGTAACAACCATACAGTCACTCAGAATGTGACTGTAGGCTGGGGCTATAATGGCAGTGAGGGTCCTTTTGCCACCCAGCACAATCTGGCCTGAGAATGAACATCTTTGGGACAGAAGGAAATGAAAATGTAATTTAGAGCTGGGCAGAACACAAAGGCTCCTGTCAGCCTTTCACTGTATGTGACCCAGAGGATTTATCCAACTTAAAGCATGTTCCCCCAGCAAAAGAGAAAGGGAATAACTGTAACCAGAAAAGCAGGTGCTTTTTTTAGGGAAAAATCCAAGAATGCCCCAAGTGGAGGACTGGGTTAAAAATAAAAGGGTGTCTGCTGTGCCAGAGAAAGAATGAGTGGGCTTAGAGATAGGAGAGATTGCACAGGGAATGAGCTTGCTCTTTCTTTAGTCTTATTAATTTTTAATTTGCATTGTTACAGTGTGTGGAAGCACCAGGTGGAAATCAGGGCCTCATTGTGCTGGGAATTGTGCACAAACATAATGATTAAATGTTGCCAGCTCTGAGGAGGCTGAAATATCACTCCTTGTCTCTGCAGCATTACTAACCAACATAATTATGGCCAACTAAGTTTTTCTCCAATTGCTTTTCTGGAATATCTATGCCACTTGATTTCTTTGAGTAACCACACTGGAAAGTATATAAAAAGATGTATTTGGACCAGGTCCAACTTGGTAAACTTTTCAGATAATAATAACTGGTCAGAGGCAGAACCTGCTCACCACATTTGCATACACACTCAGAAATTATTTGCTAGAAAATGGCTCTCGTTGTCTAACATCCACGATCTGTCCTCTGTTAGACCCTTAGAGCTCTATACTGACCACATCACATACAAGGGCATGTTAGTGCTGCTTGTAATGATTAGGGATCAACTGGAGAATATATATTCTTTCTCGTATTTTTTCTAGTTGAAAGGGCTGGAGGCAGTATTTCATAGAATCATAGAATCATTTAGGTTGGAAGAGACCCCTGGGATCATCAAGTCCAACCATCAGCCCTACTCTACAAGTTCTCCCCTACACCATATCCCTCAACACCACATCTAATCTACTCTTAAACACAGTCAGGGATGGGGACTCCACCACCTCCCTGGGCAGCTGATTNTGATACAAGCCAGGATGCCATTGGCCTTCTTGGCCACCTGGGCACACTGCTGGCTCATGTTCAGCCGCCTGTCGACCAGCACCCCCAGGTCCTTTTCTGCCAGGCAGCTCCAGCCACACTGCCCCAAGCCTGTAGCGATTTGATTTGCTGAAGGGTGCTTTAGTGTTTTGCTATTAGTTAGATGGCCGTGTAAAACCCAAAACACAATTAAAAAAGGACTTTAAAAAAAAACCCACCCAAACAGCCCTCAACTGCCTTAGCAAAAATAGGAAGCAACAGACCAAACTATCATTGAAGGGGTCTTTGCATGATGACCTTTGGTTTTCATGACACTTTGGCTCACTGCTCAGAGGTCAGAGAGCAGCAGGATCCACTGGCCACATTTTTACAGCTTCAAATACTTTCTGGCCACCACAGATGCCAAGCGCAGGGAATTCTTCCCTGACCCTAAAAGCAAGATCAGATCAAATCAAGAGGCGAGAAGTATGGTCCTACTGGTCACCCACACCTCCCAGCTGAAAGACCTCCATAGAACAAGCTCAGAAGCAAACCAGGACACTGCAGAGTACAACATCTCTCAGGGCAAAGTTTAAACCTGTCTATGTTCATTTTCCAGTGCTTAGATGTGCAGACTTTTAACTCTTGTGCGCTGTCCTGCATTCAGGATTTTTGCAGGAATTTTTCACAAGGAAGGCACCAGGAGAAGGGATTGCACAAAAAGGGCCAAAATACAGCATCTGCCCCAATGGGGCTGAGCAGACCAGCCTTCCTCCTTGCTCTTCCTACCCCTGAGCATCAGCTCCAGCCCCTCTGACAAAAGGAAGGACTGAAACAAATGCCACTGGCCTTTTCATACCCCAAAAGGGGACCAGTGCGTGTTAAAAACAGACACTTGCTCAGTTTCCTCCAGAATGCTCTGCCTGGCACCCACCTGAAAACCAGAAGCCCCGAAGGTCCCATCATAGAGGAGGAGTTTGTTTTGGTGAAAGAGTTAAAATGAGACTATCTCCGTCTGCTGTTTGCAGCAATAGTTGGCGAACGAAAAGCAGAGGAAAGGATCCCCAAAGAATGTGCATTTAAAAAAAAAGAACAAGCAAGGGGATGAAAATAAACACTCCCATGATTTTAAAAGCAGTCTTGGGACTTTTAGGGATGCCAGCTTAGAGGTTTTGAATAGCAGCTACAGGGGATCACTTACAAGTAGCATTTTCCCTCATTTCCTATTTTGCTTTTTAATACTTCCTAGGAAAGAACAGGGGCTTCACATTACAAGCAGCCCAAAAGATTAAGCAGGCAGAAACAACCTCCTGCTCTGCCTGCAGCCTTGCACTGGTTATTTCAAGTCAGGACTGTAGATTGACCCGGTTTAAGTGGGTGTGAAAGGTTACCTGGACACTCTTGCGTCGCTGCCTCTGATTTTTGGGAAGTGAATTTTCCCCAGGCAGGTTTGTGTGAAACGGTGTTCCAGTCCCCTCTGCTGGTTGCAGCTTGCTGAAGAGCTGCACCCTGTCCGTGCTTCACCTTGCTGGATGGAGAGCACAGGCTGCATGGGGATGCCACCAGCCCCAGGCCCTCATAACAAGGACCACAACTCCTCCAGAACCCAGGGACCTTTCCTTCCCCCTCATCTTTAATATAAGCAGCTGGCACCTCTCTTAGGCCAGCATTGGGTCAAGGCAATCCCAGGCTGAGTGGAGAATGATTGGAGAGCAGCCCTGAGGAGGACTTGGGTGCTCAACACAACCAAGCAGTGTGTGCTTGCAGCCCAGAAAGTCCCCTGCATTCTGGGCTGCATCAAAAGAAGCATGGCCAGCAGGGCAAGGGACAGGGACAGATTGTGCCCCTCTGCTCTGCTTTGGAGAGACCCCTCCCCCTGCAGTGCTGCCTCCAGCTCTGGGGCCTCAGCACATGAGAGACATGGACCTGTTGCAGTGAGGCCAGATGAGCCCATGAAGATGCTCTGAGGGCTTCATAGCACCTTTGCTGTGAAGACAGGCTGAGACAGTTGGGAGTGTTCAGCCTGGAGAAGAGAAGACTCTGAGGAGACCTTTGAGCCCCTTCCAGTCCCTTAGAGGGGCTCTGGGAAAGCTGGGGAGGGACCCTTGATCAGGGAGGGGAGCCATGGGATGAGGGGAAATTGGTTTAAACTGAAAGGGGAGATTTAGATGAGGTCTCAGGAAGACATTCTTTACGGTGGGTGATGGGAGACTGGCACAATTTGCTCAGAGAATCTGTTCCTGCCTCATCCCTGGAGGGGTTCAAGGCCAGGCTGGACAGGGCTTTGAGCAACCTGGTCTGGTGGGAGATGTCCCTGCCCAGGGCAGGGGATTGAAACTGGATGATCTTTAAGGTCCCTTACAACTCTAGCCATTCTATGATTCTATGATCATGAGAGAGGGTGAAAAAGCTCATAGTGATGTGGGGACTCAGGCGTAGTTGATAATTTCCAACTGCATGTGCTGAGTAGTGGAAATCTTCTAGCAGAGAGGGGAGGCTTCGGTTCTGGAAGCCAAGGGCTGGTTTGTGAGGCTACCACTGAGAAAGTCAATTCTGACCAGCTGCTACTGGACAGCAGGAGGCAGAGCTGGCACAGGGCAGCCCTTCTAGATGGCCATCAGTGCGCCAGCCAGCCTGTCTGGGGAGGAAACCCAAGTGACAACCCTTGCTCATGGCTGGAGGCCCAGGAACCCTGCAGAGACAGGCAGAGCATGGGGGAACCCACTCTGAGCCCATGGCAGAGGCCCCACGCTCCAGCCCCGTTTACAGGATTACTTTGCGTGTACAACCCCTCCAGTGCTGAAAAGCACCACATACCCCTGGGGCTGGGTGTCCTGGTTTGAGGTAAAATGAACCAATTTTCTGTTTTATACTTTTACTTTTTTAGCTGGGCCTCTTCCAACTCACTAAAGTCTGAAATTAACCACATATTGTTCAGGAAATGCTTCATTCTCACAGTGATAAGACCTGATCACCCCAAGGGATGGTGCAGAGAAGCCCTGGCTTGTACTCATTGTTGGAACAGCCAAGGGCATGGAATTCCGTTATTTGCCCCGTAGGAGGGTGGGAAGTGGGAAAAACGTCGAGGGGTCACCCCTGCTAGGAGGAGCGGACAGGACAGGAGACCCCAAACTGACCAACTGGGGTATTCCATCCCATCCACATCACACTCAGTGTAAAAGCTGAAGGATCAAAGGGTCACCTCTCTTCCTTCAATGGCCAATGTCCAAGGAGGATCCTGTCTGTTCATCTGCTTTTGATCCCGATGCCAGCATTCCTGACTCCAGAGCTGGAATCCAGCTCCTGTTGGTCACCCAGTCCAGTCTGGGACTTTTCTCTGATGCTGCTGGTGACGTGATCATCATCCTGGGAGCCTGATACAGTTTTATATGTATTGTATCTATTTCATTTTTTTTCTTCTTACTTTAATTTTAGCATTAATACTTCATTAAAGTAGTTTAGTTCATTCTAAACTTGTAAATCTCTTTATCTCTTCCTCTCTTTTCTTTTTGGGGCCCTTTTCTGAAGGGTCACCTGCCAGTCTGGTTTTGGTAATTTTGGCTGAAACCGCGGCACCAGGGCAAGCACGGGCACTGTAGAGGGATGTAGTAGAAAAACTAAAGGTTTATTTTATTATTATTATTTTTTAATAAAATACATCCTTACAAAATAGCCATTTTGATCTCTGCTGAGGGACCAGTCAAGGTTCTTGCCAGCTCTGCTTCCCTCCTCCTCTCCTCTGTTTGGCACCAGGGAAGGAGAGGCAGCAATGCTGTTCCCAGGGGTGCGGGACACCCCGGCACAGCAGGCAGGGTGCGGTGGAAGCCCTGCAGACCCCAGTGCCCTGCAGCAGGGTCCCTTAGTTTAACTCACCCGCAGCACGGCAGTGTGTCCCACCAGAGGCAGGGCGCCAGGCCGGCCGGACCTGCCCTGGCTGCTCGGTGCCATGTTTCCTCAAGCCAGTGTTGGACACTTCTCCTGCTGGCCTTGCGGGTGGTACAGGCTGGTGACAGGGGGTGACAACGGTGTTTTAGGAGAGGAGGAGGAGGAAGATGCTGCGGGTTTGTCAGTCAGTGTGGATTCTGCCAAAAGAGAGATGTGCACAGTGATTTCTAGTGTCTTGCCCCCGGCTGCCCCTCTTCAAGCAATGCTGCCATTGAAGATACGATGTCAGGCCTGCATCCTGCACCCAGTGCAGCCACTCGGCTCTGGGAAACGCTGAGCCCAGGTTAGACATTACAGCCCAAAGTTCATATCTCCTCCAGGCCTCCCTGGAGCCCTGCTGCCTTCCTGGGGACTACTGGAATAGCCCCAAGACCCAGAGCCCTCACCCCAGCCAGCTGTACTCTAGCAGGGGTTGGGGGGGAAACACCACTCACCTCTCACTCTGTGTTGTCTAGCTCCTTCTCCTTCTTATGTGACTTTGACTGGGGGTTAAATGAGAGAAAACAACGATTCTTTTACAGACCTGCCTCTTTCTAATGCCAGGGGAAAAAGTGGCTGAAGAGCAACTTCTAACCCCCAATGTATAAACGTATTTTCCAATGAACTTGAGGGGAGCTGTTTCCATGTCCTAGGAAAAGCCACAAAACATTCCGCAGCCATGGAGATGTTCTCAGAAAAGGGGACATTTTCCACTTTGCTAAAGCATCGCTCTGTCCCTGCTTCCCTTCAAGTAATGCCAATCTTACCAGATATTGGAATATCTGGGGATAAAGGGGGAGGGAATACAGCTATTAACAGTGAGTCGCACAGAAGATCTCTTGTTATTTAGGAGAGGAAATTCTTGGGTGCCAGTCTCTGACAGTCCCAAGGGCTCAGGATTCCCAGCAGCTCAGGAAGGTGCCTGGTTGCTCCTCAATATCAATGTTGTTTGTGTTACAGCCTCGCTACCCATGCACACATCCACACTCACACCCCCCCAAGAGGCTCCGCAGGGAAGGGACGTGCTATTACTTACAGGCTCCTGTTCAGCATATTTGAATTTCTTTTGCTTGTAATAGTCCCGTCCTTGGAGAAAATGCAGCAGGAGCAGGTCACAGAGGACAGAAGCCTTAAATCAAAATGCAGTTCGGGTTAGAGCTGCCCTCCTAGCTCACCTCTGCCACCTTGTACTTCCAACTTGTTCCACAAATTAGGTCACTTCTGCTTCAACCCACAATGTGACAGCTGCTAAAGAGCTTACTGCCCCTAAATGTTCATTTAGGACAGAAGTGAAGTGCTCTGGGTTCAACACTGGGCAATTTAAGTCATCAGAAATTGTTTCCACTTTAGGTATATGCAGAGCCCAACACCCTTTGGGTCATGCAGAGGTCTTTAATAACCAAATAGGATGCTGTTTTTCTGTCGTGCATGAAATACTGCCCATCACCTCCAAAAGCCCCTCAATACCAGCTCTGACTTGAAACTTTCATGATATCAAGACACAGCTCTGCCACGAGAGCCTGCCTTCCCTTCGCTCGGCGGGGCAGTGGCTCTCACTAGCAGAATTCACATCAGCCGGTGACCAGCAGGAATCTATTTTCCTGAGCCAGCAAAGCAGGAGAGCACCTTCTTTCCCCCTTTCCCCCATCCCCTGTTGTCTGTGCAGGAACTAGTATTTCACTGCAGCTCAGAAACACTGTCAGATGTCATGGGGAAGGAGGCTTATTTGAGAGTCTCCATATAGAGGTTGGAAAAAATCTGAACTTACCACTCCAAAAATACCAATTCCAGAGCCAATTGTGGTCATGGTTGGGATGATGTCAAATTTGCCTGCCTGCATAAAACCAGAGAAAATAGGTGATACGTTACGATCAACCCAGGGAAAAAAAAAGAAGGGGTGCCACAGCTGTAGGTGGGGACCATGTAAAGTGTCTTGCAGTAAGCCAAACCACAACCACAGCACCAAGTGAAACAGGAGCCGAGTAAGAGCTGGTTTTAGGCTCATTGGTCAAACAGAAAAGTATGGTAGGTTGGTTTTAGGCTGACATAAATTGAAATCACTTTGCTTCCTCTATTTTTTTAAAAAGAAGGAAAAAAAAGTATACCCTTTAAATGTGGGAACAGAACAAGCCTTCTCTTCCAGTGGGGCAGAAAATACAGAAATGCAAATGTTCAGCTTTTGGAAATATCAGTGAAATGTTTTAACTTTCCTCAGTTTGGCCTGCAACTCATCATTTTGTTTTTGGGGACAAAACCACTGACCAAAGTGCAGCTGATAGATGTAACCTGTAAAATGGACTTCCCCTCTATATTCCCTTCCCAAGGGAAGTGCTGTGGAAGGGTCAGCACCCAAGGAAAACACTCACACTGGTTTCCCTGGCCCCACAGGACCTTCCTAAGGACATGGCACTGCCAACGTGGGGCTCCAGGGGCGAACCCAACACCTGGACACCCTTACCTTGCCATTCACCAAAATGTCAAACCGGATCCCAAACACCTTGTAGAGCGTCCTCTTGTCCATCCCATCTTCTTTGTAGTATTTGGCATATCTGTCCAATTGGATTGTGAGAGTTAATGGGAGTGCCAGGGTGTCTAACAGCCCACTGTAGCCCAACAGCATCAAGATCTTGGTGGGGTGCAACTCTCCTCTCTGTGCCTTAGTTTTCCTGCCTGCAAGTTGTAGTTAAAACTCCTGGCTTTGCTGATACCTGATGTCACAGAATCACAGAATGCTATGGGGTTGGAAGGGACCTCTGGAGATTGTCTAGTCCAACCCCCTGCCAAAGCAGGTCCATCCACGGCAGGTCACACAGGAATGTATACAGGCAGGTTTTGAATGTCTCCAGAGATGGAAACTCTACCACCTCTCTGGGCAGTGCATTCTAGGGTTCTGCCACTCTCAAATTGAAGAAGTTCCTCCTCATGTTTAGATGGAACTTCTTATGTTCAAGTTTGTGCCTGTTCCTTCATCCTGTCCCTGGGCACCACTGAAAAAAGCCCGGCCCCTTCCACCTGACACTCACACTGGAAGTGTTTATAGGGGTTGATCAGTACCCAAGTCGCTCAGCCTTTCCTTGTAAGAGAGATGTTGTAAGAGAGATGCTCCAGACCCCTGCTGGTGGCCCCAAGTTCTATGTGACAGCAGGTATTTGTGCAGGCCAAGGATAGTTTCAGACAGAGCCAGCAGTTAGAACAGCAGCTTGTGTGCCATGTCATGCTGTGGCACTTGAGATGACTCTGCACCATCTCCAGTCTTTCAATGGGTTTCCTGAGAGCTCAGCTGAACAGGAGAGTCTGCAAGGGGGAGGAAATGTACAGGGAAAGGCAATGGGGTAATTTTCAGTTCAAAGGATGGGTTGTCACTTTTCTCATGCCATGCAATAGAGAGCACTGCTGTCTGGTGCTGTGAAGGTAGCGAGTATTTTGGAGAACCCCCTTGAGTGGTGTGGGATCCTGAAAGATGTCAGCTCTGAATTTTGCCTGGAGAGTTAACAGGGGCCTCCTTACCTGAAGTTGAAGCCTGGTGAAACATTACTGTCATCATTGTAAAGGCCGTGGAACTGGTAAATGGGTTTGCAGTACCGGACGGGCCAGTCGAGGTCGCAGTTCCAGTCTATGGTGATGCCCACCACTCCGCCCTGCAGCCGAGCGGGGATTCACAAGGTTAGCCCCTCCTTGGATCTGGTCTGCATGGAGAAGTGCTTTCTCTCCTCATATGTGGCCTTTCTTGATCCTATGAAGTGTTCTGGCTCTCCAGGGTACATGACCCCACCACTGCCTCAACGCCCCCTGAGCAGCATCAGCTTTGTGCCCTATACATCATCTATGTAGATGTGCTTGCTTCTGCCCTAAATGCTGGATACACAACTAAATTCATGCCCTCTTGCTCCTGATCAGCACCCCGTGCCCAAGGCATGATCCTGAGAAAGAGCGCTCGCTGCAGATCCACTACGGTCCTTGTGGGACAGCCTTCCCTCACCTACTGTTGCCCACAAGATTTGCCCTTCCTGTGGCTTAACCCTGCCATCAAACCACTAACATCGTAGGGCAAATCAAAGGCAATTTAGCACAGTCGTAGAGGAGAGTGAAAAGAACCCATGACAATCAGAAAACCTCCTCAAAGAGAAAGGGTCATCTGCTGGGAAATGAACCAGTCCCTCCTGAGCTTGCTCCCAGTTGTAACTAGCTCTTCCCCAGAGAATCATCTTTTTTGCACCCGTATGCAATCCTCTGATTTTATTCAATGCCTGGCAAGGCTATCTTAAGGCTCTGCAGGGCAGAAATAGCAGATACTCTTGCATACCACCCTGAGAATCGTTGGCCAAAGCTGTGTTTCTGAGCCTAGGGTCAGGCTGCAGTTTGTATTGTAAAGTGACCAACGTGTGACCATCCAGCTGAGGTTTCTGAGCTCAGTTGGGTGGGATCTGGCCACACAGCTTGTTATTCACTGCACAAATGAAAACAAACATAACCCTGGATGTACTGCCAGTGCGTCAAATCTTGTCAGTCTTGCAGAGGAGCTTCCAGGAAAGGCTTAAATGTTAGGCCAAGTCCAAGGAGATTCATAATCTTTAAGAGCTAATTCTGACACTGCCTTGTGAGGTCTCGAGAAAACAGAACCCTCATGTCTCAATGGCCTGGGGACAATTGCTCTGTTGGTGTCCCCCTCCCCATGTCACCAAGAAACCTCATTTAAAATTGAAGTACCTTAACAGCCAGCATGGTAAAATTCTGACCCGATTCCTTCACTATGTATCCCAGGTCAAACACGGGGCATAAGGAGTCGGTGACTTTGTGATAGGTGCATTTCTTCAGGTACTGTTTGGTAACGCTCTCAACCAGGTTGCGCCTGTGAATTAAAAGAGAGTGAGAAAGAGTCTGAATAACCCAATACTTTGGGTGAGAAAGAACCTCTGGACATCCCTGGTCCAACCAGTTGCTCAAAGCTATCAAAGATCAGGGCCTATCCCTCCTCCCCAATGTGCCCATCAGACCCCACACATGGAGAGTGGGCCCTTTCCTCTATCCCTGCTTGGTTTCTCCCACCCTATCAGCAACTCATTTCCTCAGAATCTCCTCCTGTGGAGGAAGCCCCTCTGCTGCTTTCTTTCCTGCAAACATTCTCCACCTCTGCTTTAGGTGTGCTGCTTTACCTGCTGCCTAAACCCAGCACTCATCTACCTGTCCTTACCCCTTCTTCTACTCCTCTCCCATTCTCACCCTCCTGTGGCCTCGACCATCCCTCCCAGCTGCTTTTCCCCTTTCCATGTCAACTTGTCCACAGGCTCTGCCAGGCAATGCTCCATCCACCAACAGTTTTCATCTGGGACAGCTCATGGATAGTGCATCCCAGGGCTTTTACATTTAGCTGGGTTTTGCTATCTCCACCAGAAAGGGTGAAAAAGAAAGGACATCATCTTGCCTTCCACGCTGCTCTGCTCTTTCACCTAAAAATAGTCTTTCTGTGAGGTCTTCCCGACCCAGATGTTTTGTAAGAGTTGTGCCTTGCTCAACCCCGTCCTGTTGTTTATGCTTGGCAGTTAGATGAGCAGCAGTGATCAAAGGCAGGAAGCTTCCCCATGACCCCAGCTGGCTTGGGTGGGCCTCTGCAACTGCAGCTAGCCTCACCTCCCGGACCTGCTCATTCCCGCCATGTCCCCTCACACAGGCTGCCACCTCTCCTCCCTGCTGGTGGGGGATCCCCTCTCCCAACCGACTCTTGGGGTGCAGATGTGAGATTGGCTGGAGACTTTGCCAGGGCATTTAACCTTGGCTACAGCACAGGGACACAATCAGCTTAGAGAGAAAAAAAACGCCGTCTTCAGCACAAATAGCTTCTGTTAATTTGTTCCAAATCAGATGTATAATCAGTGTCGTCACAAATCCTCTTATGTGTGTGCCTTCAGCCGGCAGCACTGTTTCCAGCGCTGCCTGGAAGGGGCCAACCCTATAACCTGTTGCAGAAACAGATGGGAACCGTGATGTTGAGAGGGGCTTCTGCTCATTTTTGGGTCCCAAGTTTGCACTCATTACTCACACCCCAGTGTGCCGTGTACTACTTTATTGTTATCTTCAGGGAGAAAAAGGGAGAAGGAAAATGAGGAATCAAAGAAACTGTATTTTCATGTGCATCATGTGAGGGTAACAGTGGGCAACAACTCCAGAAACCTTTCCTGTAACCACAGCTATCAGCTGAAGTGAGACAGATTTGGGAGAGAAAAGTCTCAGTTCCTGTCAGCTATTCTGGTGATCAGTGCAGCAATTAAAGTAGTCCTGGGCTCGCTGATGAGGGACAGCATCCTCTGTATCAAGAATCCAGCTATACCCGTGCTTCCCCCTGAGGGACACAGCTGGGGAAACTGAGCAGAAGCCATCCCCCTCAAACCTCCCCTTACCTGGACACCTTGAACCTGGGGAAGGTGATGCTATTCTTGATGAACATGGTGAACTTTTCTGCTTCTGACAACAGGGCAGGGCTGGAAAACACAAGTGTTGACATGTGTCCATCACTTGGCTCTCCAGCCTCCAGAGAAAGCTCCATTTGGTGGAGATTCATTCAAACTGGGACAAGCAGGACTCAGGTGATCTCATCCCTTCCCTTTCAGGGTGAAAGGGGGTTCAGAAAAGTCCCAAGGGAGGGTGGAAGTACCTATTAGGGGACAGAGAGGGTGCTAAGTGCTGGGATTTCAGTTAAGAAGAAAAAAGCAGAGTGAGGTGGCTGGAAGAGAGCTTAAGGGACTGCATGCTCTGCTGCGCTCCTCGCTGGACCCATGGCTGGAGTGGGACTGGGGTCGAAAAGGAGGGAAACAACATAATTCTTACCTGGGAACATGGTCATCATCTTCAACGGGGCACCAGCCAAAGATCTCGCAGGTCTTCACAGAGCTGTTGAAATGCACACACTTGCCTGTCATGAGCCCTGTGGGGAGGAGAGACAGTTGCTCACAACCACTGCACACTGGGAAATCCCAGCCTCACGCTGGGATAGATGGAACCTGGTTGGAGCTTCAGCCCTGCCATAGACATCTAAGGCACAAAATAGTCAAGGATTTGGTGCCTTTTTATAAAAAGGGGAATTAATCTTGGCCTTTGCCTTGAGGCAGTGGTTTCTCTTGCACTGCCATACTGGGCATTTTTCTTGCTAAAATACACCTCAGAAAGAATCCGAGCCCATAGAAGGATAGCAGCTATGGGGAAATGGGTTAGTCTTCATTAACCTTTTGTTGGCAGAGCTTTTAGCATCTGGGGTACCTCAGGACACAGGTGGGACCCCCCTCGGTATCTCAGAGGCTTTTCCCAAACCCCTTCAGCTGGTGGCCCACGGCAGGTCCCCCTGCCAGTCTCCCCAGCCATGTAAGCCCCCTGTGCTTGGTGTGCCTCACCAGAAGTGCCAGTGATGGAGCCTTGGGGGACACTTGCCGTACCTTGTCCTTGGCGGCTGTATTTCCCTTTGCTGCAGTCACTGTCCCGCGCACAGGGCCCGGCGTCCGGCAGCTGTTTGGAGAGAGCAGGCAGCCACCTCTCAGCATCTCACCCTGTGCTTTCCGTCCCTCCAACCTTGCCTGGCAGTGTTTTCCTCGGGGCAAACGCCGCTCGGCTGCAGCAAGGGCCTCATCCTTACATCGCTTCCCAACTGAGGATGTCCAGATTAAGCAGGAAAAATGGAGGATTTATTGTTTTAAACCCCAGGCAGATGCTTTTATTTAAGGCTCAAGTCTGCTCTGCTTGATCGTCTCAGAGGGAAGAGAACTTAAACGGATGGTGGTGGTTTTTTCAGCAGAATAAACACCTTCCATGTAGCACTCACAAGGCAGGGGACAAGAACAGGGGGACAGGCTCAGGCTTTTACTAAACCTCCCACTGTCAGGAAAACTCCTTCCCCAGGCCCACCACCACAACCCCCCTAGATTACAAAAGTTAAGGCTGCTGAAGGAAGCCAGTGTGTTTACCTCCGGGCAGGTTCCTTGTTTCTGTCCAGGTGTGATAATGAAGTTGGTCATCACCACAAAAGAGCTGTCCCCCTGTGGAGACACAACCAACACGCTCATAGCCAGCACAGCATTTTCTGATGGAGTCTGTGAGGAGCCTCTCCCCAGGGCAAGTGATAGGACACCCAAACCACCAGGACATGTCCAGGCAGACAGCACCTTTCTCCCAACTTTGGGTCCTCCGCTGCAGCTCAGGAAGCTGGTGGTGGCCCTGGGGAGCTGCAGTGCCACCAGGTCCAGGGACAGCGGAGGACTTTCTTTGCTGCCAAGATGCTCATCTGAAGGAGCTGGAGGAGCCTTGGTCTTTTTGGAGGCAGCCTCAGAGATGTCCCATCAACCACGGTGGGTCCCAAGCACCAAATGCTCCCCAGGAGTGATATGTGGGCAGAGGTCTGTGGCACGAGCAACCTGCTATCCCCTAGAGGGACACCATGTCATGGTTAGCTCATGAAACACCTATACCGAGGAGCCCATTTGCATCCTGGCACGTGGGGAAAAGTGACCATCAGGACAAAAGCAACTCTCCCAACCCATCAACCCCATCTCCTTTACCTGGGCTGGGAAAACATAGTCCACCACGTCCCAGATGTGAGGACCCATGACACTCTCGTTGGTCAGTGTCAGGCCTTTCATCTTCACTGAGACTGAGCTGACGATGCTGTCCTGAGACTGGTAGCCCTTCTCATAGAGGAAAACCCACCTAGATAAGGAAAGGTAGTGAACATGGGGTGAACACAGCCACCAGCATTCATCTGCAGGAGTCCCAAGTCCCAGCACATCACTGTGGACTGGGGCTTCTTCTACAAACTCTCTCTCACTTCGGTGTCTATTTGCCAAATTTTCTCCAGCTGGATGACAGGTCTGCTGCTAAGCTCTCCCACCCTTTGCCCAAGGCATGTGGTAGGTGCAGGACCTGACTTCCATGGTGGGATGACTTATTCTGGGGACTGGGACACATTTTGTGGTTGAAGGGTTTTGAAGGCAGGTGGAGCAGGGTGGCCACTGGCCATTTGGGATTAAAGCCTTTGGTGGGTTTGTAGCCTGCTGGGCTCAGTGAGCTGTCTGGACCTTCCTGATCCACTTCATAGGTGCTGTCCAAATATCAGTGTCTCCAGAGCCAAGACAGGGGTAAGTCCGGACACAGGTCATATCCAGAGCCACTGTTTCCCATTCAGGAAAGGGAACCATGGAGCCATGGCCTTAGGCACAAGAGGGCTGCAGGAACAGGATTGGGGACTGTCATGGGGCTCTCCCTGTATTTCCCAGCCCATCGCTCAGCCATTTGGGCCAGCTCCTGACACTATTTAACCTATGGCATAAACAAGCTGCCGTTGGATTAACTCTGACTCAGGGAGACTATAAACATGGGTGAGCAACCATTTCGGGTAGCACTCCTGGCGACATGGAGCGTTTCTGGTGCTAAAAAAGGAGTGATCTGTTTTTTGTCCTGGCCGCTGTGGGCACCGGTCCCACTGGCCTGTGACACCTACCTGGTATATCAGCTCATCCTCGGGCACCCGACCAGTGGGCATGGGGGAAAATGTGGGAACACCAGGTGCTGCCCTGAGGGTGCCAGACCTCATGGGGACATCTTGGGGATGGTGCTTTTTGTCTTGTGAAGCTGGGGAAGGGACTTCAGGGGTGGCATCTGCCCCAGTACTTGGGGATGGGAGCAGAAGTTCAGCAGTTGGGACACCGCAGCTGGGACCCCCAGCTCCAACCTGCTCCTCCAAGGCCATATTGGGTTACACTGGTTAGCTTCCCTGATGCCCTCGAGGCTGAGCTGTGCAGCACCATGGTGGAGTTTCCCTAAATCTGCCTCCACTGCAGCCTCTGCCGCTGCCACCTTATTCCTCCCTGGCAGAGGTGACCGTGGGCACCCCACTGTGACCCAGCCGCTCCATGGCAGGGCAGGATGCAGCCCCAACCCAGATGCTGAGCTGTGGTCACGGCAAATGAGGTGTCATATCCCCAGTGTGCTGTAAAGGGCAGCATTGAGCCCTGCCCAGGTGATGAAAGTCCCTTGATGTCACTCTCCACTCCCTGATGTGGGGGAGTCACCAAGCCCTCTTCCTGCAGCTCAGACCACAGCATCCTCATAGTGCGAGGTTTTCAGGAAACAAAAGACAGAAAGTGACATTCAGCCGGGGAGCTCCTGGCATGGCCTGGCCTGGCCTGGCCAGCAGCGATAACACCTTATCTTGGCGTATCAGTAGAGAGAAGGGCTGCTCCCCACGGGTAACACTGGGTCTCTTGGCAGGGGCAGTCCCACATCCCTCCTCAGGACTGATGACCCAGCACACATCCCTCCAGCACCGCCAGCCAGCCACCCCCTCCAGCATCCCACGCCTGCTGCCAACAGGGACCAAAGCTGGGAGAATTGTAAAGGAATAAATATCTCTGTCTGCCAAGCTTGCTTTCAGAGAAGAGAAAACCTCCAGAGCAGGCAGGAAAGTGGCAGCAGCGCTGCAGGCAACGAGGGAACGTCAATGGCTCACAGCCTGACCCCACCAAACCAGCAAAAATTTAAGAATTAACAGCAACTTTATGCCAACCTCCTGCCCTCCACTGCTGGCAGAGCCAAGCTGGTTCTCTTTTTGCTCCCTCCTCCCTGTCCTGTCCTGTGCTAGCCGGGTTGCTTAAGCTGCATTTCCTTACAAAGCCCCGCTCTGAGCAACCACCTCCCCATCCGCAGGAGTGGCTGCCCCGGCTGGTTTTGCTGGAGCACTGGGGTTTCATGGCCTCAGCCCTTAGGAGAGCCAGCACTGCTCCCAGGAACACCAGTCTGGGCCAGTGCCAAACTCTTTGCTATGGAGCGTCCTTGAGACCATGGCTCTGCAGCAGTTTAGTATGAGGATCACCAATGTGAGCCAAAGCACTGGTGAGTAGGGTGGGAGCAATGTAGGGGTCCCACCATGATCCCCTGGGGAAGCTTTTCCTCCTTTCCAGGGCATCTGGGCTAAAAGCTGGGATGGGCACCACTGCTCTCTGCAACTACTCATTTGCACTGAGCCCTGGAGCTGCGGCCTCTCCTTTGGGCTGTCCTAGGCACCCTGCTCCTCCCAAATACCCATTTTTTTCCCAGTCCATGGCTAGACACCCCCTTTCCCTACAAATCTCCTTTCCAATGAAGGGTGCTGGTCTCCCTCTCACAAGGGCTGAGCTCACAGCAGCCATGGGGGCACAGTAAAGATTTTTGCACCGTTATCAACAATGGCAACACATCACACGGCACATCATTGTCCCACCCTGAGGGGACAGGGACTGTGTGCACTGTGGCAGGAGCAGCAGCCCCAGGGCACCCAAGGGCACACATCCTGAGCCTGCCTGCTCTGCTAACTGCCTTTTTTTAAGCAGCTGGTCTTGCACCGCAACTGCTCTCGGAGCTGCCTCTCACAACGAGCAGAGCAAAGCAGGGATTTGGAGCCAGGATCCATCCCAGCCCCAGCCACTGGGCTGGCTCTGCTTCCCTGGCAGGGCGGCAGACAGGGAGATTTATGGGCCTGTCTCGAGCCGCTTGGGTCTCACAAATCACCGTGCTGGCCCCAGCTGCCTCTTAATATAAATGAAAATAAAAATAACAACAGATTCTCAGGCCACCATCCAGCAGCTCGAGCAGGGTTTGGATGTGGCTTAGCGAGGCGCCAGGGCCCCAGCCTGCAGAGCAGAGCTGGGCAGGGCTGAGCCTCCAGCCTGCATAAGCAGCAGCTTCTAGGTTGGACTCGGGGACCAGATGGCCATCTAAAAGACCTATGGTGGGGCACTGGACAGCACAGAAGTTGCCACAGCCAGGGAATGAGATGCCATCAGCAATAAACTCGACCCCCCGCAAATTGGGATATAGGACTTATATGAGCTCCTTTGTCCCCCTTGCCCCCCTGGTGGCAAAACATTAATTTGGAGGAAAGTGGGCGCTGGGGAGCCTTACCCGATGATGTACGCCAGGACAATGAGCTGGATCAGCCGGAAGGTCAGTCCCACCTTCTTGTTCCTCACCAGCACCATCCTGGGGGTGTCATACTCAAAGAGGAAGGAAGACAGCTTCTCCATGCACTTCTGCCCCATGGCTGCGCCGGGGCTGTCCCGCAGCCTCCCACTGCTTGCTGGCCGTGCTGTGGGTCAAGCTGTGCCCGTCTCCACTCTAGCAACTCCTCTGTTTGCAGAGAGAAAGGAAAAAAAAAAAAAAAAGAAGAAAAAAAATGATAAAAATGCTATCGCAGTTTCTCTGTGCACATCTGGGCTGTCGGGTTTCCTCCTCTGCGCAGGGACGGGGTTTCCTCTTCCTATAAGCTCTGGGCTGGGAGCAGCCAGTGCCCTACATGGCCCGGGGGGTGGGACAGGGTGCGGGAGGGTGCAGGGCCATCCCGCTGCTGAGTCCACGTGCCACTGGGATGGAGCCACCCACTCGTGGGGGACACACCCTTGCCCAGACAGGGGGCCTTACCTAGGGATGGAGGGGCTGCAGGTGGCACTTGGGGTGAGCGGGGACAATGAGGCATCCCTTGGGGGGAGCATTGGGATGGAAGAGATCGTGGGGGGTCCCAGGAGAGTATTTTAGGAACTGGGGTTGGGGTACCATCTTTCCTGCTCCAACAAGCCATCTCAGGCTGTGGGTCTCTCATTTCTGTCCCTAACCCACATCCTGCTCTGGCCCCCAAAAGCTGCCTCAGGGAAAAGGGGTGGGGGGGGCACAGACGCCCCAGCCCAGCAATTCGGAGCCGACCCAAGGGGCAGGCAGGTGCTTGGTTTGGCCCCGTCCCGCCGTGAGGCTGCTCAGCTGGGTCTTGGCTGGTTCCCAGCACTTGCAGAGGGCTGAGCACATTTTGAAGCATTTTCAGCATTTCCAGCATTTCCTGAAAGTAAAGCAGATGAGCGTGAGCTGGGATCACAGCGAGGGATGCTCAGCCGGGTGGTGAAGGCACCACTTTAAGTGGAGATCACTGAGAAAGGGGCTGGATTTGTATGTGCCAGACTGAAAATCAGGGGTCAACATAGTTGTGGTGGGAAGCTGTGGCCAGGGGACCATGTACTCACATGGCATCCCACCAGAAAACGTTTAGGGCACAGCCCCACAAGGATGAGCTCTTTGCTGAGGAGCACTAGGGCTTAGGAAGGTTGCTTCTGGGGAAAAAAGAGGATGTTTCCCCCCTGAAAACCCACAGCCTGGCAGGTTCAAGACTCCCTTCAAGGAAAGGCTCCATCCTCTGAGCCCCAGATTCATCTGCAGCTTCCCGTGACCTCAAAGGAGGAGCTGGCTCCTCACGGCCACCAAGGCTGGGACAAAGCCCTTCTCTGCAGGGGGAAATGTTTTTGGAAAGATGGAAAAGCTTAACCTGCTGGAATTTTTCCTTTCTGGAACAGTTATTTTAACATCATCACCTTTCATCTTCAATTGTCCATTGCTTGGCATCACATTGACCTGTTGACTCAATATGTTGCAGACCTGACAACTGTGAAACCAGTGGAACAAATCCATTATCTTTGCTGGGCAATGGGGAAAATGGGGGGAAAGCAGATGAACCACTTAACCAAATCTTTTGGGCCAACCTTGAGAATCAAAATCAGATGATCCTATGTTACAAGTGACATGACACCACCCCAATGTCCCAGTCCTCAGCAACACAGAAAGCTGTCAAACGCGGAGCCAACAGCAAATACAAAATGCTGATGTTAATCATATAAGATTGAAGGCTGATACTGCTATTGAGCGGAGCAGACAAACCTTATAAGCTTAGATATCTGTCAGGAGAGAGGCAAATAACTTACTGTATGAAACGAGGCCTTTTAGGGAAGGCGGCTCACCCTTGCCAAAACCATGGGGATAATGAAAATAGGACAGCTAAATTTAACAGCAAAATGACTTGTAAAAGAGTCACTTCTAACCTCCTCTATGGTACTTGGAGTCAATAAAATGGTTATAGCATGGATTTAGCTAAAATACTTTCCATTGGGAAATAATATGCATCTCCCATTTTGGTGTCTCTTGGAGCCTGTTGCAGCTGGTGAGTGGGGCCGCACCCCGGGGATGCGGCTGGGGTGATGCGGGGAGTGGGTAACCCCAGCACAGGAGCACCCATGGGGCCTGGGTCTCCTCCTGCCGCATCCAGGCTGCCAGCAGCACCCAGCATGCGCACCGTCTTGGCCACGACATCCAATTGTTTGGAAAAAAAGTCATAGCCTAAACCCTCCTGGGCTCACACGCCACCATTATTCATAGCTCGCCCAGACCCATGCCATCCCTTGGCTTGCCACTCTTTAAATTACTTTATAACAGGCAATTTAGTAGGTTTGGGGATGGCATAATTAAGCTACCTGGCCCCACAACAGCGATGTGGGTGTGCAAGTGGTGCCAGCTGGCTGGTGTGCCCGGATGCCTGCCGGGGCCGCATCCTGCACACACCTGTTTGCCATGATGCTTCTTCTGGTGATAACCTGCAGGAGCTGCTAACACACCTCCCCTTCTCTGCCAGGTAGTTATCGTGGGGAAGGGCTCTGGTCAGGCTGTTAAATCACTTACCTGCCCAGACAGGGCAGTTACCTGCTGGGAGATGCTGGGTTCACAGGACAGGGTTGGGATGCTTTCGGCTGTGGCTCAGGCGCTGGATTGTCCTGGGGCAAGGTCAGGGTTTGCTTTCTTTTTGCAATAACCTGCTGTGATAATAGATTGCTGTAATGCCCAAATGAAAAATAGAAATGAAAAAAAAAAAAAGATGAGGTACAGGGGCTGTGGATGCTGCTGGAGGACAGGCCATGGGCACTGAAAGCGCTGAGCTGGGCTTGACCCCAGCAGGGTGCAAACGTGGGACTAAGTAGCATAGGAGCAGGACAATGTGGGGACACAGAGGGCAAAACCAGGGAGAGCACAGGAAATGAGCCCATCTAGCTTCACTGCCCACAGGAGGTGGAAGTAGCAAATGAAGCACCAAAACCCCTGGGTTAGTGCCTGGGTTTGCAAAGCCCCAGGATCAGATTGCCCAAATGCTCTCCTAGGTCATTGTCCCAGTCCCCAGCACTGGACTTGGCCTCATCCAGCATCTCCTTCAGCTCCAGCTGGGTCAGACACAGAGGCTGGTGACCCCTGACGGCATTCCCTGCAGGGATTAGCACAGGACTCAGTCCATGTCTGTAAAAGCAACTCCTTCTCCCTACCCGTTAAGCAAACTCAACCTCTGCTCGGGGCTGTCAAGAGAAAAAAATGCAAAAAATGGTACTTTAAGGGAGACATTTGGAAATGTGAGTGCATCCTTGCTTTGAGCTGGGACGCAGGCCTGAAGGGTGGAGGAGCTGCTGGGCCAAAGGATTGAGGGGTGTGGATTGAGCCTCTGAACAGGGCTTGAGCCCACCTGCACCCAGGGAGACGAAGTTGTGGTAGGCATAAGAGCTACGTGGTCTTTCCAGGCTCTCAGGCATTGCTTTTCCAAAAACTTCTTGGGGGATGGTGGTGGGGGGAGAGGTGAAATATAAATAATAGATGAAGCTCATTACACAATCCAGACTCACACTTGGCAGCTTCCAGCACGGAGCTCTGGATTTCAGCACAAAAAAGCACAACACACCACAAATCTGGGGGTGGGGAGGAATAATACAGTGGCAAGTAGATTTAAAATTTGACTCTGGGTGAAAAGGGGACCTGCAGTGGCCAAGGTTGGCCAGGAAGAGCCCTTACAAGCTGGCTCTTCTCAGAAGTTTTGGCCACCGTGGACCCCCTTGCCCCCACCAGCCCGAGGAGATGCCCACACTGCCCCACTGGAGAGTGGGGGTGGTGGAAAAAAAAAATTGGCAGATGAGAGCAAGCAAGGTCCTATGAAACAGCATGTTCAGTTTTCTTTCCAATTTTAACTTGTCCTTGACCTCTCTTTGCTCCTTCCCAGTGGGGCTGGCTCTGCTCCGTGCCCGTCCTGCGCTGCGATGCCCCAGTGCAGACAGATGGTTTTGGTGGCACTCACCCCCCCAGCAGCGGCATTTCCATCCCCAGTTGCTGCGGCAACACGTCTCCCTGGAAATACCTTGGTGGTGGTTTAGCCAACACCAAAGTAAACACAGGAACCCGGTGCTGGGGTTACCGAAGGGTGAGTGGCACTATGCCCATCTCAGCCCCTGGCAGGCCGGCATGCACACCCCATGGGGCAGCTCAACAGATGCCATGGGGTACGGGGACCCTTGGGTTTGGTTTTTTTTGGGTGGGTAACACCCATTTTCCAAATCATGCCTCAGAGACCTGGATAGCTCCAGCAGTGATGGTCCCCAGTGGTCCAGGGACCAACACAACATCAGGGAGGGTTTATCTTTGGGTTTATCTTTGCCTTCGCCACCATGTGTTGAGACAGCGCTGCATCTCCAGGCATGGCTGGTAAGGGGGACCAGCTTGAGAGTCATCTCCAGCCACGGTGGTGGTGCCCCCCCTGCCACAACTGGAGACCAGGTCTACATTTGGAAAGAGGAGGCCAAGCAATATCCCCTTCCAAAAAAATCAGCATTTGTCTGGGTGTCCCATATCCCTCTTTATAACCTGCTTTGAGTTAACAAAGGTTTTGGGTTACTCTACAGCACCTTTCTCCTGCTCGTAGCATGGGGAAGGTGCATCTGGAGCCACATCCCAGCAAAAACACACCCAGAACAGATCTTCAATCTTCAATGTTCAGAATCAAACCCAGATTGGCTCCATAACACGACACATAGCTGCATCAGAATTTTCTGCTTTACACACGAGGCATGAGCTCCGGGTGATGCGGAGATGGCAACGCCCGGCCCTGAGGCCCCGTGCCACCCCTAGGGGAAGCCAAGTTAGTTAATTATTATTTATTTAATAATTATTTCTTCTGGAGGTCATTGCAGGCCTTATTTAAACCTCCTCTCTCAGCTGGGGGAGATAAGGTGAGGACTATTCTGGATGCAGTCAAAATTAGCACTGTTATTTGTATTTTTTGTGCCCAGAGAGCAAATTAGCTGGTACTTAAAAAAATTCCCAACAGTCATATCATGCCACTCCTTTCATTTCGCCTTTGTTGCCCCATGCCAGAGACAAGCTCAGCTCCATTTCTAGTTTGGCCGCTCTGAAAACCCACAAGAAATCCTGATCTCGTGAGCACTCCTTTTACGGCTGAAGAATGCCCTCAGGCACTCCCATACAGCTCCATGGGCGCCCAAATGTCCCCCAAATTGGCCAGAAACAGGGTAAGAAAAGAAAAAAAATAATAATAAATTAATAAAACAAAAAATTCCAACATCAACAAAAAACAACCCTGAAGCCATCCAGTAAAATTGCTTTTATTTCTGTAATTTCATAAGTATAAAACAAATCAGCCCAATATTGTCTGAACAGAGTGGATCGTTTGGATGTGACCACGAGGAGCTTTCCCACGTCTTCACAGCACACCTGGCTATTTACAGTCGGACAAAGGACATGATTTAGGAAGCAGTAATTTTGTGGAAAAATATCTCTCATATAATAAAATAGGAAACAACCTTGTTTCTTGCAGTTCTATCCCTCAGACAAGACCCTCCCACCCACCCCAAAGGTACAATGATTTACCTTTTGCAACAAAGCACAAACTCAGAGATTTTTAGATTTGGCTGTTCAGGCATCTCTTATTAAAAAATTAAAAAAATAATTTAAAAAATCAGTATATTCCCAGATGGAAGCCACTGAGGGCACCTGCTGGCAGCTCAGTGCTCTCCCTCCTCTTGGTCCCGAGTGCCCACACTGACCCAGCTTGGACACCAGCCAGCGGTACCCATGTCCCCATTGCTCCAGGTGCACGCAAGACGTAGGCTCATTTAATGCCCCACTTGTACTGATAGGCACCAAGGGGACAGGTCCAGGGAGCACAATTTACCCTGTGTGTCCCCTCCCTCACTGCAGCCCTGCAAACGCTACCACAAACTGTGCCAAGCAAGACCTGCATGGGGTGAAGCCTTTCTCCTTCATCCCAAAATCCCTCTGCTGGGGACGAGCCCTGCCAGAAATTGCCACTGCAGAAGTGTGGGGGGTCAAAAAGTCCAGGAGGGACTGAACAGGGTTGACTGAATCATTTATACAAGGGGATGGCCATGCCAGGTATGGACTGAAAATCACAGTAAGTCTTAGGAGCTGGTACTGGGGACTCCTGCTCTTTGAGGTTCAGGAGTAACAATGATGCCAAGATCACTGAACCTCAGGAACATCTCCACCAACAGGGATAGCATGAGTTTTGGTGGAGCAGGATCCTGATTGGTAAGCAGCACTATCAACCTGATTTACAAAAGAGGGACCAAAAATTGCTGCTGAGTTTTCCTATTGCTCCTTGAGCCGAGACTCTGGTTCAACCCCAGATTTGATGCTTTTACAGGACTGAAGTCCCTAGCCCCTTCATTAAAGCTTGTCCACCCTGTTCCTGATTCTCCAGCTCCTGGTGGTACCATCCTGCCTTGGCTGAGCTGAGCATCAGAAACACACAAACAACACCTTCACAATGCCAAAGTCTCAAACACACAAATGAAAAACCTCATCCAGACCCTGAGCCCCACGGTGGCCACATGACAGAAGTAAAACATAGGATGCAGCACGCCTTTGCTCTGCAGAGCATCTCTCTTTTTCCTTTCCCAACATGCCTCCCTGTGGGACCACGCGCTATGGGGGGAAGAGCTCATCCAGCAACTGGCCACAAGGACAGAGTATCCTGAAACAGCACAAAAGACTTTCCACAGCTCCTTCCCAAAGCTGACCCCCTCCCAGCACTTGCTCTAGGGATGCAGGACCCTCACCTCCCACCTTGGCTGTAGCCCAGCACAGTGCCTGGCCCCTGAGAAAGGACTATAAAGTGCTCATGGACAACCCCGTGCTGCCATCCCAGTGCATCCTCCGCTGTGCACCTCGAATTACTGCATCCCTGTGTGCGGAGGATCTGCCACGGCAGCCCACCGATGCTAAGGGTCTTGCTGGAAAGACCTAAGTTTTACATAAAGATACTGAATAAACCAGGTGGCACCACCAAAACAGAACTAAAAAGAAAGAAATTCCTAAACTCTGTCATCAAAAAAAGCACGATCACAGAGGCTTTGTCCCTAAGCTGCCTTTTTTAACAAGCTCTTGGGTGAAACAGCCACCTGGTGTCCATCTCCCTCCTATTGAATGCAGTTGACTCCCTTAGTAAGACATAAGACCTGATTCCAAAGCAATGATCTCGGCTCCAGGATCCCCAAGTTCACACAGGAACATGCTCCAGCCTGCAAAAGCACCCAGCAGGCTGCTGGCAGTGTACACACAATAAATAACTACTACGCCATGATTTATCCTGACCCTTCCCCAAAGCAGAAAGGGAAAAAAAAAAATCATTAAAAAAAAATAATTAGACCTATGGATATATTTCTACTTCATGACAATATCTGAACGATAAGCCTCCGTAATGAAAAAGCATGGAGTGAAACCTGTATCCCAAATAATTAAAGGATGTGGGGAAAGAGAGAGAGCCGTGGGTCAACTTTTCAAAAAGGGAAATGGGGATGTGCCAAAACAGTCCCTCCCCGACAGGGAGATGCCTGCTCCAGGGAGACTTAGCGCAGGTTTCCTGCACTATTTTCTAGGTAGATCTAGAGGCATACAGTAAAAAATCAATTGCGATTTCCTGCTGCTGGAAAGAACAAACCTCTGGCTGGGACACAGCTCTGGTTTCTTGCCCATGATGGTCAGGTTTTGGTAACTCCCACTTGCAACCCAATGACTGGACAAACATACCAGGGCTTGCAGCAGCGTGGCACCTCCACCAATGCTAAACCAACAGCAACTCAGCTTCTCTATCGACAAGAATATAAACTCAGCATCTCCTCAAATAACCGTTTTGTTACTGGGTTCAGAAGGATATGTGGTGCAACCACCTCCAGCTCCCTGTGTCAGGTGAGACAAAGCAAAAATGACTGCAAGAATTTAATAACAAGTTAAAATGTCATGATTTCATCTGTGCTCTGAAATAGAGTTCTTATTTATTTCTTTTTTCCTTTTAGGTCTCCTTACATCAGAGACTCCCATCCGTTATTCAGTACTCATTAGCAGGACCTTTACACAAGAAACTCCTCCACACACATACATATTTGGGTAAAATTAATAATCCTACACCAGACCTTAAGAGTAAAATGAATAATCCTGCATTTGACCTTAAGCCCAGGAGAACCAGTGTAACTCAGATCGTGCAATACAGAGTGGATGGACCAAGCAGGTCCCTGCGAGCATAATAGACCAAGGCCACCATGTCCCAGGGAGATGCCGTTGGGCAGCTAAAAGCCCCTACAGAAGGGGTTGGGATGCTCTGAATCTAGTCCAGCCTCTCCCAAACTGGTTTTCAGCCTCAGGGATACACAGAAGCAAATTCCTCTAAACTCACTGAGCTGGCACTGCATTAAATTCCCACTAGTTCTTTCCCACGCAGAGAGCTGGAAATGATCAGTACTACACAGAGGTGAAATCCACTCATTCAGGGAAGGGCACATCACACATCTGTGGCATGAGCCTTACTGAAGCCTAATTTTGAAGGCTTCAGCCTGGGTACCTGGGTCATGCCCTGATCCTCTGAGCCAGGGCAAGTCTCCTAACAGTGAAGATCTTTCAAGGGGCATTGGTGGCCCAATGGCATCACCAATTAGATCAATCAGACATAACACATTTAAAAAATAAAACTTCTTCAAGACAAAGTATAACAATATTTAAAAAAACAAAAATCAGCAACAATCTTCTAACCACAGAGTATCTATAAAGATCTTTTTAAAGAGCTCCATATTAAAATTTCTTGAATACATTATATATTAAATACAGTAACAACATTTCATGCAAGGTTTTCTGTACAATGAAATCAGCTCAGTAGTATAACAATTCTGTACATTCCCATTGGTCTGGGGGCTCTGTTCATCTTCAATGCTGGTGGTGGAGAAAAGAAAGGAAGGATGATACTTGGCACCTACTGTACAGAGGAAGAGTAGCTTTTGCCCAGGTAAAAGAGAAACACAGAAGCACTGAAAGCTTTTAAGAGGTAAAAACGTAAAAGAAAAAACCCAACAGCAAAGGAGCAACATGCTAGCCAAAACCCTAGCTCTGGTGCTGTTGCTGGAATTTAAGAGAAGAGGAAGATATAGGGTCTGGCTAACGAAATCTCATCAGGACGGATCATAGGGGAACATGAGGAAAACAGAAGGGAGGATTTGGAGAGCTGGAGAAGAAACCACCCACTATCAGCTCCTCAGCTAATGCAGCTCAACGGAGGAAGATCGATTTGCTGGATCCACAAATTCTCACTGTAGCCTGTGTCACTGCTGCTGCAGGACAATCCCAAGAAGACAAAAATAAAGCTGGAGCCTTATAAAAAGGGATGCCATGACACACACTGCTCACAGAGAAGGTCTATTATGTACAAGCATACATTCAATCTTGCCTCGAAGGCAGATCTCTGGTGTTAAGGAGGACCTGTGCAAAACAATGATGTCCTCCAAGGCAGCGTTATGAACTTATGGACATGCTCCTGAGGACTTAAGCTCTACTCCTGCTAGGGAAATAGTTAAAAATCCACTGAGGATAAAAAGTGTGACCAGGAATGAGCAGTAGACATGAAAAATGCAAAGTCAGCCATCCCCCATGCTTTGCTTTAAACAGTTTTCCCTACGAGGAAGAGGTTTAAATAGTGCAGATGGGTTCTAACAAGACGCCAGATGGAGGAGAACAGACAGGATCACATAATGCTTTGGTGTCGGATGAGCCTGAGAAGGTGCAGGACTTCCCACAACAGGGGGATCAAACAGGACAGTGATAAAAAGGGAGAACTTCACCTTCCACCACATGCACCCAACCTTGACATATAAACACAGTTGGCGAGATCCACACCACCAGTGACCACACTGAGAAGCTATTCCAACTCCTGCAACCTCAGCAATTCACCCACCAACACTGCAGGCATCATCAAGGGCCCGAGACTCCAATCGATGGCCTCCTCGCCTCCCTCCCCTGCCCTCACCCACCACCAAGCCCTTCCCAGTCCCAGGAGATGCCCTCACACATCCCACCCAGCTACGGAATACACCCGCCCACCCACACTCAGCATATTGCAAAAAAACCCTGACTCCCCCGCCTTGATCTCCCATGAAGGACACCTTGCCTGAGCTCACCCGGTCCGGGTGAAAGTTGGAAAGAGAGTCTCAAATTTTGCAGGACTAAATCCCCAAGGAACCATGTTATGATGACCCAGGTCCACACAGCTCCATCCCCAAACCCTACACCAGCTGTCCAGTAATTGCACTCGTATGTACAGGAAAAAGAAAGCTACGAAACAAAACAAAAATCACTATTTTTCTTTTCAACGATTTCACCTGCATTTGTCTGATAGTCGGACACATGCATGTCCTGCTGGCTTCTAGCGATGGTCACACATGCAAGACTTTCAGTCCGAGTTACAAGTTAGGGATCCTTTAGTTAGAAGCGTTTCCTTCGTGTCATTCATTTCTTGTCCTCTTTTCCTGAAACGAAGAGAAGAAAAAAAAAGAGAGAGAGAAAAAAAAAAAGAGAAGAAAAGGTGTTGGTGAGGATTGAAAAGCAAACCGGTCCCCTGCTTTTGTTGTCACAAGAAGTTGCTCCTGGGCTGATCCCAGAAGAGACCTGGGATCCCATCTATACAGGGCTGCAGCTGTGGCTGCTCAGGCTCCATGAGGAGGAGGATGCTGGTCCCTGGGTGAGGAAAGGCTCAGCACACTCAGCCTGCAGGAGGTAGGAAAAGGGATGAGTTGGAGCCATGCAGGCAGGAACAGCAGGAAAGTGAGCAGGCAGGGATCCCTCGTTACTGCTTACGAGAGCATCAACAGCACCCAGGGAAACACAGAGAGGAAGAAGTTCACTGCATCCCACCACCACCGCACGTCCTAAAGCCCTGTCCCCACCACAGCCAGATGGATGGATATGGCTCCATGGGCAGACACCACTTACACACACTATATACATATATTAATATCTATATATACCTCCAGGACAACTAGAAAGGACCAATCTACCCATTGAAGTCACTGTCCCAGCCCCAGGGCTGCCCTTCTCACTTCTCCCCACTGTACTGATGGATGGAATCGGACGCGAAAGTTAACAGGCAACATGTGGCTCGGGTTTAAGCTTGAAATCCCTGCCAGAGCTTGGCTCACACCAACCAGATCCCAAATTTTCAAGGAGTTAACAGCAGTGTCCCCAGGTCCCGCCTTGAGGCAGCAGCTACTCTTCAGCCTGGGGCTGGGAAAGACCAAAACCAGCTTTTGTTCTGCCTAGAACAAGCTTTTTATTTTTTTCTTAAAAAAACACGCCCACAAGGCAGTGCTTTCTGAGAAGAGTTAGAAAAATCACTTATCACGAATCCTTTGACCGTATTATTCTATCTTTCATCACTGCACACATCACCAAGCACATTCGCAGTGGGCTGCTGTTACTGTGCTCTTGATAAATAGGGGTCCTGCCTGGGGTTACCAGCGAGGCTCCATGCCTGCTGCCAACCCTGGTGCTGACAAGCTTCCAGGGGAGGGGAAAAAAAATAAAAGCACTTCTTCACAACTTCTGCCAAAGCTTCTTTCCAGCACTCGCCGGAGATAAAATTGATGGCTGCCTCCCTTGGGATGACCTCTGCTCCGCTGGGATGTTGGTGACTGCACTGTATGAAATCTCAATGCAAGGCTCAAAATTCACCTCCTCCGTCTTGCAGGGGTGTCTCTTCAGCAGCTCCAGCAGCTGAACAGTCCCCAGCGGGACTTTTTTTGCCAGCCAGGGGTGCTTCCCCTAAATTGTTGTGCAAACGAGGGGGTGCCTGTGCCATAGGGCAGGCAGGGATAGGAAGGGAAGATGGCTGCAGCGCTGACATTGAGTGTTTAACCATGGCAAATGCTCTTCAGAATGTTAATCTCAGGCCTCTTAATTAAATCCCCAGCACGGAGCAAGTTGGGTACATCCACAAGAGCTGTGGTCAGCCAAGGGTCTGGCATTTACTTTGCTTTAACAGGATGCAGGTTAAACTGGTTAAATTTAACAGGTCCCTAAATTTAGACCAGATCTGAAGCAGAAATTTTTTACACTGAGGGTGGTGAAACCCTGGCCCAGGTTGCCCAGAGAGGTACTTGATGCCCCATCCCTGGAAACATTCAAGGCCAGGTTGGATGGGGCTCTGAGCAACCTGATGTAGTTGAAGATGTCCCTGCTCATGGCAGGGGGGTGTTGGACTGGATGGACTTTAAAGGTCTCTTCCAAATCAAACTATTTCATGACTCTGTGAAATGCCAGTGTCTGGCTCTCCGCACAGGGACAGGAGCAGCGGGAAACCTGTTTGCAGGAATCATGGGGTGCTCGGGATCCACCTGGTCCCATCCGCATTCTGCCTTACACTGCCGTGTTTCTCAGGGTTGTCACAGCCCTTCAGCTCTTGCAAACCTGCAACCAAACAACAGAAGCTCATCTCCTACAAGCTCTGCTCTGCACCAGAACAGCTGAGGCTTTTCTGGGTACTTTCCTTATTCCTTTTTGTCTTCCCTTTTAACAGGTTCCCGTAAAAGATGATGCTTGAGGGATGCAGACGAGATCGCCCCTCCACCAAGGATAAAGCTGGAGCCCTCATAGCTCTGAAAACTGCACATCTTCCCCACTGCACTGGGGCACCCTGAGCTTCAGCTGAGACCCTGGACCCCAGGAGAAAACCAAAAGGGAAATCCTCCTGCCATCCCTTTGCACTGCCAGAGCAGCAGCACCCAGAGCTTCCCTCTGCCCTTCCATTTCTAAAGAGTGGCACATGAGCACAAAGGTTAAAAACCCAACAAAATGAAAACAGGAAGAGAAAAAGATAAAATAAAAAGCAGCAAGGGAGCAAAGCTGTAAAATCCCATCTGGAGAGATTCTGGCACCAAAAGGTGCAGGGCTGCTCTCCTTCAGAGCATCCCACAGCTCCAGTGAATGTCTTGGCCCGTGGGGATACATTCCTCCCCGGCGCCAGCGCCCAGCCAAGGTAGCTCCGCACAGAGATTACCCTACAAGGGCAGCCACAGCCGCGGGCGCTCGCTCCCGGCTCTCTGCTGCTCCGGGGAGAGGGATGACTGCCTCTTCCACAGGGAAAACCGGAGCTGCAGCCAACCCTCTGCTCCTGGAGGGGTTTTGGTCATCCCCAGGTGTGGGCACACGGGGGAGATGAGAGCAAGCAGCTCCTTTTCCCTATGTGCTGCAAGGTTTGGTTTTGGTTGTTTTTTTGGTGTTTTTTGTTTGGTTGGTTGGTTTGGGTTTTTTTTGTTTTTTGTTTTGCTGGGGCAGTTTGTAGCTGAGCTGCAGAAAGCACCTGCTTCTTGACTTGCCCTTGCTTTTGCCACAGCACAGGGGAAAAAGAGCACCCAGGCTGAAAACACGTGAAGCCACCATGCTTGGCACCGCCGACATCTGTGATGGGTTTGCTCTGAGATGGTGAAGATGAGGAGGTCCAGAAAGGCAGGAGGGGAGAGGGGTGGCTGGGGCAGCAGGTTGATGGTGCACAGAGAGGCACAAGCACCAGGGTTCTCTCATCTGGGTTTTGAACCTTTTGAAAACTGCTCGGAAAAGAGAGTTCCAAAAGGTCATGGCACAGATGCCTGGAAACCTTCCTCCTCCATGCCATGGGGGCTCAGAAATCAATACACTTAAATGCACAGAGGGTGGCAAATATTAAAAGTACAATGGCTAGAGGTCCTTGAGGGTGATCAGCCAGCATGTATCTCTGTGATGGACAACCAAGAGGACCCTGGAGAACTTCTCCACGTTCCTACATCTACAGCCAAGCCAACCTAGCTCAGACGTGCACTTTGGCTTGCTCTTTCACACCCACATTGCCTCCCAAAATGGAAATAGTAGAAACCCCAGAGGGGCCAGAGATGGATGAAGGCAGTAATACATGCAAAACATGCAAGATGGGAGGCTGGAAGTGATCAGGATGGTGGGAAAAGGAATGTGAGACCATGGTGAAAACTGAAGAGTCTTGGCTTGCTGCTGCTTCAAGAACAAGGAAAATCCAATGTAAGGGAAACAATACTAATTTAAATCTGATCAAAGTAGAAGATTTTCCATGCAAAACCTAAATCAGCACAATTCACAGATAGAAATTTGCATCCCCTAACTGAACACCCTCAACCATCCTTCAAGATTTGGGCCTCTCAGAAGAGATGGAGATGAACATCCCCAAGCATTGCCTTGCTGAGGCTAAGCAGTAGTTTGCCCCCTCTCCTTCCCCGGTCAAACCAGCCATGCAAAGGCTGCTTCATGGGCGTTTTAGACCTTATTTTGAAGAAAAACATGGGCCAGTGAGGGAAAGGAGACTCTGTCTGGGTACAGGGTCCCCAGACTCCATTATTGTCTGATTTTTTGAAGCCACGTTCACCCTGTTGTCCGAGCAGGTCCCCACCACACGCAAGCAAGAGTTTGGAGGAAGCACGAAAACGCAGCATTCAGAGATGAGACACATAAGAAAGCCAACCCTTGTGCTGGAGTCCTGCTGGTTTTCAACTGGTGCTCCCCGCTCCATGTGTGTCTTACTGTCCTGAGAATGCCTGGTGAAAAAATCATAATACCACATTTAAAAGTGGCTTTTTAAGGTTTGTGATTTGGGTTGTTGGTTTTTTTTTTTGTTTGTTTGCTTTTCAAAGCCCAGAGGAATTGTTAAGATGCAGGATTTCAATTATTTCTTTGAAGTGTGATGATTTCAGCGTGATTTTGCCCTGTAGCTGTGATTGAATGGCTTGATGGGAAACCTGTGCCAGATGAGACAGAGAGCAACCCGTGAGCATCAGCAGCACTGTGAACATGAGGACGAGGGCAGCTCAGAGGACCTGGCATGGGAGGAGGAAATACTCTGAGCTGGTATGATGGGACTCAAAAGGACCAATCGCCTGCCAGAAGCCTTGCTGTGCTCAGAGCTTCACTGGCAAGACAAAAACCCTTCTTCCAAATGGCACTGAGGTTTTTCAGAGAGGCGTGAAGTGTGGGAGAAAGAAACGCTCATCCCCAGATCACAGACGGTGAAGTGAAGACCGAGGGCATGCATGGGATGCAACAGCCAGGAATGAAACCAGCTCTCCTACGCCCCAGCCCAGTGCCGTGCCATAGAATTGTTGCTACAAGCCTGTGAATTGTGTGATAAAACAAGGCTGGGTGCTGCAAAGCACCTATCTGCCTGTTGAGAGATACACCAATTAAAAAGGAAAAAAAAAAAAGCTAGAAACAATTTCTGTCTGTAAAAACAGGAGCCTCTGCACCTCTGGATTCTCAGCGGAGGCTTCACTGAGCAATTGCTGCGGTGATGGATCAGCTCATGCAGAAAGGAAAGCTGATGTGAGCTGGGAGCCAGTGGTGGGGAACACAACCAGTCTGTGATGATTTTCTGCTTGCAGTAACTTCCCATCCTGCACTTCCAGCTTTCGGCATAATTCTGCTCCATGAGCGAGAGGTTATATGTTCAACCCCTATAAATACTTCAAGGGTGGGTATCAGGGGGAAGGGGCCAGTCTTTTTTCAGTAGTGCCCAGAGACAGGACAAGAGGAAATGGGCACAAACTTGAACATAAAAAGCTCCATCTAAACATGAGGACTAACTTCTTCACCTTGTGGGTGTCAGAGCCCTGGAACAGGCTGCCCAGAGAGGTGGTGGAGTCTCCATCTCTGTAGACATTCAAAACCTGCCTGTACACGTTCCTGTGGGACCTGCTCTGGGTGGACCTGCTTTGGCAGGGGGTTGGACTAGATGATCTCCAGAGGTCCCTTCCAACCCCATAGCATTCTGTGACTCTGTTATGATGCCCCAAATCCCTCCCTGCCAGGGCTGGATGGATCTGCCATAAGCCCTGAAATACAAGAGTGGCTTTGTGCATTTTTCTTGGGTCATTATCAAAGGGTGAAGAGAAAAGGAAGGGGGTTGCCAGGATGTCGGTTACTTAAGGGGAGAAAAAAATGTTTAAGGGAGGTGACACATCCAGTAAGACATCCAGTCCCCACACTCAGGTTGACCATTTTGCTGGGGCAAGGACTGTGTCTCTCCTGCCCTTCATCTCCCTGCTGCCACTGTTGGGGCAAACGCACCTTAAAAATGGAATCAAAGCTGTTTTCCTGGAGAGGAGCCAGCCCCGTAGCGGGCACAGCACCACTTGGCAGCCGCGGACGGGAAAACCTGCAGGTTTAGCTCAGTGCCCAGGTATTGCCCACAGCAACTTTCTTGTGCAAGAAACGAAAGAAAAGATGATATCATCTCTTTGGAGGGCTGCCTGAACACGTGCTGTGATTTACAGCACGCAGCCCAGGAGCACATGGGACCGGCTGCCCTGGTGTCACAGAAGCTGCTTCTCCTCCACGTGCACCACAGGATGGATCCTGAGAGCTGCCAGCCAAGGGCAACCCCATTAAAACCAGTTTATAACACACTTGGCTCCCTTTGGTCCTAGAGGTATTAAATACAAGATTTGGTACCTAGAGGTATTAAATACAAGATAACGATGGCCACAGAGGGGTAGAAAATGAAGGGGGAAAATGAAGGATTCCTGTTAGAAACCAGTGTTTGGTTTGTTTTGCTTTACAAGAGAAGGGATCCAGTTCCCAGAGGTTCGAGAGGAGCCGAATAAACACACATGGCAGATTTATCTAGTGCTCCTAAGGGAGCATTTCAAGCAAACCTAAGTACCAATTGCTCTCTGGCACCCAGGAAGGAAGGGGGTAGGAGACAAAAGTCCCCTTTTCACAGCAAAGGCGGATGAACACGCAGGTGCAGACACCATAAGAGCGGAGAAGGTGAACAAGGCGCCCATGAAGCCACCATAAGCCTCCAAGCAAAGCACCACAGAGCGAACATAACCCAGTGTGGTGCAGAGCATGCTCACCATCCAGGTGGTTACGGGAAAGGTACTTGAGTCCTTCGTCCAGCAGGATAACAGGCAGGGAGATTTTCATTACAACCACCCACTGCGGCCAGCTCAGGGGAGTTACCTGGAAGATGAGCTGCAAAGCAGAAAGGATGGACATGTCAACAGGGAAGGAGGTGGGATATTTTCATTTGTTTTAAAGGTCAGATTGTTGTATGGCACAGGTTGAGAAAAGGTCATCCCAGATACAGGGAAGGATGATCCAAAGAGCCCAAAGAACAGGATTTCTTCAAGGTCTGTCATGATCCCAAGGTGGCTCTTGGCCAAGATCAGTCAAAAACGATGTCCTTCATCTCTCCTGCAGATAAGGAAAGCTCGGACTGTATCTACTCACAGCTTAGCAGGAGACAAAGGACAACGTAACCTGCTGGGCACAGCAACATCCTGCTTCATCTTAAGCACCCTTAGGCATAAAACAAGGCTGCAACCAAGGTCACCAACATTAGACTGAAAAGGGAGATGATGCCTCCAAAAGGAGCTGAGGTATCCATACCCATTTGAGTTGCCTATAAGGAAAGCTTCTGACTTAAGTAAAGGCTCACTGGGGCAGGGAGCTCCTGAACCCCATGTGGGTTTGCCCACAGGACTGGGCATACACTGGGGATAACTATCCCAGAAGCTTCCAGACTGAAGGACCACTCCATGGATGTCCCTGCCCACAGCAGAAGCCCCCTGGGCTGTGTGCAGAGGTGATAGAGAGCACTCACGGGCATGGGCTTGACGTAGAGGATGAGGAAGTGTAGAGCCATGGACACGATGATGGCCCCCAGCAGCCAGATGTTGAGCCATGGTGGCATCCGCAGCAGCGACTGGTTCTCAGAGACACTGCAAAAATGAGGGGACAGCGTTAGCCCCAGTAACCTCCTGCTCCCCATGCCTGCCAGAGATGGTGGTTCCCCCTCCTCTCCATATATATTATAGCCCCATTCTTCCAGACTGTTCAGCTCCAGGTTTTGCCATGATTTGGATCCGGACACCCATCTTAATGCAACCAAGCTATGCATGGATTAGAACGGGTCATTTACAGGGCCAAACTGCTAATGGATGCAGATCCAGTCCTTCCTCCACCGCTGTTGACAGCAGCACACTGGCTTAGGGGAGTTCATTTACAGTCAGCCCAGTGGTCCATTGCAAGAGCACTTTGGATGGCTCTGCTGAGGCAAAGCAAAGCCCTCAGCCCACCAAGGGATGTTCAAAGACACCCTACACAAAATGGGCCATGCATAGGGCCTACAGAGCGATCCTGCAGCCACCCTACCTGTTCAGAGCATTGCACATTTCAATTGTCACCAGCACGGACAGAGCCATTGTGGTTGGGTATCGGGACTCGAAGATCTCACAGTTGATTCCTTCAAAGATAGGGTTGTCCTCGGTGCACCTCATGAAATTCCTCTGTCGGCACAGGAAACCGCTGGTAAATACAGGGCAGAGCAGCAGTGTAGGAAAGGCAGGAAAGAGGAGGAAGAGGTTGACTGGTTGAGGGGCCCATGGTGAACCTTGACTGTTGACAGGGGCACTGTTAAACATCCCACCGTTCAGAGCAACTGATGCAACTTTCTAAAGTGACCCAGCTTCTGCTGTGGCAGGGGCTTTGGGGGTATGACTGGATCGTGGCTTAGAGATTTTCCTGTGCAGTTAATAAGGTGTTAGAGCATATAACTGTCTCCATCAAAAATACATTTCCATTGCATGTGACAGTAGGCACCCACTTTCCCCTCACCTTGCTCAGACCTACAGTAACTTGGAAATCGATCCCTTGCAATGCAGGATTAGGTACAGAAGCTACTTTCAGCTTGTTTGGATCAAGATGGCTGCTGGCAGAAGCAAAGCTGCAAACATAAGTCTGAGAGAGAGAATTTGCTTTTCTTTTTAAATTATCGTCTTCTCTACAAGGAATCTGGGAACACTACCATAACCACAGAAGAGAAGAGACCCCAACGCCTAAATACAGGCCAGACTCCATGCCCTCACCCGTCTGCTCAACAGGTTGGCCCATTCCCCTCTCAACTCACCAGCTGATGGAAGGAAACCTGCGGTCCATCGGCGTCATACAAGAACCACCAGGTTGCTGCACCCACCGTGGCCAGGCCCACGTACACTGCAGCCGAGAGAGATACCCTTACCCCCAGCACCCAGAAAGAGGGTGCCATCCCTCCCCATAGCACTGTATGCCCATCCTTTGCCCACTGGCACTTGTAGGGGCTCACCTCCAATGGCCAGGTAGCGGAAGAAGAGCCAGCCACTGATGAGGGGCTCCTTGGGGTTACGGGGCAGCTTGTCCATGATGTCCAGGTCAGGTGGGTTGAAGCCCAGCGCGGTGGCCGGCAGCCCATCTGTCACCAGGTTGACCCACAGCAGCTGCACGGGGATGAGAGCCTCAGGCAAGCCCAGGATGGCTGTCAAGAAGATGCTGTGAGGAAAAAAAAAAAACAGATATCCAAAATTAGCTGAGCTCCATGCAGCCAGAGAAATGTCTGTGTCATCCAAGGGGAGAGCGAGCAGGCACTCTGTATCCAAATACCCCAAACTGAATATTCACCCAAAGTCCTGCAGGTGAACCCCCAGCCCCTGAGTCAGGAACCTGAAGCCCAGGACTGAATTTTACAGCTAAAATTTGTTCCTGTTGCTGTTAAAATTTGCTTTGCAGTCGAAACCCAACCACATGGCCATCCAGGTTCCCATTCCAAGCACAAACACCCCAGCTGAAGCGGAAGGGCAAAGAACAGCACTGGGAGGGATGGACAGGGACAGGGAGAGCTGCCCAGGACCTGGTACACCAGTGTGACCTGGTGACCTGCACAGGCTGTTGCCTGTGCACAAATACTTGCACTCATCTTAGACACTGGCATGGGCTTAAACAGGCAGTGAATGAACAAAACAATCCCCCTGCCCCAGGCTTAGCTGTTTTGTTTGGTACCTGGGGTTACAATTTTGGGCACTGCATGCTTCCAGGGGCAGGGGCCACTGACAGGAATGCAGGTGACCTGCCCCATGGAACATGCCCCCACCTCAGCTCCCCCCAGCTTGGTGCCCAGTGTGGGGGGGCTCTCACCAAACGACCTCCCCGACATTGGAGGAGATGAGGTAGCGGATGAACTGCTTCATGTTGTTGTAGATGGCCCTGCCCTCCTCGACGGCTGACACGATGGTGGAGAAGTTGTCGTCAGAGAGCACCATCTCAGCAGCCGATTTGGCGACGGCTGTGCCCGACCCCATGGCGATACCAATCTCGGCTTTCTTCAGGGCTGGGGCATCATTGACACCATCGCCTGTCTGCATGAAGTTGTGATTAAAGAGGGATTGGGCTGGGTGGAGAGGAGGAGAGGAGTGGGGCATTCCCAGAGGACTCACCATGGCAGTGATCTCGTGGAAGGACTGGAGGTACTCGACGATGCGGGATTTGTGAGCCGGCTCCACACGGGCAAAGCATCGGGCATCACGGCACGCCTGCCGCTGCGCCTCGGGGGGCAGCTCATCAAACTCCCGGCCCGTGTAGGCTTTGCTGGCCACATCCTCACCCTCTGAGAAGATGCCGATCCTGCGGCAGATGGCCACTGCCGTGCCCTTGTTGTCGCCGGTGATCATGATGACGCGGATGCCAGCCTTGCGGCACATCTCGATGGAGGAGGTGACCTCCTTGCGGGGAGGGTCCAGCATCCCCACACAGCCCACAAAGGTCAGGTTGTTCTATGGGAGTAAGACAGATCCAGACCCACATTAACGATGGGAATGCACCCTCCCCACTGTGAAACCACCCCAGGCAAGGAGATTTCTCCTGGGAGGAAACTTTCAGGAGGTGTCCTACCAACAGCCCCATGGATGCACCCTATAGCCCCAATACAATGGGATGCTCCCATCTCCTCTGCTGCTCCTCGTACATTTTCACTTTCTTCCCTTCCTCCCCATCCCTCTTGGTGGTCCCCAAGCCCCTCTCAGTGGTCACCCCACGGGGACAGATGTCCAGTGGGAGGGGGAAGTTGGCATTGGGACCAGCCTCACTGCATGCTGTTCTGCACCAGGGTTTGCAGAAGAGGAGCTGAGCCATTGCACTGCTCACTGCCCACAGAGAAACTGAAGAGAAAATACTGCTGGGGCAGCTGGAAGTAGGTGGGAAGATTTTGGGAATAAGGAAAAATAACTCCTGGAGAAAGCCCCAGGTTCTGTACCTCATAGTGGACAAAGGCAGCAGAGTCGTGCAGTTGCATGGTCTCCCTGCGGACGGGCGAGTCGTGGGTGGCCAGGGCCAGGCAGCGCAGCGTGTCGATGCCCATGCCCCAGTCCCGGATCCTGCTCAGGATCTTCTCCCGCACTGGGGACGTCAGTGGGACCTTGGCAGTGCCCACACGGATGTGGGTACAGCGCTCGATCACGCTTTCTGGAGCGCCCTGCGGAGGAGCAGAGGGTTTAGCGGCTGGGATGAACCTGGAGAATGAGCATCTCTCTCACCAGCACCGAATGAGGTGCTAGAGGAAGGAAAGGCACCAAGTTTGAGCTGAGGAGAAGGTGATCTCCCCAAAACTCCAGCACACATCCTGGCACGGCAGCTCAGCACGCTAGATGGCAGCCTCCAACCGAGCACATGGGGACCCACAGGAAGGACAAACCCGTCAGGTCACCAGTCAGCAGGATCTGCTCTGTGGGGGATCCACCAGACTCCAGCAAAACCCGCATGGCTGCCCAAGATACTGCCACACCACAGATCCCCTCTCGGAGCTGGTTCAGGCTGTAAATCTCTGCTGAAGTGCATGCTGCCTGCAAGATGCTCAGCGGATGCTTGTGATGCCTTTGCGATTCAGGAAAACCTTACAAAAGATCCCTGTCATTGCTTTTAAATATAAAAATTGCGGTCCTTCTATTGCTTCTCTTTAAAAAGCTCATCCAGGACCAACAGGCCACAGGTGCAGTGGCTCCAGAGGGTCCCGACCTGACCTGGAAGTCAGAGTTCACCCACCCAGAAGACATCTCCCAGTGGGAACAGCAATATACAAATCTTCTCAGAGTCAGCAGGGGGAAATTCCTGCTGCATCTCTTCTCTTGGGAAGAAAATGCCCTTTAAACATTTTATTTCTGGTTACAGTGGGAAGCTGGACATCACCCTTTGGGCATTACTGGTGTCTGGAGGATCAAAGCCTTTAATAAAGGCAAGCGCCCAAGTTTTGCACAGGTGCAGTTCGGCCCTGGCCCCAGCACAATAACTCTCAGTGCCTTTTCCTCCCTCTAAATCATAGAACCTTTGAATCATTCAGTATGGAAAAGACCCTTGGGACCATGCAGTCCAACCATCAGCCCCACTCTACAAAGTTCTCCCCTACACCAGATCCCCCAACACCACATCTCATCGGCTCTGAAACACAGTCAGGGATGGGGACTCCACCACCTCCCTGGGCAGCCCATTCCAAGCTCTGACCACTCTTGCTGGGAAAAATTCTTTCCTAATGTTAAGCCTAACCCTACCCTGCTGCAGCATTCCCTCTCCTTCTATCACCAATTACCTGTGAGAAGAGACCAGCACCAGCCTCTCCACAATGTCGTTTCAAGCAGCTGTAGAGAGGATAAGGTCTCCCCTCAGCCTCCTCTTCCTCCAACTAAACAGTCCCAGCTCCCTCAATTGATCCTCATAAGATTGATTCTCCAGGCCCTTCCCCAGCTCCGTGTCCCTCCTCTGCACTCGCTCCAGCCCCTCCAGATCTCTCTTGTGTTGAAGTGCCCAGAACTGGACACAAGACTCAAGGGGTGGCCCCCCAAGTGCTGAGCACAGGTGATCATCTTGTCTCCTTTTTTTTTTCATATTAACACTGCAAAGAGTCACCTCCTCCCTGACCGCACCAACCTACCTGCAGCTCCTGGACCTCCAGACAGCTATGGGAGGGGACAAACTGACAAAGCATCACTGCCTGCTGCAGTAAGGACCCAATCCTGCCAGGTGTGCATGGGGAAGGAGAATCCTGCAGGGTGCCGAGTGCCTTCTCCCCTACCTTGACAAACATTTTGCTTCCAGCAGAGTTGTGGCTGGGGCTGGCAGGCGTGCAGTACACGGACATGGACTTGCGGTCGCGGGAGAACTCCAGGGTGCACTCCTTCCTCATCAGCTGTTTGATCACCTGCAGGGACAGTGTGGGGCTGAGCAGGGACATACTGTGGACACAGCAGCCAGTGGTCTCCACCTTGGCTAACAACCCTTCCAAGCCAGCACAGCACTAGTAATGGGTAAAGAAAGGCAACGACAGAACCAGGAGGGATGGCACGCTGCAAAAAGCAGGAGTTTTCCCTAGGCAATTTTGGGGGAAATTTGGCTGAGTTTGAGCCTTGAGGATCACACGTTCCAAAGCTCCATGTGGACTCATGGCCCCAGCATCAGCCCCCCCTGGGACACTGCACTATTTCCTCTGAAAACAGCTCAGCCAAGAAATTGCATCCTTGTGGCAGATCAGACCCTTAGATCATTGCAAGTGGTTATTGCTCAAATAAAGTTGTCCCCAAACCCTCCTTTGCCTCCTGTCCCCTGGCACTGGAGCTCATAGGGTGTCCCCCACTCACCGAATTGCAGGCGTTGGCTCTCTCCACCTTGGAGAGTTTGCTGGTGTCAGTGTTGAAGACGTTCATCTTCTCCACCAGGCACGTCAAGGCTGTTTCAGTGGCTTCCCCTACCTTCTCGTAGACTTTTTTGGACTAGAGGGCAGGAAAAAATAAAGGATCTCAAGCTTTAGAGCATGTCGTCTACCTGCTGCCCTGACCAAGAATACTGTCACCCACTGCACCATTCCAGGGCTCCCACCAGGGCACCTCCCAGGGATGGGTTGAAGCCATGGCAGGGGATCCCAAGGGACAACCCTCTGCTCAAAGGGTCTCACAGTGAGGGGAAGAGCATTGTGGGTGCCCCACCACCACCCTGGCCTCAGTGACCCCCTCACCTCGTTGTAGTCCAGCGAGGAGTCATTGCAGAGGGCACAGATGGTGGCCAGCTCCACCAGCCCGTCGTACTGCCCGCACTGCACCGGCTGCTCATCCTTCAGGCTGTAGGGAGAAAACAACCCCCCAAAGCCTTAAACCAAGTTCCAATTATACTTAGCTTCTCCTACATATCCCATGTAAAATTTTCTGAAAAGAGGAAGAAAGAGCCCCAGGTTTGGCAATAAACACCCTCAAGTTCATGTTTTGTGCTTAACCAAACGGGCAGGACTAGTTGCAAATAAAATATCACAGGAGGCTAATTATTCTGAGGCAGTTCCAGAGTTTAACGGGGCTACACAGGAGCTCAAAAGAAAGTCACACCTAAAAGCAAGGGCTATCAAAAAGCTGATTATGAAGTTGACGGATGAGAAAAAGGGCAAAGAATTCCAAGTTAATATCCACTCCCCAAGGGTTTTCCAGTTGCTGGGGATCCAGAGGAGCTGCAGCAAGTCCTTTCTCCTCCCCATGAAGCTGCTTCACGCTCCAGAGAGCTGGAGGGCACCCAAGGGAGCATTTAAAAGGGGCAGACAAATTTAATGACTGCATTGCTGTAGTTGTCTCCAAGCAAGCAGTGAACTGTGGCCTTTGCTTCCTAAATAGCAGTTCTTTGCTATGTAAAGGAGCACAAACATCACTGGAAAGTAGCAGCCCTGACCACGGCAGGGAAGCTGGACGCTGCTTCTCACCCAGTGGCAGAAATGGCAGTGGTGATTTTCAGGGGATAAAATAAATTATCCCTGTTTCAGCAGAGGTAATTGCAGGTTAGAGCTGTATAAACCCGGATGGACATCTGCTTGCTGGAAAAATAATTTGTCAGGCATTTATTAGGATCAGTTTATTCCACTGCTGGTTCCCAATGGAAAGAACAGTTTGGAGCCCTTGTTACAGCTCAGGAGCGGAAAACAGGGAGAGGCCAAGAAAATCTGAAAAATCTGTTTGCTGAGGGACAAGAAGCTGAGCTGGGCTGAGAGTGGGCAGGGGTGAGCTGCCTCCTGCCCAGAGATGCTGCCCAGCCTGGCTTTTGGGCACGGGGAAGGCAGCGGGTGGAAGAGGGAGCCCGCAGGCACTCGGGGTTGGGGTTTGATGTTTGGGAAGGTAGAAATACCAGGGATGGCTTTTGCAGCATGTGATGCCCTGGACAGAGCTGCAGAGGGATGGGGGGTCACGTCCCCATCATCTTCTGTCCCTGCACGGTGCCAGGTGAGACACGTGTGCTGGGAAAGGCAAAGTGCTGCTGGCTGGGTGATGCACAAGGATGTGAGCAAACCCAAGGTCAAGGACATAGTATCCCCCACACTGAGGTCAGGCTAAAGCCAAACAAGCATTTCGGTCCCACCAGCCCTGGGGAAACAGGGTGAGGGTTCTCTCCGTGACACCTAAGCGAGCCCTCACCCCTGCCTTGGCGTGCAATACACAGGGCAAAACTCAAAAGCAACACAAGTTCTTGCAAACCAACACAGAGCATCCCTGCAGGTAGTCCCTGGAGAGGGGACATGGAGCTTTGGAGGTTAGCAGACATGAGTTCAGCCCCTCAGCCCTCCTCATTTAATTGAAATGCACTGATTGATACCAGCTTATGACCTGGCTCACTTTTTAATGGAGATTCCTAGCCAAGGATCAGATTGGCTCTATAAATATTCATGAATTAAGTCTGAGGCTGGGATGAATTAATAGTCACTTCACAGTCGAGCAGCATGGACCGTGATGAAGAACATGCCTGGGATCACACAGCAAGGCAAAGGGGAGCAGACAGTGCTCCAACCACCACCTCAGCTTCTCATCTTCCTCTTTCCCAGACTTTCCCCACATCACCTCCCTTTTAACAGTGGGGGGGGGAGTGTAGAGGGGGTATAACCAAAAACAACAGCAGAAAAACCCATGTGTGTAATAACACAGCAGGGAAAAGCTCCTGGCTTTCACGCCCTGCCCTCAGCTGCAGCTCAGCAAAGCCCACTTTTCCCCCCAAAACATATCCTAACATCAGTGGGATCGTGCCCCAGGCAAAACAGCCATCTCTGCCGTCCCTCCTGATTTTGTGGGGCTCAGGAATCACTCTCCTGGTGGGGTTTGTAGCCATTTTCAAGTCACTCCACACATCACTGGTGGCACAAGCCTCCTGCCCCTGTGTCCTGCTCAGGATAGGGGTGATGGTCACCGACTGATAACAAAAATACATGAGCTTCAGATATTTGCAGAATGAGCACGTACTGAGGAAAGCCTCATTCAACACTATTCCCACATCTGCTGTCCTCTCCACTTCAAAAGCAGGCTTGTTTTATCAGGATTGCTAATGAAGGCAGAGCTGAGCTCCTTTGCTGAGCTGTGGGAGGGCGATAGCCAGGGAGTGCATCCCCTGCATCGTGTTGGGCAGGAGTTGGTGACAAGGGATAATGAAATGATTTTCCCTGACTCCCACTGAAAGTGAAGGGCATCCACCCAATGCATGCAAGCCAAATGTGGCCAAAACCCAGTGCCCAGTGCATATCTCCACAGGCTGGATTCAGTGTGGCTGTGAATCAACATGGAAAACCCAGGCCTTCATCCCCCAGCCTTGGCCACAAGCTCAGCCCTCCCACCTTCCCCCTGACTGCCCCACTGGCCTGGGGTCACCTCACGTCACCCATGAAGCAGGGAAGACCCACACTCACATCTGTCCCTCGGGGGCGTAGGTAGAGCCAGTGATGCTGAACTCGTGCAGGCTGCACTGGGTGCCCTCCACCTTCTCCATGATGAACATCTGCAAGAGGGAAAGATGGAGACAGAGCATTAGGCTCACATGCCTGGTCTAAAGACCCACCAGCCAGTACCGTCCTGCTGACAGCCCCACTGGCAAGAGACTCAACCCCTGTCCTTGGTCACCCACCATTCCTGGCAGTCCCTGAGTCCTTCCAGTTCTCCTCTGCCTTTTTCATGTTTGCCTCCTCCAGCTCTTTTTTTCCACCGGAGAGGAGTGATGCCAAGCCAGTTCCTAAGAAGTGCCTGTGTTTTTCTTGGAGTGGAGAAGAAGCTAGGCTCTGGTTTTTGCCTCTGCCCTGGCTGCCCTGGAAAGCCTCTGTGGGGGAGGATCTGACCAGACAGGAGCTTTGGAAAGGGGTTGCCCCTGCTGCCCTTTCCCAGCTAGCTCCCGGCCACCAGCTTGTCTTACAGGCTACTGGGATGGCAGCTCGACTCTGGGCACCGGCAGCACGGCAGCTCAGTAATAAGGACCTGAGGAGCCTTAAAAGTCACCCCCCACTTTACTTTTTAGTGACTTTTGCCTTTCAGACTCCTTCCAGTTTCTCTCTCACTGCAATGGTGAGAGCAACAATGCCCTCCCTCCTCAAAATAAAAATACGGTAAAAATCCCCCGGCTCCCCAAGCTCTCCCAGTCCCTCCTCGCACAGCCCACCCTTTGGGGCACCTCCAGCAGCAGCAAGAGCAGTGCCCGACCCCAGCCCAGCCGACAGTTTGGGAATGCTCATTTCTGCTTAATAGCTATTTATGACCCATGCTGAAGCCAAAACGTAACGTAGTAAATAAATAAATAAATAAATAAATAAATAATTTTAAAAAATGGTTTGATGAATGTGTTTCCCCGGCCACAAGTAGCCATGGGGAGCAGCCAGGAGGGAGGACGGCTTTCAGCTCTACAGCCCTGCTCGACAGCTCCAGAACATGGGTGCAGGAGCAACTGTCCCTCTCTGCCCTGCCTCAAGTAATTTATTTTCCCTATTTATTTTCCTCTGTTCATTTGAGATGTTCCCCAGGAGAAAATGGGAGGCATCACTCAGCACCAGAGGTTCCACAGCTCTGGGTACCATCCACCTCTCTCCCCTCCGTCCTTCCTCTGGCAACTAACTGGGATTAATTTGCTATTATTATCATGATTGTTAATAACACAAGGACACCCCACCACTGCAGCCACGTTGGCTGGTGGGTGTGAGACCTCCCCCTGCAGTATCCCCAGGTGTAATCTTAGGGCTAAGCCAAGAAAAAAAGGTCAAGTTTAGGGAAGCACGTCAGGTTTAGCATCAGGATACCTCCACAGGTTTTCTTGCCACCGTATTTTACAGGTTTGGACAAATCAAACGAGGAGGTTCAAAGTGTTACAGGAGCTTCAAAGGAGTAACATCTCCTATGTAAATACTTCTGAGACCAAAGGAACCTCCACAGAGCTTTCCAGTTATTTGCAGATACCCTTTTCCTGGGCTATTGCCCTCAGCTCCTTTCCCAGAGCCCACCCTGGAGGCTCCTCAGCATTCCCAAAGGGTTTTGGAGAAAATCACTAGCAAAGGGTGGCAGAAGAGGCTCAGGACATCCCGAGCCCTCCACTGAGGCACTGAGCTCCTCTGGCAGGAGCTGCAAACACTAATGCATGAAGGACCTTGACAAAGAGAGACAAAACACATCAAGTCTCCTTCAACAACCGAACTGTGCTGAGGTGACAGTCTCCAGAAACAGAGGTCAAACGTGCCTGAAATTTCCCAAGTCTTCTGCAACACCAAAAGGGACCTTCAAAGGGTTAGTATCCTTCAACCCTTTTAGCACCATCCAACACCATCGGCCTTCCAGAAAGCCAAAATCTCCTTAACTCTTCAGCAAAAAATGGACTGCTGTGCTCAGAAATGCCAACCAGACCTCTCATTTATTAAAAAAATCTGAAAGCATCCACTCCATCCACCAGTGGTTTTCCCTGATATGGGACTGTTTGTTTCCAAACGCTCATGGCTACAAAGCAATCACTACTTTCATAATAGCAACTTTCTTAATAATAAAAAAAAAAGGAATAGGGAGCAAAAAAACCCAAACAAAAAGTACCTCATACCAGGCCCTTTATTTTTCCATGCCTATTGAAAAAGGTGCTGCGTAACCCACAGCAACCAGAGGTTATATCAAATTTCCTGCCTGCTCCCGGCTTGGCGTGCCTGGCGGAGCGAGGGGGCGGCTGGGGGACCACAAAGGTGTTTTGCAGGTTTTTTGGGATGATATTTCAGCAGATTTCCAGGCTGAAAAGGGGGATGCTTGCAGGCAGTGGGAACATTCCGGAGAATGGGGGGTCTGAAGGGAAGAGATGTAGGATTTGGGGGTATGGACCCAGGGACGGGGGGTCTAGAGGGCAGGAGGAGGGATTTGGGGGGTACAGACCCAGGGACAGGGGGTCTAGAGGGCAGGAGGGGGGATTTGGGGGGTACGGACCCAGGGATGGAGGGTCTGGAGGGCAGGAGGAAGGATTTGGGGGGTACGGACCCAGGGATGGAGGGTCTGGAGGGCAGGAGGAAGGATTTGGGGGATACAGACCCAGGGATGGGGGGTCTGGAGGGCAGGAGGAAGGATTTGGGGGCAAAAGGTAAAAGTGGGGGAAGTCTGAAGGGCAGAAGGAGGGTTTGGGGTGACAGGCCCAGGGATGGGAGGTCCAAGGGGACGGGAGGAGGGTTGTGGGGGGAAAGGCTGAGGGGTTGAGGGAGGCTGATGAAGAGATATGCTCGCAGAGGGGCTGCAGCATCCAGCAAGGGGAGCTCAGCCAGCACCCCCCAGGGCTTCCCCTGCCCTTATCCCTTCGAAAACTACGTCAGCAAGGTGAGGGTTTAATGCAACAGAGAAATGGAAAGGAAAACGTTACTAAGTGCTTATGAAGATCACACCCTGCTCCTTCCACCTCGCAGATCTCGCTTGTCGCCATGTCTCTGTCACACAGCCATGTGTTTTAAGAAAGCCAAGGGCACTCACGGCTGCACCGTCCCCAGAGCAGCACAGGGCATCTAGATGCCTGCAGGCTCACGGAGGAGAGGGATGGGAAGGAAACGTCTCCCAGCTTCTGTAGCATCTTTGACAGTACTACTCATCAAAAGGCAGACAAGATAGGATTACTGTCTGGAATAGTAAAAGGCTATAATCGACAGTCATTTACCCATCAATCAGCCCACGGATCAGCATCGTTCTGCTCCTGCACTGGAAGCAGCCCTGGTTGACGGGCACCTCTGGTAACTGCCACAGCTGGCAGCTCAGTCACAGCCCCTGGGACACCCCCAGTAAGACCTCCCATTAATTAGTGACTGGTTTAGATGGGCACTATGCCTGAATCAAGGCAGTGTCCTGGAGATTAAAAAGCAAATAGCACCCGCACAACTCCTGGGCAGCTGCACCGGTGATGGGAATTTGCACATCCAGGCTCTGCCACAAGGTGTATTGAAAATAAACCCCTTTCTGTGGTTGTTCCCCAAAACTTCAGGCATCTTGGAGACAGCCAAATGTCACCTCCCTCTCCTGGACATGGGGTACCAGCATCTCACCCCTCCAGCCCCGTCCTGCTCTGCCCCACGCAGCAGCAGCTCCAAGTCCACATGGTCACACTCACATCCCCACTTCATGTCCTGATTCTCAAACACCACCCTCCCACTCCTGGAAAATTAAGTTCTGGATGCATACAAGGGTGCTGCAACTTTTAGGAGACTGATTTAAGTGTGCAAGAGCAAAGCTGCAATGCCTCTCCCCTCCTTCTCCCCCTACCAGACCCCCAATGCTCCCAGAAGGTTATTTTTAAGGGTTGGGAGAAGGCTGACCCTGGTTGCTCCACACCATGGGCTGGGTGAGATGGTGGTCTCAGAGACCCCCAGTTGACCATAAGGTGAGTGACACAAAGCACAGGTTTAATCTGATTTACTAAGTGCGTTTGGGGCTTTGCTGCATCGCTGCAGAGTTGTAACCTCAGTGCACCCAAGGTCAGAATAAAAGCACCAAAGTCTCGGCCACCCCAGATGGATGAGGCCCCTGGCACAAAGCCCTTCAGTGGGCACCCCACACCCATGAGCATTTGAGGGGCACCGCTTTGCCCACACCTTTGGCATCCTTCTTGTCATCAGA
>VZTM01020725.1:0-22755 GCA_013400555.1 Jacana jacana
ACGGTCTCAGGAATTAAATTTGTTAATCTTTGGAATGCTGTTCATCTTTCATTAATCATATAAGTTATAACAGAGCCTTTGATCTAAATGCAGCATAGCTACAAACCTCCTGCTTCTTTTTGGCTGTGATCTATAAGATCTGAGTAGTTGGGAGAAATGCCCCACCCTCCCCCACCTTCTTTTAAACCTGTCTCCTAACCCTTTCCTACTTGATTTACAGATAAATTGGGTGGTTTCATGGCTAAATCATCATGCTGGAGATTCAGTGGTTCTTTGACCCTTGGCAAATTCTGTCCACCATTGTCAGCAGAGAGGTGATTCTGTTGATCCGCAGGTGTCTATTCACTGCTGATCTCTGTGGATGGTATCCACCCAAATTGCTGTGTTTGGTAGGGTCACTTTCATCAACTTGGCTCTGCCAAAAGCAGGGCCTTCCCGTAAGAGGATAGAAGTTCTGTCCTGGATTACAGAACCCCAATATGCTTTGATGCAGGAATTTACTTGCTTCATTACTGTTAAGGGGCAATCGGATTTTTAGAAGGACCCTGTTGCATGAGTACGTTATTAATTTCATTAAGAAGGGGGAAAAAGATGATGACTGACCATGAGGTTTTACTATTTTATCTTTTCTAGGTTAATATTTGAGCCAGTATGGCTTCCTTGGAGCACAATTAAAATTGTTTGCTGGTCTGTATTTCATAAATGTATGATACGAAAGCACTGTGAAACTGAATCACATAATCTCAACCACCACTGGCATTCTGAGATTCAGTCATTATGCTATTATAAATTTGGTGTGAAATATTGACAGAAACAATATACAGTAATTTGAGTAACTAGTAAAAAACAAACAAACAAACAAAAAAACCCAAAAAAAACCCCAAACAAACAAAAAACCGACCAAAACCCAAAACCAACCAACAACATATGTGCACCTATGCCACAAAATCCCTGCAGGTAGCTTCTTGGTAGAGTTTCAGTGACCTCTGAGGGACTCAAAACTTCAAGGGCCCATGCCCTCAATTTCAGCCCCATAGCTGGTTCTGCCTCCTGGAAATGNAAACAAACAAACAAAAAAACCCAACAAACCCAAACAAACAAAAAAACGACCAAAACCCAAAACCAACCAACAACATATGTGCACCTATGCCACAAAATCCCTGCAGGTAGCTTCTTGGTAGAGTTTCAGTGACCTCTGAGGGACTCAAAACTTCAAGGGCCCATGCCCTCAATTTCAGCCCCATAGCTGGTTCTGCCTCCTGGAAATGTGCAGTTCGCAATACATATGGCAAAATGATAGGGTCAAGGAGAAAAAGTAGCATAGACACTTGATGGAGAGGAAAAGTAACACAGAAATTTGTGGCAGCAACAAATGAACTGAGCTGGTGCCTTTCAACATAGATATTGAAATGGAAAGTGGTACAAGATTGGCAAGTCATCAGATTATGACACCCGTAAGACCTTCCACTCCTGCTTGTGCACTGTCTGCCATCTTCCCAAAAATTCATCCTTGTCCCCATCCAAGCTACCTCATTAGTCTTGTTCCAGTGGATCCCTCACGTGTCTTATTCCCTTCCTTTTCCTGCTATGTTGCCTGTTCCACTAGAGGTAGCCTCCCCAGGGTGAGAATGGTCACTCCTGTACCTTCAGTTCAAATTTATTGCATAAATTGTCACTGTATCCCTCTGAAGTAAAGATGTGTTGTGAGACATTACTTCTGTTTGGATAACTGAGAAGTAGAGAGATTGTAATTTGCCCAGATTTACACAATTAGCATAGAATTAAATCCTCTATGCCATGTTCCATACTGTCCCTTTACCTATGAGCTATTCCTACCAAAGATTTTCCCTCCATTCTGCCGTGCAGATGGAAGTGCCTTTCATCTAGGAAGAATGATTCTTGGTACTTAATTTCATACTTTGAACTATTTACTTTAAAGATTCACTTGTTTGATCATATTCAGCAGCTATAATAAATAGAGGTCCTTGCTAGAACACCGATTCACAAAAAATATATATGTGCAGTCTCTTACATTTTCAAGTAATATAATCAATATTAATTGTTGTACTGTAAAGTAAGATTTATTCTTCACTGTGAATGGGATGGAATATGAGATTCATTAAATCTTTTCTATTTCAGTGCAATACAACAAAAGCCAAGTAAAATTGCAGCTTTGAGAATTTCTGCAGATGGTACAAATGGAATATATAAGAACTTAGTAAAAAAAAAAATCATATTTCAAAAGTGTCAAAACATAATTCAACATGTTTAGAGTGTCCTTGTAGAATGACAGAGAGAAAATATAATCAATTGATTCATGATGGAGACTGAGTTGAGACCATCAGGTTTAGACTTGGCTCTGCCACTGTTTTCTCCGAGTGACTTCTGGCCAAGTCATTTAGTTTCACCATGACTCAGTTTCCCAGTTGTAAAACAAGGAGTAGTTGTGTGCCTACAGCACCCAGCTGTTGTGAAGATCATTTCTGCAAAATGCTCTGTTAAACGCAGATACATAAGTGTCCTGTAAGGTTGGCAGTGAGCTTTTTGCAGTTTGCTTGAATCAAGAAGAGACAAGATGATATGAAGAACAGAGGTGTTAAACATCCTTTCTGAGGGCTGATTCCATTCTGCTTCGTATGTTTATGGCACATTCAGATCTGGCAGAATCTAAGGGATGGGGGCTTTTAACATCTCTGAAGTATATTCTTTAGCTGGGAAGCAAAACATATTTCTCACCTCAAATTATGGATCATTTTATCAGACAAAAGTAAAGCTTGAGATGGAAAACTAGGAATTGCTATAATAAAAAAATGGGAAAGGACAAAAAAGGGAGACAAGGGGAAAAAAAAGGAAGTTGAATAAAGAGAAGAAAGGCATAAAAGGAAAGATGAAGAACATAAAAGCTGTGATTCTTAAGGTGAAAGTGCTTTCAAAATTGGTGTAATTGATAAGCTTTGTTATTTATTTGAATAATGCTTTATTTTGATCTTTACACAAGCCTTTCATTCACAACAGGGGATGAATGACCCTCAGTGTCATTATCGCTAGTGTTTATGCTATGGAACCCTGGTTCACAGAATCCCGGTACAGAAATTTTATTCAGCCTTCTCTAACAACCTGTTTAAAGTTGCTGACAAAGAATAATAAGTTTCATGAGTCAATGAAATGTATTGAATTTCACCACTGTTTCTACTTTGGAAAGATGGATTCGAGCATTCCTGATTAAAATAATATTTGTAATGTTATGATTGGGGGGAAAATCTCCACTGTGAACATTTTGGAACAATAAAAATAGCCATCAGCCTAGGCTGAGACCTAAAGTACCCACAAACCCAGGCAACACATCTGAATGTATTTATCTATTCCTTATATTTACAATGGCCACTTCCATTAATCTTTTCTCCATATTTACATAGGCAAGAGAATAAAGCAAATAATTCTTATTTTGTAGTATGTAGACATATTTTTGTTATACTTTTTGTTTTAAAACAAAAATTAGGGTTTTTTTTCATTCTGAATTTTCCGTTTGTCCTTTTTGCATGGTACCTAGGTGGCTATCATGTCATTGTTGACTTCGTAAAAAGGTAGAGCTCAGTAGTTTGTTCATGGAAATGACAGACAGCAACACCTAAATCTCTTCCTCCAGCAGCCTCCTTGTTAGACACTGGGAAATTCACTCAATCTCTCTTTCAGTATGTTATAATACGCTGGATGATCAGAAGTGAAGCCTAGAGGATTACATCCAGAAAAGATTCAGGCACATAATACCTACCTTACACTGAATTTTACTGCTGACATCCCTTTGAGCCACCCAGAAATCAAATCAAATGACAACCTGTCTACGCTGCACAAAGGAGAGTGGCACCAGGAAACCTGACTTGGGAAAGTGCCCCAAATCTGAGATTTCTCTAGCTGTGTCAGCGCTGTGCCACACCCACAGTAATAAGTTTATTTTACACATATAGTGCAACCCGAAATGCATTGGTATAGCTCATAAAACCAGAGCAGAAACTGGAACTGAGGACTCCTCTCTTCCACAAGGTGTTCATGTCACTGACAATCAAACACTTCTTGCTCCTCCTTTGGCCACCCAAAACTTGCTTTCTCATGCATTGCTATGGGCTTGGGGAAGAGTGTATGGAGGGCAGAAAAGGACCTGGGGGTGTTGGTTGACTGCTACCTGAATGTGAGCCAGCAGTGTGCCCAGGTGGCCAAGAAGGCCAACAGCATCCTGGCCTATAATCAGGAAAAACATGGTGAGTAGGGCTCACAAGGTGATTGTCCCCCTCTATTCGGCAGTGGTGAGGCCCCACCTCAAGGTCTGGGTCCAGTTTTGGGCCCCTTGCCAAAAAAAAAAAAAACAACATTGAGGGGCTGGAGTGTGTCCAGAGAATCACAACAGAGTTGGTGAGGGTCTGGAGCACAAGTCTTGTAAGGATGGCTGAGGCAGCTGATATTGTTCAGACTGGAGAAAAGGAGCCTAAGTGGAGACCTTCTCTCTTTCTACAGCTCCCTGAAAGGAGGATTTAGCCAGGGGGAGTCAGTCTCTTCTCCCAAGGAACAGGCGATGGGACAAGAGTATTGGAATGGTCTGACCAGGGAAGTGGTTGAGGCACCATTCTTGGAGGTATTCAAAAGACAGGTTGACATAGCACTTAGTGACATGGTTTAGTGATGGGGTTTTTTATTGGAGTAAGGTTGATGGTTGGACTAGATGATCTGAAAGTTCCCTTCCAACCTAGACAATTTTATGATTCTGTGATTCTTCCTACCTGTTCTACCCTCAGCAGGGAGAAGTAGCATACCATCAGCAGATCTTTCGGTACTCACAACTCTCTGCAGATCTATCAATTGTATTTTCCATGAGCTGAGAAGGTTCTTTAATCCAAGTTTCCCACTTATTGAACCAGGCTGAAGTTGGACACTTGTTCATCTACTTGTCTACAGTCAAATAAATAACTGAGGTGTTAAAGTGCTAGAGACAGTTTTGGCACCAAATTTCAGTCTTATATTGGCCCAAGACAGCAGTGACATGCCTAATAGGCAGGATTTGAAATCTTCCATCAAGCTTTCTTTCTGGCTCATGGAAAACTCTTCTGGCTCAAAGTTGGGAATTATCATAGGCTGAACTCTGCCTGGAATTGTCTGAGATATTTCTCTAAGTTTTTTTTAAGTTGGATGGAAGCTTTTTGATACACATAGATGAAAAATAGCACAGATAACTGTTAATTCTTAGAAAACTTACATTACTAGGAGTACTTGGGGTTTAGTGCTGTTTCTTATGATGATCGATTTTTTCACTTCAGTCCCAGTTGTTATTGAGCCATATTGAATGTAACACAAAATCAGAGGAATCCTGATGGAAAAAAGAATATATGATTCTATGATTCTATATTCANTGTTGGATGTACTCCAGATTTATCATTGGAAGGAGAATGGGTCACTTCCATTAAGCCTACTGACAATGGAGTTAGAGAAGTGCCCGACTAAATATGGTTATGTGACAAGCTGTGTTGTATGGAGTCTGAGCAAACACAAAAACAAAGCAAAGCTCCGGGAGGTCATCTTAGAAAAATCCAGTGATTAAGGAAACGATTATCAGGAATGAAATACTGACATTACATTGCTCTTGAAAGCTGGATCAGAAAAGGAGATAGGAGATGTGTTCCTCATATATCAAAAGTATTAAAAGGGATTATCGTTGTGACCTGTAGCTGAAACAGTCTTGTCCTCTAATGTAAATGCTCAGACTCCTGGAAGTTAAACTGAAATGGCAGCAGTCCTGTTATTACTTGAATGACTAAAGAGTCTTCATGATACTGCCCTTAAAAGAGCATGGTATATAAGGGAACACATGGCAAAGATTTGCTCTGAGCTGGATTGGAGCGTGTGGGACTAATCTGTTGTTAGGGATATTCACTGATCACCATTGCAGGACCCTATGGAGTCTGAATCTGATCTCAGCTGGTTAATAGACACATTAAAACTGAAGTGGGAAACAATCCCTGCTGGTTCATTGCAAAATGCTTTTCACTGCATACCTCTAGCAAGAAAAATACAACTTTCTCTGCTGAGTTTACAAGGAATTTATGTTGACAAGGGAAGTATCTGAGACCAACAAAGCTAAGGGACCAAAGGTCTAAATTCTTTGTTCCATCAAGATCCAGCTGGCAGAAGGTGAAATCAGGCTGAGAAGGAAGCATAATGGCAGTAGGGAATCTTTTGAATCATTGTCTACAAAATAAATATAAAGATTAATGCTTCTTATGACAGCTAGTGATGGTCTCTCAGGGGTATATTTTTTGGAGCATGGTCCTATTTTACCCTGTTTGCTTCCACACGTGGATTAACATGGTTTTGATCCCATGTGGGTTACCAGACTACTTACACTGATTTTATGATAACTGAAAATGTTTCCCTTTCCTCTCTTCTGAGAATATTTTTATATAAGTTAAACACACTTAGAAAGAAACGTGTGTTTAATTGAGGATACAGCCATTAGTCCAAAAATTGAATGATTTCAAAATATTGTCATGTAACAGATGTAATTAAATGTTACTATGTCTACGTGGGGTTGTGGGTATTATTGTTATTGTATTCCAGGTATCCGGAAGTACCACTGCTACTAGGAACTGCATTATCAAAACAACTAGTTATTTGAGTGCTCAGACCAAAATACCTCATAAATGCCAATATATTTTATCAGGGCTAAAAAGGAATTCTGAAAATCACCCTCTTCAGGTGTCCAAGCCTGACTCCTGCAAATTGAGCCATCCAAATTCATCAGTGTTCTGAAAATATAACCTCAAGTAATGCAGTCCGACTTTTAAAGTCCCACTTTTTTATCACTCGTTGAGATGCATCCTTTGTAGGAAAGGCAGGGTGTAGCAAGGATAAAGTTAAACAGTTCTACATTCCTCAAAACATAGGGGATAGAATTAAACTGAAATCAGTTGCTGGATCACTGGAGCGTAGGAAGACATTCAGCCTTGGGGGATATTTTTTTTTCCCCTGTCTGTAGCCACATGAAATTTAAGTATCTTATCTAGTCAGAGGAGATAGAGAGAGAAATGTAACTCCACAGGATGGTATCTCAGGTTAGACTGAGGAGTTGTCTGGATGGAGCTACGTCTCTCCATTGGCCAGTTTGGATTAAATTATTTCTCTGATAAGTACTTTCATAGACTTTGAGTCTGTTGCTTTGAGAAGCTGCTCAGGATGTATCATAAACTACCAGGCATAATATTTGCCACCCTTAGCTTTAGATATCTACATCACAGGTATCTGTATGTAAGATGGTTGACTGGACTCCCTCCAGACTGGGTCAAGAAAAACAAGACAAGATTCATTTAACTTATTTCAGGAGGTTTTTTTTAAGATGAAGTGATTCTGCTTCTGCAGGTGTATTTCCTCTGCATAAAGCCAGAGAAGCACACAGGAAGGCCTAGTTTGGCTAACTCAGATAAAGACATCTACAGATTACAGTCTGTTTGGGCAAATATTCCTCCTCTGTAACCATATCTATGTTCTTTAGATAACAGACTACAATTGCTTCCCTAGCTTTAAATGCAAAAGTTAAATAACTTGTAAACTGTGCTTGTTTTGGTAGATCAATAAAGCTGTTATCCCTTGTGGATGTCTATGCTTTGTCATGTAATTTTTGAACTCATGTCATTTGTTCAATAGATTGTAACACAGCCTTGTACTGTCATTACAATCCAAGTGTAATATTGAAGTGTACCTAAGTACATGATATCCAACATACAGGCCCAGCACTGGTTTAACATAGAAACAACATGAATTCTGTATGTCAGCATTTTGTAAAATGTGATTTAAATTAGGTATTAAAAAAAAAAATCACGAATATTCCTAACAAGCACTGTAGCCATTGTGCCAGAGATATTTCTTCACAGTTTCCATGTGGCAGCTCAGAAAGCCAACCACATCCTGGGCTGCATCAAAAAGAAGCATGGCCAGCAGCTCATGGGAGGTGATTCTATCCCTCTACTCTGCTATGGTGAGACCCCACCTGGAGTACTGTGTCCAGCTCTGGAGTCCTCAGCACAAGAAGGTCGTAGACCTGTTGGAACAGGTCCAGTGGAGGGCCAAAAAGATGATCAGAGGGATGGAGCACCTCTCCTCTGAGGACAGGCTGAGAGAGTTGGGGTTGTTCAACCTGGAGAAGAAAAGGTGCCAGGGAGACTTTATAGGGGCTTTCCAGTACCTGAAGGGAGCCTACAGCAGAGCTGGGAAGGGACTCTTTGCTGGGGAATGTAGTGATAGGACAAGGCGTAGTGGTTTTAAATTGAAAGAGGGGAGATTTAGAATGGATACTTGAAAAAAAATCTTTTCTGTGGGGGTGGTGAGACACTGGAACAGGTTTCCCAGAGAAGTTGTGGAAGCCCCATCCCTGGGAGTGTTCAAGGGCAGGCTGGATGGGGCTTTGAGCAACCTGTTCTAGTGGGAGGTGTCCCTGCCCATGGCAGGGGGTGTTTGGAACTTGGCGATCTTTAACTCCCATCTTTAACGGTCCCTCCCAACTCTCACCATTCTATGATTCTATATGACGGAAGAAGTGTTATGGTATTTTTTGTACATGGCACCAAATGTGGACCAAAGAAACAGAATTGTTTACATCTTCATTCAAAATTGTGTTTCTTAATTTTTCCTATTGCTGTACAAAATACCAAATATCTAGAACATTTATATATAAAAAAAAAAAACATCTCTGAATGTTCTGCTTGACAAAGTGGCCATGTAAATCATGGCATTTACTCTCACTAGAATAACAATAGTTATGAACCATAGAAATGCCTTTTACATGAACTTTCAGTGTAGTCTGTAGCAAACTATTTTGGGGTGAAGTTCTGGTTTCACGAAAGGGATCTAACCATTACTGAGGTCAACAGGGCCAAGACTTCAGCTTCTTCTCCTCAATCCATGATTCTGTAATTGGAAGGCTATTAATGAATGTGTTAATTAGTGTTTGCTTAGGGCTTTAGAGTGGCTGTGTACCACCAAAGTGCTCATTAACAGTGGCAAACATCAGCACTACTGTCCCCACTCCTTGCCATGGGAAGCAAAGCCATTCTCACTTTTCGTCCATTGACTGTAATCTCTGCACCATCCTCTGGGTCATCCTAGTTGTCCAGCAGCAGCACTTCCATCTAACAAAATTAATTCTCCTGTGGTAGATATTAATCAAAATCCCCCAGTCACCCTCATTTCAAAGTTTAAGTATATCTTAATCTGTTTTTACTTCTTATGCTGTAATGTGAGGGAAGGATAAGATCAAAGGAAAAAAACTGTGCAGAAAAGGGGCACAAGTGAATCAAATTATGTGGCAGTGGATAATAATCTATGGAAACATTCAAGTTCAGGTTGGACATGGCTCTGAGCAACTTGATCTAGTTAAAGATGTCCTTGCATGTTGCAGGAGGGCTGGACTAGATGACCTTTAAATGTCCCTCCCAACTCTAGTTTTTCTATGAATTATGGTAATAAAATGTATTTCTAGATGAGCTGCAAGTTTAAATGTTAGACTTTGGCATGAGTATATGCCTCTGCAGCCGAGTTCCTAAACTCTTGAGAACACAGCTGTTCGAAGGTGCTCAGGAAGCCTTTGGCTGGAGCAATATTAGCAGGAGCTCTACGGCGTGCCAGCATTTCCCCCAGCACCTCCATCTCTTCTGATACCACATAGTGCCTTGTGTGGTATGTGAGTAAAAAGTGCTGGGATGGAGATGACACAGTAAAATTGAAAGAGGGAGAGGAGAGAGAAAGTGTGTGCCAAGCTCTAGGGACTATATAAATATATTATAAAGCTCTGGAACGCTCAATAATTAATCTTGAGCAAGAAGTCTCTCTCACTTTCTCTCTTTTTTTTTTTTTTTTTTTAAGTGTGGTAAGAACAACAAAACAAAGGCACAAAGGCTTAGGAATTCCCTCCCCCACTACAACTAAGTCACTAAAGTGAAAACCAGTTAAGTTTAACCCTTGATACACATAAAGATATCCTATCTACTATTTACGAACATATCTTTTCCCTCTGATGCCAAACTGCTTCTCCTTTCCTTTGCAGATTTTTTTAAGCCAGGAGAGGAGACCGATTTGCCTCTTGCTTTCTGATTTCCCTCACACTGGTTTTAATCACAATTTCTGGAGTAATCCCAAATGCCACTTGTCCTTGTTTCCTCATGCAGTTTAACCTTCTGTGGCGGTTCTCGCTTTCAGCATCACATACCGAAGGTGATGTCTTGCATCAGCTTTTTTCACTGCTGAACAGTCCAGGTTGTCTCATTTTCTGGTCTCCGTCTTGGGCTTTGTCCTTTCAATTTAACTGTGAGGTGATAAGGCTGCAGGATGTGTCTTAATGTAGCTGCTCCCAAGACAGACTCAGACAAGCCGATGCCGTTATGTGACACTGGGAGGTTTGTCAACCGCGATGCAAGGCCAAGATAACGAGGTTCAGTGTCCCTGCGCTGGAGCTGGCTCATCTTCTGCTGGTCCATGCTGGCTAACAGGAGATGTAGACTTGGGGATTTGGTTGGGTTTTGCTAGAGATTTGTCTCTGGTGCCAAAATATAGTTCCCCTTTCCCAGTAACCACTGCTTCAGCCTCCTTATTTCCCTCCCATGTTGTTTCTCAAGTAGTATGCTTGCACACATGTGCGCCTGCAGAAAAAGTGGCTGATAGTTTCATCAAAAGTACTGATAAAGGAGCAGCTGTGTTAGCTGCCAGAGCTTTCTCCTAAAAATAGGCTCCTTTTAATATCAACAGTGTTTATCGTTTCCTTTATGCTAGAGAAATGCCCTGAACTGGGTCTCTCTTATGTTAGGCAATGAGAATAAAACACAGCCCTTGACCTGAAAAAAGAGCATCTTTGCAGGCTGAATAAATAAAAGGCAAAAGAGGCAGGAGGAATTCCTGCAGAAATGAGCAGAAAGAGGAATGTTTTCAAAAGTCATGTTAGGTTTATAATACTGGTAGCTCTCCTTCTTGCTCAGTCTTTGTTGAATCTACCTTTCTTTTGTCTGTTGGTGGGTATATTCTGCTGTGTGCCCTCCGCTGATTCAGGTTTGGAGGGGAGGCTGAAATCCATGGAGTTATTTTAAGAAAAAAAATCATGATTGTTAATGGACAAGATGAACAGGGCTTCAATTATTATTCCATTTTGTCTTCAGGATGGTCCTGTGGTATGACTGTGTCAATGTCACATCTACCAAATAAAAGGGGTTTAAATACAATAACACCAAAAAAAAAAAATTTAAAAAGTAACTAATAAAAAGAGAAATCCCAAATAAGATTAAAATAGCATGAATCAAATAAAATGAAATAGCATAAAATAAAATAAATCCAGAACAGCCTACTATTGCTAAACATGACTTGGAGCAGGGGTTACCACCCTGCTCTTCCATCTGAAATCAGCCTGTCCCATTAGTGATACTGAAATGAATGCCTTTTTATTTTGGATGCACAACACGAATTTATACATAAAGCCTGGTAATAACTAAAAATTTTCTTCCCTGTAATGATTCCAATACTGAGTATCAATATTACTTTTATTGTCATAGAGTGGAAAAGTAAGTTGAGAATAAGCTGCTGTTTATTCAAATGAAATCATAGCATACTGGTATTTATTATCATCTGATGTATTTTCCAAGCTAATTTTTCTGAAAGAGTGTAGTGTGATGATCCTAGGTTTTACATGGTTCACACCCTTTGCCTCATCTTCCACAGCCATAAAACATCTCTAAGGATTCAGTTTTTTTGGTGAAGTACTTGAAGATTTAGTGATGAAAAGCAATACGAAAAGGGGTAATAGGAAAGTAGCATAGGACGTAAATTTAAAGAAATTCAGAGAAGAACAGAAAAAATTGCCATCAATTGACTTACAACACATCCTTCAGTAAATAAACGCAGTGGAAAAGAAATTTAAATCACTGAATAGAAAAATCAACCTTATCAAAAATGGTTGTGTTTGACAGATTCTTGGTTCTTTTTTTTCACAGCGATAGTGTGGTCAGCCCTACAAAATGTGCACCACTGGTCAAAAAGTCTTTGCTAAAACACATAATGATGTAATTAATGTTACAAGAGGCACCTTAGCTCCACTAATTATTCGGGACATGTTAAAAGACAGAAAAACAAGGAACTGTCATAAGTCAGAAGGAGAGCTGGAGCAATGTGTAATCCTTGTTTTTACCAACATAAACTCTTTAGGGATTAGGGATTGTTATTATATTTGTGTCTTGTTAAGCTGAGTACCTTTACTGTGCTGAATAAATAATAAAATAATTTAGAACAGCAAGCATCTAAAACATGAAGGAAAGCAGAAAGTGTGCAGAAAGTAGAGGTGAGATTGTTTTGTTATTATGTCACAGTTATAGTCTCACAATAATTGTGAGCTTTTAGGGTTTTCATATATGCAAACTAAACTGTAAATGTTTGATTTGGGCCACCCAGGATGATTTCCCTAGTCCTGTGCATTCAGCTGAGCGAATGAATGAAATCAGTAAGTGTGAATGTTTGTCAAATTGCATTTGGACCTAATGAGAGAGAAAGCGGATCATCATGCTCGAGAGAGAGCAAAGGATGTAGACTCCAAAACAGGATGGAAAAGGAAAAAATTACGTTCTGCTCTGCTTCATACCCAGCCTTTATCACTACACAATCTGAGTGTTTTCCAGTAGCACATAAAGCAGTATGACTAACATCTGTCACATCAAGGCCTGTTCTCCCTGTCACTTTTTTTCACTGACACAACTCCCCTTGAGAAGTGGGAGCATTTGATGTGCAGGAGACAGTTCAGTTTCATTTTGGAAGGTTTTGGGAGGGGGTTTTGTGTGCTTGTTTTGGTTCGTTTGTTTGTTTTTTCTTTTTTAACGCAAAGATAGCTCCCTGTTTCTGTTGGGGAGTACAGTGGAGTCACATCTGAAATAGAGATGAGAATTTCTGGAGTGGTCCTGCTGAAGCCTGTTAAGCTCTCACACACTCATCTGTTCCTAAAGGTAGAAGGTTTGCGTAGAGAGGTGATTCTACCTCTCTACTCAGCTCTCACAAGACCCCACTTGGAGTACTGTGTCCATCTCTGGAGTCCTCAGCACAGGAAGGTCATGGACCTGTTGGAACAGGTCCAGTGGAGGGCCAAAAAGATGATCAGAGGGATGGAGCACCTCTCCTCTGAGGACAGGCTGAGAGAGTTGGGGTTGTTCAACCTGGAGAAGAAAAGGTGCCAGGGAGACTTTATAGTGGCCTTCCAGTACCTGAAGGGAGCCTACAGCAGATCTGGAGAGGGACTCCTTGCCAGGGAGTGGAGCAATAGGACAAGGCGTAGTGGTTTTAAATTGAAAGAGGGGAGATTTAGAATGGATACTTGAAAAAAAAATCTTTTCTGTGGGGGTGGTGAGACACTGGAACAGGTTTCCCAGAGAAGTTGTGGAAGCCCCATCCCTGGGAGTGTTCAAGGACAGGCTGGATGGGCCTTTGAGCAACCTTTTCTAGTGGAGGTGTCCCTGTCCCAGGTAGGGAGGCTGGAACTTGGCAATCCATTACAACTCTAATGATTCTATGATTCTATGATTATGTCTCTATTTTTACAGAAAAAGGCAGATGTTGAGTCTGATCCAGGACTCAATAGGAGAGTGATATCCACAGAGTGAGTCACAGGAGTCCTACAAACCTAAAAATCCCATCGGTGGGAAGTCTCCCCCTTGGGGAGACTCTGGGTCAAATCTTGAGGTTCAAACTCAGCTCTTAAGTCCCATATGAGTTAGGAAGAGTTTTACTGCAGGAGGAATAGACTGAGGTTTTAACAATTTGGTCTTGCTAATGATAACAAGGATAAAAGTCCAAGGATTGTAGATATTGATTCTGTTATACTCTGTTCTCCACAGATGATAGTGCTGATGTTGATTTGAACTGCATTGGCATTCATGAAGTTATTTCTCTTTTTTAACACTCAGATAACTGGAAGGGGGACTAGGACATCTGGTTACAGATTTTCACTGAAATGTGCCTGCAGGGATTTGTGTTGTTGGTTTTTAAAGAGAAAAAAATATATTCAGTCAGACTGTAAAAGACAAAATAATAAATACACTCCAGTGATTTTTAACCTTTTTTTTTTTTTTTTTCAGAATCATTAACATCTTCAGTTGGAGATATTCCTCTCTAAGGGATGTCACCTATTTGCATTTCACTTGTGTTCTCTCAGTTTTCTTTTGCATATCTGTTAGGACTTGTCTACAAATCCCATTGTGTAGTTGAAAATCATTGATCTGTCTAAATTAAGACTTCTATAGAGATTTCACAGGCAAGAGATACACTGTAACCATCTTGATTCTATTGAAATTTTTACTGTATTTGATTTTTCCTTTTTTTTTTTTGTAATTTGCACCTTCAGAAATGATAACTTCATGTGAAGACCTGAGCTTTCAGTTATGTATAAAAGGAAAACTTAAAAATATGACCTCAGTGCACCTTTTTGATAACTTGTTGATATGTTCAGGACAGTAAGTAATGATTTTAGAATATTCACAGTTAACCATACTGCAGGTATGCAGAACAATTATAAGGAGAACTATGCAGCTTCCCCTCTCCCTTCCAGGACTAACAGGAGTCAGGCATAAAGCACAGTTAATGGTGTTGACACGGAAAAAGAAGTGTGACTTAAAGCATCCAGGAGCCCAGAGTATATTCTATTGTTCTGGTCCTCCAACTCCTTCCAGGATATGTGAGTTAACTCTTCATTATTATTGATAGTGGGCTTCAAACTGGAAATGTGTTACAAGGAAGAATGGAAAAGTAATTGACATAGTGAATCGAAAAGGATCCGAGGGATGGAAAACCTCTCTTATGAAGACAGATTAAAAGAGTTGGGATTGTTCAGCCTGGAGAAGAGAAGGCTCTGGGAGACCTTATTGAAACCTTTCAGTACTTAAAGGAGGCCTTTAAGAAAGTTGGGGCCAGACTTTGTAGCATGGCCTGTTGCCCTAGGACAAGGGGTAATGACTTTAAACTAGAAGAGGATAAATTCAGACTAAACATAAGGAAGAAATGTTTTATGATGAGGGTGGTGAGATTCTGGCCCAGGTTACCCAGAGTTGGTGTATCCCCATCCCTGGATACATTCAAGGTCAGATTGGATGGGACTCTGAGTAAGCTGATCGAGTTAAAGATGTCCCTGCTCACTGCAGGGGGGTTGGACTACATAACCTTCAAAGGCCCCTTCCAAACCAAACTGTTCTCTGATTCTATGAAGACTCAAACTGGAACTGTGGAGGCAAAAGGGATATATAGTGAGTTGCTGCAGTATTAAGGGGCTGGCAGACAGTAGGTTAGAGAAGCACATAATTATTTCTCATTGGGTATTTTGGTTGGAGAGGGAAAGGTGTCTACACCATCTGGCAGCTTCTTTGTGATTCAGTCCCAGCTGGTTCTTCTAGTGAGATCTCCCAAAGAGACTAGAAAGCTGGCCTTGCTTGCTAGAAACTGTTGTGAGTTGGCTCTTGCGCACAAACTCAGAAGGGGCTGATCAAAAATCAAAATTTTGGAGGCTTATACAGAAAATTTTAATAACTTTCAAACCAAATCTCATTACTTTGGTAGTTCAGGTAATCAGTTCTAGAATTCCTGTGATTGCTAGTCCTCCTGCCCTGGAAAGGCTTAAGCATGTGCTTACTACAATGCACTGAATAAAGCCCTACAAACATCACGCCATGTATAGATTTTAAAATGTCTGTAAATCCTTCCTGAACTGATGGCATACAGTATAAAGCCTTTAACAGAGATGCCAAAAGTTCAAATGCAGTAATTTATTTTCATGTTTATATGGACAGAATATTGAAAAAAATGATATGTTCATATGTAAAGCATATGTTTCATTATTTCAGTTATTATTTTTTATGTAGCATTTTTTTGTCCATGGTTGTGTCTGATTCCTGTCATGTCAATGTGGTGGAATAAGGGCTCAATCCTCCTTTGAAAAAGTGGGAACCAAGTTTCATTGTCTCTGAGGTTAACATTCAACGGCCCTCTTTTCCTCTTCAGCTCCTGTAACTTCCATTTCAGTTTTAGCTCCCCTTAACTATGTCCAAGCTCCTGAAAATAAAACAGACATCATTGCTTCCTGGTATAGACGACCCCCTTTCTTCTCCATTCTGTTTCCATCCTTAAAATCATCTGTGGGTCCTGGTTGCTTCGCACCAATTTGAAGTACATTGTTCAGGAGCCCGTATAGCCTGCCTTGACAGGGTCTCCTTTCAGCTAATGTCATTTCACGTACGCTGCCTCTTGCACCCTGTTTCATCTCAGGGCAAGCTTCAGCCATTGCATCTCCCTCTCCTCTTTCATTTGCTTGCTTTCAGACTCGCTGTTCCTGAAAAGCGATCACCCTCCCTCTTAGTAATCCTCCCTCAGTCACTGTTGAGGTGGTAATAATTCAGTAGAGCAAAAACTGAATATATAAACTGGAGATTATAAAAGATTAAGAATAGCAGCATAATTAAATCAAACCCGTGATCTCTTGTTTTTCTTATTCTTTCCTCTCCCATTTCTCCAAGAATCGCTCAGACCCCTATTCTTGCATTGCAAGGCAGAATTTGGTATAAGAGCAATAGGGATGTGTGTTTGTAGGTGTGCATGTGTTGCAGAAGCACAATCAGAAATACAGCATCAAGCCCTAAGATCTAGAACCTGGAAACAGATCTATTAAGGATACTCCTTTTTACATTCTAAGAAAATTGTGACAGTGTCTTCTTACATAGAGCTCCCAAATTCCTGTTGAATAAGAGTCATTGCTTGTCCATCTGTTTGCCGTTTGTTTTTTGTTTTTTTTTTTTTTAATTAGTTAGACTGACAAGAAGCTGCCTGCCACATTTTGTGTTGAATTCATTCTATTTAGCATGGGCTGGCTGCAAAGCAGCTCCCTGCTTCAGTCAGATGGAGAGACCTGACAGATGGGACATCTTTCAAGGTCATTTTCGCATGTGTCTGTGAGTATATGTGGCCAGAATAACCTTCACTGTGTCACTTTTATTTAAACACTTTCCTCCCCTCCCCCTTTGGCTGTAATATATTGAAAATACTACAACTTAAAAATATTCTGCAAATGCAAACTCATTTTCATAGCCTTGACATCTTTTAAATATGTCATCAAAGTTTATTTTGCTAGCAATAAAACCATAAAATGTGATAATTTATGGAAGCAGCGGTGTCAGTGTATAAAATTAGGAACAAGTGGTGAGTGGAATCAACAAGAGAACCAAGCAGCAGCAGAGACCCCAAGTTTTACCATTTGCAGTCCCATCGGGCTCTGTTCTTTGGCTCTGACACAGCAGCAGTAGCTACTCAGTCAAGACAACCAAGTGCTTGAGAATGGCCAAAGGATTTCATCTTGGATTCCCTTCTTCTCATAAAATACTTCCTTCATGTAAGACAATTGTCAGAGTGAAGTTTCTCACTTGACTTTGTCAAGTTTCAGGTCCTTGGTGAAGAACACCAAGCAGTTTACAGCCTGGGATCCTTCACCATCCTCCTGACTTCTTTGAACCACATGGAGTCCTTTCAGGGAGTCAGCAGAAGAATCCTTTGCATACTTAGAAAATACATGAATGTGATGGTGTATGCATGTACATGTCTCCTCACAGTGCCATAGGATGCCTGTACACCCACACCCTTACAACCACAGAAAAAAGAAACCAAAGACACCAAAAGAAACCAGGACCCCAGGTAAGCTACTCATAAAATACATAGCAGGAATAGAAACAGAATACCTTTTCCATTCAGAGTCAACTGTGAAAGAATGCAAAACTCATTCAGTTTATGTGACTGAGAAGAAAGCTGATAGATCATAATTTCTTTGAAGTGCAGATGTAGATAAAAGTTATAAAGATAAAGATTGTATCATCTTCAGTCTCTGAGAGGGAGTCTGGTTGCAGCTGACCTGGGCATCCTGGATTGATTCTGTGTCCCTTGGAAGGTCAAAATCTTTTCTGCTGTTTTCATCTTGTCAAATAACACAGTATTTCATTTTAATGTGGTCGCTTATGTCCAAAACGAAAAGTGTTAACATATCTGTTCATTCTTAAAAATGTTTCCAATGAAATGACTCAAAGTCTGTTTGTAGTAGTTGAAACTACTGTAGCGGGTTCTACATATGTAATGTCAGACTTCTTTTACTATTCTGGTGTTAAAATGCACCCATCATTGTTAAATCTGTTTTTAACACATCAAAACAAGAAAACTCAAATCTAATCAAATGGATTACTGAGGATTAACTAAAGTGGATAAGGACCTTTTTGCGGGTTCATAATCGCTTCTAGTTGCATAATATACCTATTATGCCATACAAAAATAATTTATTCATACTTAGAGAGTTGTATAAGCTTTTGTCTGAGCATTTTCCTTTTATCCAACAAGAAAAAAGGATCACACATTACTACTCAGTAAAACTTGCTGTTGTCACAATGGATGAATGGAATTATGGATTATTTTAACACTACTAATAGTCAGTTACAGGCCTGAAAAAAGATCTTTGTAGGAGAGAGATCATTTTAGGCCATACAAAAGGAAAACCTGAAATTACAAATGCGTATACATATATATTCATAGACATTCACACACACATATACACACATCAGATAAATCTTTATTATCTATTTTGTCTTCCAAACAAATACTGTAGAAAAAAAAAATGTTCACACTTGAAACATTTCTGATAATACTGAAAACTCCATAGCTACAAACATGCAAAATTGTTGAGTGCAGTCATGTTCTTCAAAGAAAATTTAAGCTACAACTGATCTCGTTTGGATATTGCAACCTGTAAGAATAATGGTGATGTGAAATCTGACACAATCTCCAAGCTTCTTTAAAGTTCATTCTGTAAATGTAGCTTGATATGGGCTTCCTAGACTACAAGAACAAGCTGTGTAGCAGATAATTAACATGTTTCTAATCACCACTTTTAACTGACTAAAGGTAAAACTTGTATTATTTGAAAATGTGTTATCTGCTATGGTTAAACAATACATTTTCAAAATGTACTAATCCCTGTCAATGCTGAATGGATGATGAAGAAAAAAAGGAGCATCTGGGTAGTTTTCTAAATAGATGTGTTTTTTTACTCTGGGCTGAATCATTAAGTGTAAACCCCTCCATATCTGAGTAAAAAAGAAAGGAGCTAAACTGTAATTTTTAAACAAGTAAAATAGTTATGCATGGAAATCAATATGATCCTCTGCTCTGACTTACCACCAAGAGAATGTGAAGGCAAGGGGCAATCATCCACTGTGTAAGTGATGGGAGAGCTGAGCATCTCCTCCTCAAGCCTCCTTTGACCTGGAGGACCCCAGGTAAGGTGCTGGGACAGGCAACTGCCGCTGCACAAATTCATGCAGAAGGCTCTCACCTACTGTGGGTACCCATGAGTTGGGGCCAGCTACTTTCTGGGATGACTAGATATGGCTGGAGGTCCAGGCCAAGGACTTGGAGGGAATCCACAGCCTTGTGTTGGAGGAATGGATGAGCTGCCAGAGATTCAGCAACAGAGAGGACACCCTCAGCTCCTCCCTGCTACATCCTTCAGTGATACAGTTATCCACAGGGGACCTGACACTCTGGTAGATCTTCTTCTTGTTTGTGCTATCCTGTGTCATGGAAGTTAGTAATTGCTATGCCAATGCTACAACCTCTGCCTGTGTTTCTTCTGTTTTTCAAATGAGTATGATGTAGCTCAAATTAAACAGTTTAACTGATGAAGAGCTAAGATGAAATCTAGATACACTCTTTGAGGAGCTAATCACGCTAATGGTTTAGCTTGAATTCATCTAGTTTCATCTTCCAGACACTGGCTGGTACACTTTGTTTTTACTTCTTTCAAATTAAAGATCAGTTTACATTCAGAAAGCTCTTCCTTCTCTTAGTGCATGCAACCCATGACCAGGTCAACTCTCGGTCATCTACAAGTATACTAAATAGATTGGGAAACTATGATTTCCCCTTAAAGGCATGTTTATCTGTCCTAGATTATCCTTTTAAGATAATTTCCCAAATCTTTCTTAATTAATCTCTAAGTGTGATTGCTGGAAACAGTCCAGGAAAAACCTCACAAGTCCTATCATTAATAGCATTTCTATACTCTAACTTGATGCTTAAGCCCTCAAAGATCTTATTTGCATTCTTTGTTAAAGCATTACATTTTTTACTGTCTTTATTATTTTTTTCAGCTGGTTATCCAGGAAGAAGCCTTAGATCTTGTTTCAGCATAGCATATCCATGCCTTTTAAGTATAGTCTGTATCCTTGGTTCCTAGGTGGGAGGACCTTGCTTCCATATGAATGAAACACACTTTTTTATTAAATGAGTCACTCCTCAAAAAGGTCAGGGTTTCTAAGATCCTCCCTCTCTTCCAGTCTGCTGACTTTTATCCGTAATGAAAGTGAATGAGCAGGAGATGAGTTTTAATGTTTTTTTCGTAACTTCTTAAATTCATTTCACTATGTTTAAACAAGCGCTAAACTTCATTTCCTCTCTCTCAAATGATGTAATCAGACTGTCGAGTCTATGACCTGTTTTGATGGTAGATAGTCCTTGATTATTATTAATGCAAATGGTTTAATATCCCCCCAAGCCACAGCCAACCTGCATGAAAAGAAATGTTCCCTGGCTACGATATGAGGAAAGCAAACTGAGCTGGCCTCCTCAATGTTAATTTGGAAAAGAAAACAAAAAGACTTGCAGCTGGCCACAAATTTCTCATTTGTACCCCAAGCAATATTTGAATGTTGTGTTTCTTTCTTTTTTATGAAAGCATAAGTGTGATCTGTTAAAACTCCACTTAAACTTCCTTTGAAACATATTTATCTGTTGAGGAAGGTGCTTTTATTTTTATTTTTTTTTCTTTTCATAATAAAAATATTATCCAGAGGAAGCAGAGTTACATGCATTCAACAAATTTACAAGGTGATATTGTTAACATAGATTTTACTACCAGAGGTCTTGCCAAAGGCCATACTTTTTCTCCCTGATTACATGATTTCCTTTCTGTTTGTTCAACACACTCCAGTCCGTTCTGGTCTCTCCACATCCCATTTCTTCAGCTGTTACTCTGCTGCATGAGCTCCTATTTCAGGCAATATAAAGCCTGTCACAGACCATGTGCTCAGTACTTTCCTGCTCTATGATGTGACTGCCCATGCTGGTACCCGAGTCTGAAGGGACATAAGTCTTATTTTTTTTTCTCCATAGCGCATTCAGGTTCCACAAGGTTAGCATTTTCAGAATAAAAACCCATCTTTACTCACACTCCTTGCCCTAAAGCACAAAGGAAAGTGTTTAGGATAATGCAGCAGTTTCCAGAAGGGAATAAGTAAGGGAAGACTCTGTAAGTGATGAGTAACCATGGTGTCTATCATGGCATTGTTTACTTGGTTAAACACAGAGACGCTATGGCTAGTCATCACTTCCTTTACTTGTTGTCTGACAGACGGTCCCACCAGCACATTCAGGATTTTTCCTGGGGGGTGCTTGGAGAAAGTGTAGATGCTGTTGTGGATCCAGTAGGACATACAGGAAGTGTATTGCTGGTTTTAGAGAACGATAGAGAAGACCACCACAGACTTGGAGTAGAGAGGTTGCTGTGTCACTGGTGTAAAGATGCCAACAAGTCTATACTGTTTGGCAGACATGAAACAGAAAGTAGTCTATAGCAGCTCTGCTAACTTGGCATGGGGGCCATTGCCTTACCAGACTCTAAATTGCTTCATCATTACTCCTTATTTTGGGGCCGCTCCCATGCAATCCAAACAGATGGATTGCTTTGATAGCAGTGGGGAGATGACTACACTTTTTTTTCTCCTATAAAATATTTTTAGAAGGCACATGCAATTTATTTTTCAGTTCTCACTTACTATTTTCCTGTGCCTCACCATTTGTCTTTTCCCTTCCTTATGCATTTTGCTTCATTTCTTTCATTGGAAAGAACTGCTTTAATACATTACACGCATTTTCTGGCTCCTCCACAAAGAACAAAAGGAAAGTGATGTTCTAAAAGGGGAGGATGCATACAAAAGGAGCTCACTTTATTTATATTTTGTAATTAAAGCTATTAACATATTTCTGTATCCAACACTGACACTCTGTACCTTTGTGGCAACTGCAGGGTCAGACGAAAACTTGAGGCTCTACTTACAGGCCTCTGGGGAACAGCAGCTTCTTAAGGCTCTAAATGCCTTACTGCCATCAACATCATTTCTCCTGCTCTCACAGTTTTTCTCAATGGTATAAATAAGGATCAGTGCTGAGAAAAGCTGTGTGTCTTCAGTAGTCATTGACCCTTGTTGAACCAAGAGTCCTTGGGTCCTTGACGGATCCAGTCATTCACTGATTGTTAAGCTGATAACAACTACCTCTTCTTAGAGCTGGTCATTTTTCTTGTAATGCTGATCCTTCAGACAGAAACAAAACAACAAAAAAACCCACCCCAAAACAAAGCCAAAACCAAACAAAAAAAAAAAAACCTCAGAGACAAATAAGGATAATTAATCTTAATGGAAAGAAATACTGGATTAGATTTCCTTCCTCTGATTCCTTATTATTCATAATTTAAATATTTTGAGTGTTTTGGTTAGGGGTCTATGAGCAGTGGAAATAAGGAGGCAAGAGATGAGAACTGGCATGGCACTTCTTCGCTGAACAAGTCAGAAGTTCAGGTAATGAGCAGCTCACTGTTCATCAAATGCTAAAATGATCTCCATC
>VZTM01020725.1:24185-64428 GCA_013400555.1 Jacana jacana
ATGATAGGCAGACCTGCCTTATCTCCCAATGACTAATTGTCCTAACTGTACCAAAGAAGAAAAAAAAAAAGAAAGAAAAGAAAAGAAAGAAAAAAATGCAGCATATCCAGAGTCAATTAATGAGTCAATTAATCCATCTTTAGAGTCCAGTCATTAGATATCGTTGTTTCTTGATCTTTTAGATTGCTATAATAAATCTTTTACCCATGTAAGCAACTGCACTTGCAAAGAATATGACAAACTCAGGGGCTTAGATATATTGTCTACAGATGTGTGTTAAGCAATAAAAGGAAGATTTAAGCTGAGGAAAAAATAAATATTAACTTGTTGATCTGTTTGTGGAAAATGCATTTTCCCCATAAGAGTATTAAAAAGAATGAATAAATTGCTCATCATAAATAATTGGAGAAGGCTGACTAATGGCCCAAATTTCCTTTGGCATTTCTGCTTCCCCCCTCTTTTTGCAAGATATTACTTAGGAGGGCTGTTGTTTGGTGGTTTTGTTGGTTTTTTTGTTTTATTTTCCCCCAGATATAATTTGATTCAATGATGACTTCTCAATGAAAGTGGTTTTGTTCTGAAAAGTTGTGAAAGAGAAAAAGAAATCAAATGTTAATTTCTGTTCACGTAAACTAATGGCATCAATGAGAAGTAAATTTGAATAGAAAGTAATTCATAATACAGCAGGGGTCTGGTTTTCTGTCACCGTGGAATGTAATTAAAATGGAGCTTTCATAGATATAAATTTGGAGTAATCAGAATTTTCCATCTGCTACTGCATCCATTTGTGAGTGGTTCCAGATCTGGGGGATCTAGCTTCTTCCAAGACAACAGTTTTGTGACTAAAGCAAGCTGCCCAAGCAGTGGCCATTTCAATTCAATTGCAAGCTGCACAAAAAAATACTATTTACCTTGAGATGGATTGTCAAGGTAGGCCTTTTCTGCCATACATGTGGTGAGTGAGTTTACTCATGGTATACAGTTTCATAGCTTTANNNNATACAGTTTCATAGCTTTATAGAGCCCCTCATATTTTGGCAAACAGCAGAGCTGTCAGCTTCCAAACTCCATGCCAGCATCCTGTGCGCCGTCTGCCAGAAGGCAAATGATGGCTTGAAGATCAGGAAAACGATGCAGAGCTGATCCAACTTCGTGATTTCTTTGGGCAGGAGAGAAGATTGCTTTGGGTTCTCATTTGTAATAGCTCAAACACATGCCCTAAAGCCCTGGGTGGAAACATAAATATGTGATCTGCTAATAAAAATGGCTAATTAGTTACAGAGCATTTGTGCACTGGGTGAAGGGGGCAATGGTAAGTGCCCTGTCCCTAAAAGCCCACAACAGACATTAAAATATGAACAATGAGCAGAAGAAAAACCCATCAGGAACTCAGGGAGAGGGTGAGGATTGCAGGAGAAGCTGGCAGTACAAAAGGTACCGAGATCATTCACAGAGCATAAAGACACAGCTCTTGTGCTATAATTAGATTAGGTGTCTGTGGTTTAGATATACCTGCAGTGAGTCATTAACAATCCATAGATAAAGCTCCATTAATTTGATCCCATCATGTCTGCCACCTTTTAGCAGACCATGAGATTAGCCCAGGACAATACTTTGATGAAAGTGTGTTATGAAAATTCTTAATGGGTGGAATTTAGACCCAGTGGATTATAAGCCTTTATTACCAGCTCACCTGTGAATCCAGTTAATTTTCCTTTCTGTGAGTTTCCAGTGTAATATTTGCACACCCTGATTATAAATTTTGAAGAAATAGCTTATAACTGTGGTTAAAATGCAGCATTAAAGCAGTTAAACAGGCTCCTTATTAGCATTAGAACTATAGTCAAAACACATTATACTTGGCTAATAAATTTATTTTTTATGTAATGGAAATGCCATCAAAGCATAGTTAATCTGAATTGAATTAGATTATAATTGGAGCTCTTGTGCACAAGGAATGAAAATGATTCTTTATTGTTGCAGACTGACAATGCAGCATTTGTTACTCCCTCCTCACTACCCTTCTAAGTGGCAGCTGTAATATTAGTGTGTGCATCTCGTAAGCGATGCATATAATATAACTACATCTTTGAGCATGGAGCGCAGGAGCAAGACAGAGGGAAATTCATGGTTGTGGGTTTAATTCATCACACTTTCACCCCATTCATTCTGAGGGGCATGCACTTGAGAAATAGTTCTGTGCATAAGCACCCTCGGTTTTTGTCCGCACTTCTGGCTATGTATGTCAGTAGGGGAAGTGTGAATATGAGTTCCCAGAACTCAGAGGAAAGTCTCAAATCCTCTTTTACAACACTAGAGGCTGAGCAGTAAATATGCACCCTGAGGTTTAACCATACTCATCAGACTAACTGCTGCTCACCCAAATTGCTGAAGTACTTTCCCCAAGAGTTTATATTGTACAACGTACCTCTCTAGTGAACACTGCATGGTAACAGCAGTAATAGGTCAAGAGGAAACGGCGTCAAGTTGCACCAGGAAAAGTTTAGACTGGATATTAGGGAAAATTTCTCCACCAAAAGGGTTGTCGAGCATTGGAATGGGCTGCCCAGGGAAGTGGTGGAGTCACCATCCCTGGAGGTATCTAAAAGACGGGTAGACATGGTGTGGAGGAACATGGTTTAGTGATCATTTTTTGTCAGTGTTATGTTGGTGGTTGGATGCAATGATCTGACAGGTCCCTTCCCACCTTAACAATTCTATGATTCTATGTTTCTATAAAGGGATGCTCATATCATGGAGTTTTTGGTGAATTTTCATCAGCTGCAGAGCACCAGGGAAGGATCCGCACATGTGCACAAGTTCACTCTTACCTGGTAGACTCACTGCAAAGAAGTGATGGAGTGAGGGTAGGATGTGCCATGCCTTGCTAATGGGGAATTTTTGTCTATGATGAGGACGTACATGTCCCTGCTACGGCAGGAGAACTGGTGGCAGTAGAAAGAGGAATTGTAAAGCAAAAAGCAAAGGGTAGATGTCCCCATTGAGGACACTGCCACGCTCATCACCATGGTACCTAGGCACGTCGTCAAGGAAACAATGTCAGGACCTTTCTAGCCACAACTATGTTTAGTGACACTTCCACTGCCATTGGTGTGGGTATGAGGTCTGGGAAGAAAAGAAGCAAGGAGTGCTTCTCTTTTTGCCCTGTTTCCGCATGCTAAGCCAAAACAAATGAGCAAAATACATTTTAGTCACTCATAAAACCAGTCGGTGCTGCAAACAAAGGGAAAGCAGGATATTAATACAGTCTAACTCAGCTGAGAGCGAAGGGAATATCCCCTGTAAGTCTGTCTGATTTCTATGTCATCTATCCCAAATTTACAATGTGGCAATTTCTTGTTGCTTATAAAGCATTAAAATTTGCAGCACAGTAAGCAGCTAATGTAATTTTGCCTGCAAGTGGTATCATATCTTGGATCCGCAGGGAGATGAGCATACTCGTGTCTTATCATTGCCTTCTGTGGTAGGTAAAAGTGCCCAGCACTGTTGGGCTCAGGCCCAGTGTGAGTTAGTTGAAGTTCATTACCGACAACCTGGGGCTCGGTTCCACTTATCTGCAAGTTCTCATTTAGCTTGAATCATCACAGTATCAGAGCATCTTCCAAAAACACGTTAAGCAATCAGATTAGTACCCGGCACATCTGGTTTTATCTCCCTTTTCTCTTTTTCTCCCCAAGAGTAACACAGGGCAGAGAGGCACTTTATTCAGAAAGATGACATTGCTACCAAAATCCAGAATACATCCCAAGCCAGTCTGGCAGATTGTTGTTAATGCTTCAAAGTCAAACACTGAAAAACAGAAAATCCAAAATGAAGGTTGCCTGTGAGACATTTATTGTCTCTTTTTGTTAGTATTCATGAAATACACGGATTTTGTTGGTAGGGAATTTATTTTTTTTTCTCCTTATTTCATGCAGCACCATAGGTGGAGAGTGCTTAGATATTTTTATCTTTATTATTTTAATTTTTGTATGTGTAAATAATTATAATAAGCATATCATACACATATATATAATTTTCACCTTTTCGTGGCTTATTCATTAGAAGCAAAAAAATCAATTTGCCTAAGTTCTTTTCTGAGATGTTCAGTGTTTTTTTCTCCTTGTGCTTGAGGAAAGTTAATTAACTATATTTGTATGTTAATTTATATATTTATTTATATTTTTAAGTAAGGTAAGTGAGAGGTATTAGATCCTTCTTTCCTTTCCATGATATCTGGTATCTCAAAACATAACAGCCATGGCCCAGATTCACCCTATCTACCTTTGCCAGGCCCCATTTGCTCTTCCCACAACCACTTGCAGCCCCATTAAACCCCTGTAACAGTTTTCTTCTTTACTTCTTTCTGGTTTGGCTTTTTCCCATTCTTCATTTCAGCCTCAGAGCTTTGATGGGATCAAGACCAACATAGCTCCTGGCCCCAGCCTGGAGCAACTGAGAATAATCACCACAACAGAAAGTCTGTCTTTACCTCGTAAACCTATTTGGAAAATACTTGGCCAATTTACCTCAATGTCATGTTGAAAATGCCCCATTCCTGGAAGTGTTCAAGGCCAGGCAGGATGGGGCTTTGAGCAACCTGCTCTAATGAGAGATGTCCCTGCCCACGGTAGGGAGATTGGAACTTGATGAACTTTAAGGTCCCTTCCAACTCTAACCATTCTACGATTCTATGAAAATCTAGTCAGTGCTAGTAGCTGTGAAAGGAAAGGACATGTTTAGCAGAGGTGAATATTTCAAGCAGGACGTGCTTTGTTACAGACTGAATGATAGGCAGAGACTAGTAGCACTGAAGCTGAATACTTGCTAGAAGGTGCTGGATGCGTTGAGTTCCTGCTCTTGACTTCAGTTAATGCAGGATTAATCTTTGTTTGTCTTCAACTCCCATGGACGTGTGTGAGAAGTGAATTTGCCCAGCATCTTGCAGGCTCTTGCCATAGAGAATCCATTTCCAAATGTGGTGTGTTATTTTCTAGAAATTATTTTACAGTGTGTTTAAACACCTTTTCTTCCCAAGAAAGTACCTACTGCTCATTCAGGGGCTGGACTTGGTTGTCAAACCAGTTTTTATTTGTTTTGTTTCATTTTGTTTTCTTAGCAGCTCAACCTAGAGCAATAAAAACTGGTCAATGACCAAAAAAGTAAGAGCAAAACAGGTGTCAAATCTTCCTTTTCCTGGTAAGGCTGAAAGAAATTACATGGACTTTAACCAAAGCAGAATGTACCTATGGAAAAAGTATACCATGAAAGTCCTACCTCCAGCTTGTTCATAAATCCACAAGCTGCATAGCTGCCCAAAGCAAGAGGATGGCTGAAAAACTCATGAAAGCCGATGTTCTACCCTCCCATTCTCAGCAGCTGTCCGGTGCCTGCACCTCTTGCTGTAGGGCTGCAAACTGTTCAGCCAGAAAGGTAATGCTGACACAGATAGCTTATTATACTAAAACCCCTTTAAAATTCAATTTGATCTCTAAATTACATTTCAAATCATTCTTCCTGTTGGGAAGAGCTGGAGTGAAAGAACTTTAAGAAAACCTGGGTGGCCACCCAGGAGAGTGTGAGAAGAAAGGTGGACCAGCTCTAGTGCTGGCAAGAAAGCGTGCAGAACTTCACATTGTACATTTGCTTTGCTCCTCAGAGATAATTTTACCCTTACCAGGTTTCTGCTCTTGCTGAGCACTATCAGCAGAGAAACCCAGACACTGGAGAACTAGACATTGTTACTGGGGATTGCTGAGCCATGGCTTGGTCTGAGCCACAAACATGAACTGTATCTGTGCCTGGTCAAAGCTTTGGCTGGAAGCTTCATCTCAGCAGTGCTCCCACCCCTGGGGCCTCCTGCAGCACAGTGCTCATAAAACACAGGCTTTTGCTGAAATGTGTTTAAGCTCCTGTTGGATATGGGTCAGAGTGAGCTGGTCAAGTAGCAGCAGACCTGCACCTGCAGCCAGGTGGGGTTGCAGCAAGAAGGATGCTGAGATGGAGTCGTGCAGTGGGCGTCAGCAAATCTAGTCTCATACATCACTTTGATAAGCTAGTGGGGGTGGGAAGGTCTGGGAAACCTCATATCTCTTTGTGGCCTTCACTTTTCAGTGTCTCCACTTAACCGCCCCCACACACTACTACTGTCTGTCTTGTCTAATTTAGAGTGTAAATTCTTCAGGGCAGGGACTGTCTCTCACTGTGTGTTTGCGTGGTGAGGCCCTGATCCTGATTGGCAGCTCCAAGAACACTCCAAATCTATTTTAATATAACCCCAAATTGAAAATTCTGTATCTCCAAGCCTTAGGGGATGTGGGACTGCATTCAGGATAGCAGAAGCTCTGAAAAAATACCGAAAGGTCATTGCAGACAATGTACTGAATATGAACTGTGAATGTGGAGCTAATGGCTGAGAGACAAGACTAATTTTGCTCTTGGTCAAATGCAGGCAAGTTGAACAGGATGATGGAGGCATCGCTAACCATGTATTAGATATTGAGGGAAGCTGGGGCTGACATGTGTCTCTATTTCTCATGTCTATCATTCCAAAAAGTTGTTGAGAAAATAGAAAGGATCTCAGAACGAGATAAAAGATAATTTAAAGACTGGAGATCTCACCAAATTTCAATTAAATGAGGCATCTGAGTGAAGGTCATAGTTGCCATAGAAGAGTTAAATAGTTACTGGAGGGAGACAGACACCTTCAGGGGAAATTCACATTATAGGTTAGTTAACTACCTTCTGGAGGAGCCTCCACTGATTACAGAGGGATGCTCAGGCAAGTAGGCACAGGTAGTTGCCTGAGTTTGGTACTATCAATCTTCCCACCCCAAGAAAGAATAATTTTGACACTGTCAGTATTTAGCTTGTTGGAAAGAGGGTTAAGAGAAGACTTGCTGACACTGTAAGTACCTACACAGGAAGATGGTTTTCAATAGGATAAGGCTATTTCATCTCTCAGACAAAGGTATAACAAGATCCAGTGACTGGAAGTCAAAGCCAGACAGATCCAAACTAGAGATAAGGTGCACATTTTAGCAGCAAGAGTAATGAACCTTGGGAACAATTTACAATGGAGGTGTTAGATTTTCCATGACTTGAAGGCTCTAAATCAGGATATGATGTCTCTCTAAAAGATACGGTGTAGCTTAGCCATTAGTTATGAAGCTATATAAATTGCTAGGTGATATGTAGAAGGTTACATTAGATGGTCATAAAAGCACCATCTAGTGATAAAATGCACTAATCTAAATAATGATTCTAAATATTCGATCATAACAAATTGATTTTGCATATACTGTACCAGCTCATTGTTACTCAGTTAAAATTGCCTGCACTTTTACTGACTGATGCAAGTGGACAAAGTACATGGCTTCCTCAGCACCCCAATAACAAGCGTATATTCGTCCCTCCTTACAGGCACTATATTCATCCCTCCCTACAGACCATTTACAGCCTAATCCATCATTTCCTGAACTCACCATTTCTCAGTGTAAAGGCTATAATATTGCTCATTCATATGTATATATGTACACACACACACACAAACATACATCAAGGGTGCCTTACGAAGTTTGTTAAGAACCACATTTAGGCTCCCGAGAATGGTTTTCAGTATTGAGGTCCTTCTGGTCTGGAAAAATTGCCTCTTTCCCGGAGATGCTGTAATTCTCCTATACTGCACTCTCCACTCTTGATGGAATATATGAGGGCAAACAACTTAAAGAACCCGAGTCAGTGAAATGCTAAAGGTGAGGAACATGGTTTCCTGAGCATTTTAGTTGATTTAGCTAAAGGAGAAGCATAATCACAGGAATTACTTGCAATATATCCCAGTCCTCCACTGCTGCAAGAGCAATAGCTATGGATGGTTTCATTGCCCAGGTGACTACAGATGAACCTGAAATGCCCACTGGAGTTGAGACAAGTTGGTGTTTTCTCTAGAGGGTATCTGTTCTGGGCAGATGGCATGGTGTGCTGCCCAGCACTGAAACTATCAAAGTACATTTATCTGTGATATGCGGGATTAAACTTTATTTTGTTATGCATGCAGGGCAGCTGTCTATCATACGTGCCTGAAAGGTATGGAAGGTGTTCAGATAAGAGGAAGCTACAGCCCGCCAATAAATGAGAACAGGGTTTCAAGTGCCAGGATAATCTGAATATTCATGACTGCAGTTTTGGGTTTGGTTTTGTTTTTTAAGAAAATGATGAATTTGAGGAAAATTGAGCAAATAATTGCTGTCTGTGACAGCTGCAATTAATGTGCTAATAAGGTAGGTTTCTGAAGCCCTTTTCCAGTAGCTGAGAAACTTCAGATACTTACCCCACTACCACGTGTTGTCAGTAATCATTCTGTAGAAAAAGCAGTTATTTGGAGAATGTGAATATTCTGAAAATGAAAACTAAACCAGAAAGAAAAGTTTCCTGGCAATGTCTATTATGAATCCAGAAGGACGTCATGGTCAACAGGAAGGAAATTCTTGTGGCAAATTCAATAATATGGATGCCAGGAGACGTGGGATTCATCACAGCTTCTTAAACATATGTCGTGGTTTAGCCTTAGACGGCAACAAAGAACCACGTGGCAGCCACTCGCTCTAGAGCCCATCCACAGTCAGGAGGGGAAAATCAGAAGAAAAAGGCAAAACTTGTGGGTTGGGATAAAGGCAGTTTAACACAACAACAAAACAGTAACAAATAACGCTGGTAAAGAAGTATGAAAACACGATTACAATGCCGACCACTCACCAACTGCACCCGGGACCGTCTCCAACCACATTGCGCACAGCCCCCCGACGTCCTGTCGACCTCCCATTCCCAGCTAGCTCCTGTTCCCCTCCCCCTTCCCAGCCAGCTCCCCACTACCCCCTGGGCATGGCTCATATGGGATGGAATACCTGTGCCCTGCTTGGAGAATTAACCCTGTCCCTCCTGGAACCAGGACAACATATCCTTCTGACCCTGTTGAGGCAACTCAACTTCTCATTGCTGTCCATTCCTGTGAATAGCACATTTTCCACCACCGTGTTTTGACATAGAATCATAGAATCATTCAGGTTGGAAGAGACCCTTGGGATCATCCAGTCCAACTATCATCCCCACTCTACAAAGTTCTCCCCTAAACCATATCTCCCAACACCACATCTAAACAACTCTGAAATGCGTTCAGTGATGGTGACTCAACCACCTCCCTGGGCAGCTGGTTCCTGTGCCTGACTACTCTTCCTGTGAAAAATTCTTTTCTAATGTTCAGACTAAACCTACTCTATTGCATCTTGAAGCCATTCCCTCTCATTCTATCACTAATTACCTGTGAGAAGAGACCAGCACCAAACTCTCTACAATGTCCTTTCAAGTCGTTATAGAGAGCGATGAGGTCTCCCCTCAGCCTCCTCTTCCTCAAACTAAACAGTTCCAGCTCCCTCAATCGCTCTTCATAAGATTTATTCACCAAGCCCTAAGCTCTGTTGCATTGTCCATCAGTGCTGGGCAATAACCAGCCCCAGAAAGTGACAATCTCAGATGTTGCACATTGCATTTATGAAAAATTAGGGAAAGGGTGCTAGCATCAATGCAAATTGAAACTTAAACACTGCAACCAGCAGAAAATTGTGTATAGGTTTGCACTCCTGGAAAGGAAGGAGCTTTTCTCCATGGAGGGAGTGAAAACAATTAGCAGTCACCATAATTGTCATCCCTACATCACAAAAGTACTTTACAAAGGCTTAGAAGTACCATTAACCCCATTTTACAGATGGGTGGGAAACAACATCATGGAGCAGCAAAGTGAGTTGCTCAAGGCCATGTAGTAACTCAGCAGAAGCTATGCAAATAGAAACCAGGTCTCCTGATGCCAAGCCTTATTCCTTGGCCCACACAGCCTGTACACAGGAGACCTGACCTAATTCCAACATATGTGAAAGCGGCATCCTCCTATGCAACAAGCCCAAGCAGGTACATGGAATGAATGAATGAGCCTACTTCTCCACTGCCCACCATTCTTGTGCAATAATTGCTCTGCAGACATTTTTGTGAGCTTGATAAATGTTTTATTTACATGGAAATGTCTCAGCTAACACCCACAGTAAACACGAGGCGGTAGTCAAAACGTTACTACATCTATTATCACAGAGAGTGGGCTGAAAGATATGCTTGCGTCTGCTGTGAACAGGCCTTGTTTTATTAGTACTGCTTTACTTCACCATTTGTATGGGAGATGAGCTATCCACTTTCACATGATGGTGACCATGATTTAAGGGCTCCCACCCCCTAAGGCTACTTATTTCTCTGTTGCACGTTTGAAACCAGTTTTAAATGACATTTGCAATTAAGACTCTAAGGAGGCTGCTGATCGGTAGGGATGGTGCAGACTAAATTGGGTGTCCAAGTCTGGCAGAGGTTTGGGAGGTGCTGCATGTACCTCGTGCACAGGTCCCCCACGCACAGGCCTTGTTCTGCCAGAGACACGATATGTTCGTTACAACAGTGGCCAGGGAGACAAGGGGCTGTTTCTCATCCTGGCTTTGCCACCATGTCTGTGTGAGTCATCTGAGGCTGGATCCACCCTGCTTCACTCCAGGTGTTTCACCAAGCACTTGGATTTGAGAGTCTCAGGTATTTTCTGTAGCTGATGGATCCATAAGGTCTCAGTCTCCCGTTGGAGCTGCCTGTCTATATCGACTGACAAAAAAAATAAAAGCCTTTACATTCCTAGTTAGTAATTTCCTTACAACTACATGATTTTGTGCAACTCTAGTCTTCAATGCTTTATTCTTTGGCTGCATAGTGTAAGATTACTAGGTCTCTTTCATTAAATGCAAGGATCATCAGCCTCAAAGTTACACAAACTGAATATGGAAAATTGAGGTGAATGGGATTTTATTTCTTCAGGATTTCCTTTGTGTTTTGCATATGTAAAATGGGTATAATGACATTCTAATTCAATGGAGATCTGCAGCACAGAGGAACTAAAGCCTGCATTACTGATGTATTTGTTCTAACCCAGATTTTATAGCCTGATTCATACTAACAACATTTATATCGAATAACAGTGGTATCTTATTTAACAATGACCGATACCACATGCTCCAGGAGTCCAAAGGATACTTCAGGTGTTTAGGATTAAAGGCATATTGGTTTCCTGCATTAGAGAATACCAGCAAGAGAAAACGCCGGTACACAGAAAGCTGCTGCCAAAATACAAATCCATGATGGATGGAAAGTGCTATGGAAATGCTAAGTAAAATATTATCATTTGTTATTACAGCTGCAGTGTAATGTGGCCATTTTTTTATAGCAGAACATGTCATCTGTTTTCTTCTTTTGTCTCAGTGCAACTTTCAGGAAGCTATAGGTGATGTTCTGGCTGGGTATCTGCATGCCTGAGTATGTACGTGCATAAGTACAGGTACTGATTTGCATGAAAGAAAGCAATATAAGTCTTTTGTATTGAATGTAGGAAATAGAGGGAGAGGTTGCTTTGTCAGCAGTCCGAAGTCCTTTGGAATTTGGCTATTCAAGACAATTTATAAACATATTCTCTGAGACACAAAAATAGCCCTAATCCTGAATGCAACAATACCTAGTGTTGTGATAGCCTGGGGTAGGGATAGTATGGGGATAATCTAACATGTTTTGGGAAAATTCACTGTTAATGAGAAATCCTTTATATGACTCATTCCTAGTCTGTCTGATTTTTATTTATGGATTTTTTTTTTTACCACTGACTAATACCTATCCGTCTCAACCATTCTTCTTACAGCATTATTAACACACCCAGTACCTCTGCTGCTATTTCACAAAAAAATAGAATCCTTTGCCAAAAACAGCTTAAGAATGTTTTGATATTTTAATAGTGCAACATTTGAGTGTTATTGTTTACCTCAATATCGACAGGTGTCACCCCAGTTCTTTGCTTACCAGTTATGAATGCAGATGTCACAGATAAACTTAAATTTGTTAGAAACAGGCAAGTATACACATGAAGGGGACAAAGGGGAGATAAAAAGAAAATCAGTGGGTCAATCTTCTGAATGTTTTAAATGGTTGTACAGTAATGTATCGGGAATAAGTCAGAGGAACTGGGAATCTTAATACATAATTAGAATTTTGTCTTAATTGGCTTAGCAGAGGTTTGTTAGGCTAGTTCATGTGACTGGAATATTGATGTAAAAAGGTAGAGCTTGCCCAGACAGGACAGAAGAAAAGAGAGGAGATGTAGTTTATAGACCAAGGACATATCATTGGCTCTGAGAGCCAGAATTCAGTGTGAGATGGACGGGGTAGAAACTGTCTTGCTGAAATAGGATGGCAGCCATCAGAGCAGCAGGATGGGCTGGTGGTGACCATCAAAGCAGCCAAGTGAGACAAAGGTCTTGAACAAATACTGGGCTATTTCAGATTCCAGTGGCTGTTGGTGGGTGGGGATGTTGACACCAAACAACAGCCAGGACAGAAACTCAGAAGGAATAGCAAATTGCTCCCAGGTTGCTCTGGGAGCTGATTTTTATCCCCCCAAATTGGGGTGGTTGATGTGAGAAAAAGCTCTTGTAGGTTCTCTTCTGGCCAATAGATAGGAATTGGTTGAGAAAATAAAACAGGAAAACATTGAGAAGAGGGTGAGAAGAGAGAGAATCAGAAAGAAAAAAGCGAAAAGGCTTTAAGAAAGGAGAAGTCAAAAAATTCATCTAACTGGTAGAAGAAAATCTAGGGGGAAAGAGTTCCAAAAATCTGACTGAGTCAACTCAGGAGCTTGAATCAATATGTGAAGGTGTCGGAAGGTTAGTAGGAGCTTGTCTGATGCATGATCATCTCCTTCTATGAAATTTAGGGAAAAAATACAGAGAAAGCAGAAGGTAAGTCAAATCAGTGGGAAATAATATAAGCACAAGCACAAGGAGCAAAATCAGAAAGCACAAAATGTTATGCAAAGGATTTACAGCAATATAAAAGCATATTGGGTAGGTGCATTAGTAATAATAACAAGAGGAAGGAAAGAGCATGAAGAAATAACCCATCAAAACATGTTTATTTTTAACTTGAATCAGTTAATTTGTTCACCATGCGGTCCTGCAAACTGTCGTACTGGCACAGACCAGCGGTAATGCAAGGGAAAGAGGGATGGCAAAGGGAAAGAAGGAGGGGCTGGGAGCTGCCGAAAGCACTTCTGTCACTAAAAGAAATGTAAGTGCAGGAACGTTACTCAATGGACAAAGAAAATAACTGATAATGGGGGCTGAAGCATTTAATGTCTAAAAAGATGTCTTTTTTCTTCCTTATAAAGATTAGCTGCAACTGGATGCCTAACAAAGTAAATACCAGGGTTGAAGGAGTGAGAACTATCAGTAAAACAAGGAAGGTACAGTAAAAATTATTTGGACCACTTAGATGTCTTCAAAACAGCAGCCTGATTAGTTCCTTACAGAATATTTAAGAAATCAGCATAAGCACTCTGCTAATAGATACTTTTGATAATTCTGATAATTTTTATAATCCCAGTGTAACGGGAATGATAAATTCCCAGTGTAATCCCTATTCCTTAACTCCATATAGCTTTTGAAAGGCCCTGAGACCTTTTACAAAGCTAGACTTAGATGAAACTGCATTAGAAATGGATGTGTTAGAAGAATTTTTATTATTTTTTTTAAGTGACAAGAGGTTCTACATGACAATTGGCAGTGGTGGCACCTTGGTCTGATTCTGTTCAATATATCATTGGTGACTGGGAAGATGGAATAAATCCCATACCCTACTATTTCAAGCAAGGAGAGTCTGCAATCAAGTATAAAAAAAAATTATAGATATGTAGAATTCAGACTTATTTTTGTAGGTACTCTGAAATAAGAAGGGCAAGCACGAAGACCCCACTGAGGAGTAATCATCTACACTATCACAGGGAGGAGTTCTGCCTGTGTCTAAAGATAATAGCAAGTTTGGGCTTAAGCTTCTAAGAATATGCCACAGTGAAAAAATATCATATTGGGACATTTAACCAGATAGATGTGCACACCAGGAGCATTCATTATTCTTGAATAATACCTTAGAAGAAGTATCATGGCCAATTTGGCATGCCATATATTTGTATGAGCAGTAAAACAGTCCAGTGAAAGGAGATGAAAATGACCAGAGATTTCAAAAATGTGTCCACAAAAGGAGGGCTGAAAAAGTGGGACTTGTTCAGCCAAGACATGTGAAGGGACAGTCTTACAGTTTGTGGTAGGAGAATATTGCTGCAAAAAAGGGACATGAATACACACTGTACACGATCACCACAAACAATACAGGAGAACAAATATCCAGATGAAAAGATCTATATAAAGAAAACATTCTACAGCCAAATGTAGATAAACGCTGGGTAATTTTCCTAAAAACATAAAGTATGCTCTTAAGAACAGTCTAAGTAAACATCTGGGTGGAATGATATAGTCATGGCTTAGACAAGGGATGGATTAGATGGCATTTCAAGGTCCCTTCTCCTTCAATCCTCTACCACACCATAATTTGTATCTTGAGTTTAGAAGAAAAGCTTCAGCCCAATACATGGAGTTTAAAAGAACTGTGAGAAGTTATGTACCACACTGTATTTTTCACCTGTTCATCTCCAAGCCCCTTACAAAATAATCTTGGAACCACTGCATCATTTAAGTTGGAAAAGACCTTTAAGATCATTGAGTCTAACCATAAACCTAACACTGCTAAGTCCAGCACTAAATCTTATCCCTAAAAGACAAGTATTATTGGGTACAGACAGAACAGAGAAGCTGTACCCTCCCTAAAAAAGTAAAACTGGATTCAGGTCTGGGCTAAAATGCAGTCCCTTGAATCCTCAGTTACTTGAAGCCATCACTGTTTCTGCCAGGATAAAATATATCTCGGAATAATAATTGCTTGTTGGATTTATCTCAGAGTGGAAAGGCTTGTCTAATACATCCTGAGTCTGCAAAACTGTCTAGGATATGGAATGTGTTTTCTGGTACATGCTGCTTTCAGGAGGATCTATGAATAATGTCCAAACCGTCCTTCATGAGATACTTGGCAACCATGGTCCTAAACCTGACAAAAAGCCAAAATATCTCATAAATGAAGTTTTTGGTGGTTTTTTTTTTTCTTTTTAATAAGATAGTGTACTCTGCTGATTTGAGCCAAATCACTCGATCTGTTTTTGATGATAAAGTCTGCCTACATCTCTAAGTAGTAGGATAGGATGTTTTTTCTAGGGGGAGGGAAGGGATAGAATTTGAAAGTGAATGCAGCCTCTGCATTGCCCAACAGCAAAGCTAGGCTGAAATCCAGAATCATTTGGGCTAGGAAGTAAGGGACTCTGCTGATAAATGCATTATGGCATGGAGACCTTTTTGCCAGCAAGCACATATACAACTGTCTGCTACAGGTTAACAGGCAAGCATCCTCAGTGCCACCTATCACGAGAACAACAGTGTGAACTCCACCTTCCCAGAGCCAAGCTGGCTTGCCACCACCTATACAAATGGCACTGCTGAAAGGGTATTTCCTCTCTGCGTCTATACACAATCCATCAGTTCAGTCTGAAAAAGCCAAGATTGTTTCAAGGAGAATATTTATACCTTCAAGAACAACCATTGAGATTCTTATTACGGGCAACAGAAAAAGATAATCCATTGAAAGTCAGGGAAGACTCATTTAAAGGCAACTAGAGCTAGGAAGGTCGGAAAATTTCACCAAGTGTATACCTGCCATATCTTTGTATATTCATGTGTGCATGTGTGATAGCTTTCATCATGAGGAAAAGAGGAGCAGCAAGCAGAGATGTCTAAGATATCTGTCTTCAATAGAAGACTAGGGAGGGAACGACCTGGCAAACTGTAAAACAATCCACTCTCAGGGAATTTCTAACCCTGCTTCACCAAAAGGCTTCCACAAGTCAAAAAAAAAGCTTGAGTCTGGGTTAATTTGCATGTATTTGAGACAGGTATGACCCTCTAAATGACAACACTATTGGTCCTGTATAAAGCTCTGATTTTGACGTAGCTGTTGCAAAAGCAGAGTAACACCCTGATCCTGTGAGACTCCTGCAAATACCAGAAGTTGGCAGCTTTCATAGTACCCTGTAAGACTTCTGGGTGTTTTCTGAAGTTTTGGCCTATGATTAATTGGTTTAATTTTGCTTAGCAAAGTTCAATTTATGCTTTACAGACACCATTAGAATTTGAGTATTTGCTTCTGTGGTGATGGATGCCATGCAGAGTTGGGTGGGAAATGGTTTTCCTGTCCCCACAGAACTCTTCAGGATTTAAAAAATATCATAGTGAAATAAAACCAAGGCCTCTTAAGAAAAGGATGAAAAAGCTCATGTACACGTTGTGCCATTAGTAATGATTTGACTTTCAGAAAAGCCACTTTGGACATCCAGTTCCTCCTGGGGGTCCCTGAGGCAAGTCCCTTTCTCTCACCCTCCAGTGCCCAAGCTCTTTATGTGAATAAATACATGTTTATTGAAGCAAGGACTTTGGTGTGCAGAATTCTTGCGTCCCAAATTAGTTTTTAACCATGGGACTAAAGAGCTTGTCTCTTTTCTGGCCGAATGAATATTTCATTATGTATACAGCTGCAAGAGGACCTCACTGGTCACCAAGCAGCCAGGTCTTTTGGGGTGAGTGGCTTTCTGCTTCACAGACACATATCTGCAGCCAGAAACCTTTTTTTCTGACAAAAACTTTAGTCAGAATCCGATGAGTTGTTTGTGGCTGGGACCAGTTTTAACAACTTTCTGCTATGTTCACATGAAGGAAAGAAAAGGATATTTCATCAAAAATTGCAGACCAACAGCTGTGTTCAGCAGCAGGTCTCATGCAAATTCAAGACGACCATGGTTTTGATTGTCAAAGTGTTATAATGTGGATTATCTGGAAATACAATGGACACACACAAAACTCTCACTAACCAAATAAAGTTGCTCTGAGGCATCTCAGACTTGTTGTTCTAGAAAAATGTGAAGTGAGTTGGATGTTGCAAGTTCCTGGCTTAGTCTCAGCCAGTTCTGTGAGCTAAATTCTGTTCACAGTGAAATAGAGCGCTTGCCCTTTAATTGAGAAAATTAGTCAGGAGTTTATCACATCTCATAAATGGCTAGAATCCTCAAGTGGCAAGATGGTCCGGTGAAAATATGTTTTATTTTTAGTGCATTGTTGCCATGCTGTAGATAAAATGCAAAGTGCAGGAAGGCAGCAATTTAAAGGAGAGCTTTTAGAAAGGAGAACTGAGAGCTGCTATTCACACCCTTACTAAATTCTTGTTCCTGTCCAAAACAATGTGATCTGAAATGTGGCGGGTTCCTCATTATTTATCTATTTACTTGTCACGGGATTCTGAAAGCTTTTGTTTTGCACATAATGATTGACTTAGCACAGTTGACAGCAAACTTTTGATTGCAGAGTTGCATTGCATTAGCACCTAGAGACATCATTTGAGATGAGGACCGTATGTGCATACAAGGCTGCAGTGACAGGCAAGACTTGTCTGATGAGCTAATGATTTATTTCAGCCAAAAATGCAAGAATATGTTTTGATACTACTTTTTAAGATGAGGAAATGGCTAGCTCAAGGTCACACGGAAGGTCACCATGAAAGACAGGAAACGAATCCAGGTTCTTGTAGCTAATCTATGAGATTATTTTTTCATCTCTGATTCACTGATGAGCAACAAAATAGTTTGATAGTAAAGTAGAGCTGAAATAAACTTGTCCTTTCCCTTTCCTCCCCTTTCTTTCTTTCTTTCACTTTTCCTCCCCTTCATCCTTTTCCCTTCTCTCTTTTTATTTGCGACGTTCTTTAAAAATTATGCCACAGTTTCTTGTTCTTTTCTTTTTTTTTTTTTTTTTTTTTCCATTTTTTGCAGTAGGCAAACTTATATTTGAGGAATGAAGAAAAGGCACATTCAAAATATGTGTGGCTTATTAAAATGATCTGAGATAGTCCCAAGGCTATCTTTTCTCAGGACATGATAATAAGGAAAACCTTTCAGCCACATAATTTGATTTAAAATAATTAGACTCATAAGTGTAAACATGTTTCATATCACAAGGTGTAGGAAGATCTAAGCACTGTGGTTTAAAATACCAATAGCTGTGCAAATCACTGAGTCTTTCATGGGGTTCACCGAGTCCTTAATCATACAAACTCCCAGGGTTTCAAGAGCCATTCAGTCTGGGAAAACAAAGCTGATTTTGAAGGACAGATATTACCCTGGGAAACTTTCTAACCTCTCTTTATGAGGTGTGTGAGGAGGTCACCAAACCAAATCAGGAGAGAGAGACCAGGGGATAGTATCCTACCCAAGGAGTTTAAAGAATTGTAAGATGTCTGCTGCAAAGACAATATGCAGTAAATCCAGGGAAACTCAAATGAGATCAAAGCCTTTAAGAACAAGTGGTGCAACTCTTGATTATGGGAGAAAGAGCTAAGGAATAAAGTTTTTGTGGTTGACTTCACTGAGAGGCAGAACTTCATATTAGAACTCCTGAGATTTATTCCCTTTTCAGCCAACTCATGTGCCCCTTGTCAGGGTCCCACAGCTGTCATCTGCTTTAAGGAGTGTAATGGGCTAAGAGAGAAAGCATGGTCAAGAGTATCTGAACTTGAGAGGAGGTGGTGAAAGACGGTCTCAGTTAGCAACCCTAGTCCTAAGAGAAAGCTAGGCACAGCCAGTATTAATGCCAGAGGAGCCCTGAGCAAAGAAGAAAGGCATTGAGCCATTGACCTGTGGCAGAATATGAGGGTGAGCTGCAGAGAACACATAAGACAAATGTGAAAAGCCAAGGACTCACAAGATGGGTGTAAGGGACAGAAAGTTTTACCTACAAAAATATAGCGAGTCTGCAAGTGCCATTTGTATCACTTATCCCTGATTTCTCTCCCCACACAGAAACTGTGACTCGGGTGACAGCATCTACTGCTCGTAAGAAAGACGGGGCAAGTATTCACTAAGTTACAACATGCCAGCCATCCCAAAACGTTCTCTATGGTTTGCTTTGTTGTTTCTACACATATACTGAAAACTGGTTACCGTACAGGAGAGTGCAAAAAGTACCCCGGGCCCTACCACTTGGTCTAGGACCTAGAGAAGTCTCTTAACCTCTTCATGCCTCTGTTTACCCATTTATAAATTAAAAGCAACAATATTTATCTCTCTGATGAGGTGTTGTCATGCAGTAGAATTTATAGAATTGTAGAAACATAAAATGATTAGAGTTGGAGGAGACCTAAAGTTTATGTAGTTCCAACCCCCCTGCCACAGGCAGAGACACCTCCCACTAGACCAGGTTGCTCAAAGCCCCTTCCAACTTGGCCTTGAAGATGTCCAGGGATGGGGCAGTCACAATTTCTCTGGGCAATCTGTTCCAGTGCCTTGCCACCCTTCCTGAAGCCTTATGCAGTTGATCTGTCTGTCCATCTGTTTGTCAGTACCCTTACTAAAAACAGTAATCATTGTTGAATTGGTCATGTTGCACAAGGGCTAGATGTCTCCAGTAAAGTATAATGAGCTACTGATATATTACATGAAAGTTAATGGGAGAGTAGGAGGAAAAGACTAAAATTAATACCCTCCAAATCTGGGGCAAGTCTCATCTTAGGCTGCAATAGAACTTTTTTCTGCTTATTCTGACACCCCACAACCACCCTGTATGTAGTGACCAGCCAGTTATCACATGTATATTTTGGAACCAGCCACAGCATGTGGTACCTTTTGCCAGCTGGTAATTGCTAGATTACCAGGCTTAGTAGAAAGCCTGGAGGCATTGAGGGTACCAAGGGGAAATGATTATCTACAGGATATCTGCGGGCTTTGGAAGTGGGATCTGAGATCATAGGGATGTCAGAAAAGAAGGGAAAAAAATGGGGCTGTTGTGGTGGAAGGGTATTGCCGATAGAGTAGAACAGACACCCGTAGGGTTGCAGGAACTGTTACTTCCCCTGCTTGTAGAAATACTTGTTAATTATTGTTAGAACATCTGTTTACTATTTTGACTGGCTCATTTCAAAAGAGTTTGCAAAATGACAGGAAATGGAACAGAAACGAGAAACACTTTTTTTTTGTGACACCCAATACTTATTTCTGAAAACAGTCATTAGTAAGGGAAGCCTCAGAAAGACATTTCAAAAATGTATATTTAACTCAAAAGTCCAAAATATAGGAATAAAATCGGCTTCATCTTTGATACTGACATTCAACAGACAACTTTGAAAACCCTGTTATAAAATAAATCTGAAAACCACAATAGCTGCTAGCAGTTTTTCGAGGAATGAAGCCATTGTAGCCATGGGATCAGGTACTGCTCCTGCTTTGACAGGGAAAAATTTGGAATGTCAAACGTTTGGATTGCTGCAACGCATACCACATGTTCAACTGATGTTCAGTCAGTAAAGAAGGGTAATTGCCAGCAGCTTTATAACTCTGTACCTCCTTCTGTATGGTGCCAAAAAAGATCAGCATTGATGTTGGCTTCAAACAAGTCTACATGCTCGCTACTTTATGATAAGGGGATAAGAAGTGTTTGGCATGAAAGCTGAATAGTGGAAAAAGGTGAAGACTGGTGATGATAATGGTGGTGGTTGGATGGTAAGGCTCAGTTTTCATGAACATAAATGGCCTTTTATGTCCAAGATCACAATTGGAAAAGGATTTGTATGTGTGTGTGTGTGTGTGTGTGGTCTCATTATTTATTTTTTTTTTAAATTATAATTACAAGAATGTCTAACTGATTTCCTAATTTGTTTAACAGTCATACACCCAGTCTAGCAAAGAGGTGATGACAAGTCAAAACTGCCAAACCAACTAATCCGCTAGTAAGTTTGCCATGAGGGTCTGGTATCACAGACTGAATTTGAATAATTTCAACATCTGTGAAAATCTGGGTAATCTATGCTTTATTCAATTACATCTCTATTCTAAGTTCAGATGTGGGTGTAAGTCCAAGCAAACCTTATCTTTTGTGCACCTCTAAGTAAAGAGCAAGAGAAAAAGAGTAGCACAAACGCTGTCTATCCTTGACTTCACTATGAAAATGCGAGGAAACTGTCCTCCAAAATATGCACTTTAATGTCATGTCATTGACTACTACTCACACAGTGAATAAGTGTTTATTTCTGGGACAAAGGCAACCCCTAGTATTAGGTACTGTGGTTTGGCCATTTTCCCTTTTTTTTTTTTTTTCTTTTTTACTCTAATGAAGTAAATCAACCAATTCACTACCTATATGAAGAGATGGGCATAGGTGTAACTTATTTTACACTGTCAAACAGATGGACCAGCAGATTCCTAAGTGCTGTTAAGCTGCTTGTTTTCTATTAAACATGGTGTCCAATCCATATAATTTCAAATGACAAGAGTCAAGTAATAGAAGTGGCAAACAACTCCACTACCTATGCATGGAGGAAAAAGAAAATTTTATGATTCAAATTCAACAGGAATAAGTAGAATATTTTGATGTCTTGAATGTTCTGATATGTTGGAGAGCTGAAAAGCTTGCAAAGTTTTTGTTTGATGGAAATGAAGGGAAACTAGAATTTAGCCTGCAAGAGAAGTACTGTGTTCCAAAAGTTCCAAAAGAACAGTTTGCGTCTTAAATCTTTTATAGAATTATAGAATAGTTTGGGTTAGAAGGGTCCTTTAAAGGTCAACTAGTCCAACCTCCCCTCAATAATCACAGATATCTTCAACTAGATCAGATTGCACAGAGCCTGGTCCGACCTGACTTTGAATACTTCCAGGGATGGGGCATCTACCATGTCTCTAGGCTACCTCTTCCAGTGTCTCACCACCCTCATTGTAAAAAATTTCTTCTTTAAGTCCTATCTAAATTTACCCTCTCCTAGTTTAAAAATGTTACCTGTTGTCCTGTCACAACAGGTCCTGATAAAACATCTTTGTAAATTTTTCTTATAAGGCCCTTTTAAGTACTGAAAGGCTGCTGTAAAGTTTCCCTGGAGCCTTCTGTTCTCCAAGCTGAACAATCCCAACTCTCTCAGCATCTCAGTTTTCACAGGAGAAGTGTTCCAGCCCTTTGATCATGTTCATGTCCCTTCTCTAGACACTGTCTAACAGGTCCATGTCTTTCTGATGCTGGGGTCCTCAGAGATGGACCCAGCACTCCTGGTCGGGTGTCACAAGATCAGTGGCATAAAGCATTGTCCCCTTTAGCCCTCCACTGAAACTTTTTGGGTTGTTGTTCTGTTTTGTTTTGTTTTGTTTCTCTGGTTGGTTGGGCTTTTGGTAGCCTGCCTGTTGTTTCCTAAGAGGACAAAACTTCTTATATTCCAGCTGCCTTTTCCTATAACGTTCACAGACTTTCCCGTATCCTTAACGTTCTTCATCCTTATGCTTGCGTGATTTTTAGACTATTTCTCAACTTCTTTTATCCTTTCACTGAATTTTTCCCTTCCAAGGAAATTTATCTGAAAATGTTTCCAAGAGAACAGAGGCCTTCAGAGAGATTTTGTTTCAAGAATCTCTCTTCTTCAAGCATTTCTATTGTCTCCACATATTCAGGAAGCATTAACATCTAAAATACCTGTATCTTGGTCAAGAGCAGGCTCTGCCTTCCAGATCTTCACACAGTGAGGTTCTACACAAACCCTCTATTTGCATGAACAAGTGCAAGGGCAGCTTTTTGTACAGCTTTTTCCATTCAGCCTTGCCAAGCAATTCAGAACTTCCCATGCCCCTGAGGGCTCTCCATAGGAACTTTTGTGTCATCAGGTCTTTCACTTCTATAAGTATTACCATGCAGAAAAAGGCTGAGGTGTACTGTTGGAGTAGTCTGGAGGAGTTTCCTCTCCCAGTGATTATACACTATTTTTTTTGAAGAGACAGCTTCCAGGACTATCATCCTAAGAAATTTTTCAACATCTGCTTTTATTTTAAATTTCAATTAAAAAGGGAAATGGGGAAAACTGGGCAACTCAGCTAGAAATATAATCCAGTGAGGCAAATTGGAAAATTATACTTTATTCTTTTAAGATTATTTAAAATTGGCCAATGAGTTTATCTAGAAATCCTGTACATATGGGATGCAAGTGTGTATGTTTATGTGTGCATACATATGAATGCATATATAAGTACAAAAGCATAAGAATCATCAGGATTTTATACATTATTATATTTTTTCCATTATCTACCAAGGATGTTTTTCCCTTTCTATATTTAAAGTGAGTTTTTTTAAGTTCATGAATCCAAGGCATCCTCGGAAGTATCTGTATATGAATTTGAGCCAAGTCCTAAGGGAGACTTGTGTGGCATTTGCACACCCTGTTGACATTTAGAACAAAAGTCAAGCCCTGAAAACATAACAAAATTATGGGTTAGCTCTCTTTTCAGTGCCTGCATAAATTAGCAATACTGTCATCCTTGTCATTTAACACTATGGCGCGTCAGCGTAGAAATTCATATTAACAGCACTGACCCACCGGTTGTTGAACCTTAATAATGGGAATAGATTTTGCAACGGGCTGCAGTGACTTTGCTTTAGAAATCTTAGCAGCACTGCAGCTTCTACCATACATTATGGACTATTCACCCAGAAATCAGTTGCAATGGGGAGAGAGAAAAATTACTGGACTGATTTTCTGTGTAGGAACACATATTTATTCTTAATTTTATTAGTGGCCCAAAATCCTTGTTGAAGCTCTGTATCTCTGCTAGGTGAATAATGCAGTCTTTTAACAATCTTAACTTTGGTATAATAATTAATATTCATCCCAATGATTTTAGTTTACCTTTTTGACAGTACCTCTTGAATTGTCTCACTGAAATCAATGTGGATGATCTGGCAACCTTTGAAAGCACCCTATCTTAGGGAGCCTGAGACTTTCAGCCTCCTTATTTTCAAAACATGCCTCTGAAAGAGCTTGGCTACAGCCCCTTTAACTGCCCAAATTATATTTAGAGCCACATATTGCATCTACCTAACAGATCTCAAGGTAATTTTACAAATCACTTCTCTCCTCCATTTACGAAGAAGTGAAGAAGACTTGAGTGCACAGTTGCTCAGTAGCAGTTGTCCACACTCCTCATCTGAAGACTTATGCTCTGAACTGCAGTGTCCCTGGAATGTTAGAAACTATACAGTCCGGAACAAAACTAAACAAAACTATCTTAATTCAGTCTAAACTCTACTGTGGTAGGTCTGAAGGGAAAAAAAATAAACCAAGAAAAAAGTATAAATATAAGCTACTGGTTATAATGTCAGTAAGGACACTTTAATACTATATATAGAGAAAGTGCATATATAGCATTAAGGGGATGGGTGTATTTTATCTTCCAACAATGCATAAAGCTGTCTGAGTGTAATAAGAATTCTCAGCTGGGCCTACCTCTGCATAGATTGCTTGCAAGTCATCACAAACTGTTGTACAGAGCAAATCACAAGACACAGATGAACAGAAAAAATTAGCAGGAAAAGCCCAGTCCTGAGCAGGGGGACCCTTACCTTCTTACTGTGTGAAGCCAAAATCCACACAAAAAATGAAGTCATATTTAGCTCTGTAATATTTCTTGCAGTTTGCAGGTCTGATAGAGCTTTTCAAAGCTGATGGTCACATGCTGTAGTTCTTCTGAAAATTCTACTCTCCAGTGGATAGCAAAACATTTAGTATTAGATATTTTTGCAGAATTACACTTCTAGCTAGTAAAGGATATCAAAAATCTGTGAAAGGATCAGAAAGCATTTAACAGTTAACTTTTCGGTTTGAGGGGAACTGAGGCTTGGAAATGCCTTGTCTAAGGACTGAAACTTCACAGTGGTATCCTCTGTTCAGATCTCTATGAGCATTGTGACTCCTCTTGGTGGCCATGGATGCTACGTGCTATGGTACCTCTCTGGTTGAACCCCTGTTGTGAATTAACATATACAGTCCAAAGCAATTTCCACCTGTGGGTAAACATATGATGTATTATTTTGTATTTCACTTCCATAAAAACATTGCATCTTTTTGGTTTGTGTTTTGTTTTGTTTTGTTTTTTAATTTTTAAATCAACTTAGGGAAAAGAAGAAATAGCATCTTTGTAAACAAAATTAAAGTCAATGTTTCCTCCCTAATCAGCAGGATGATGGACTGGTTGTAGCCCTGCCAAGCTTCTCTGTCCTCAGCCAAAAGTGACAATCCCTGGGAAGCACCTGGTCTGGATCTTGCTTTGCCTCAGGTCTTTCCCACCCTGTCCTGTCCCTCCTCAAGCTCATCCTGTTGCAGGCAGTCACTCTAATGAGTTGAAGATTTTATTTTTCATTCCTTCTGCAAGGAAAGTCACCACTGAACTGTATTCACTTTTTGATTTTACTTTATATGCCTGTTATTTTTCCTGGTTAAGGGAGAGTAGTAATGACACAGAATGTTTGGAAAATAGGATGAAAACCATATTAAAAGATATTTAGAGAGATTTAAATGTTAATTTTTTTCCCAGTACCATACCCTAACTGCAGGGATATTCCTTTTCCAGATTAATGCATACAGTGGGAAATAATCAGGGATATAAGACATGGCCCAAATGCTATTGCAAATAAAACATTTATACTGTGATCACTATGCTCTATCATTTAGTTAGCTTTCCTTGCTAAAAGCAAAAAAAATCAGAATTTCTTTATCAAGAAGGTGGAAGAAAGATGACAATCATTCAGAGAGCAGCCCTTTAGATATGCATCTTAAAACCTTCTGGCTATCTTTTTATCTTTTTCCATTTTTCCTTTTTTTTTTTTCCATTTTTTCCTTCTTTGTCTTTTTTTTTTTTTGTCTCATTTATTTCATTTTTTTCTTTTCTCTTTTAATATGAAAAAAGAAGTGCCTATGGAGTTTGTCGTCAATTTGACACAACAAGTGGAAGTCTAATTTTCCACACTTCCAATGAGATTTAAATCTCAAAGGCATGAATGGCCACTGCAGACTAACCTCATTTCTGTAATTTTTTGGCTTCAGTGCACTTGTACATGGGATAAATTTAGTCGTTATTTTCAAACATGAGCTATTAACCCATAGTTTCTGTTTTGCACAGCTGCCATCATGCCATTTCTTGAGATTCAGGTGCAAAGCATTTAACTGGTGAGACAGTGTTTAGATAGATCATAATTTTCTTTTCCTAATTTTTCCACTTTGATTCATTAACTTTTCTATGACAACTCATGTCTGTGTCAGAGATCACCAGTAGGAATTCTGCCTTAATATTTCATGCCTTGATATTTCATGGTTTTAGTCTCATTCAGCTGTCTTCTTCCATCACCGCAACAAGATCTATCCTACTAGTTTACCCTCTCATTTCTGTAGAAATGCCAGTGTGGTTATAGCCTGGTATGCCTTGGGCTGACCTTGGCTAGATAATCTTTCATATGTCCCTCAGGTTGTTATATGGGTTTTTTATCCCTTGACTTTCTTCATACTTGTGCTTGGCTGAAAAGAGCAGTTTGACTTCTGGTCTTCTGAGCTACAGTTACATGAGCAACATAGTACATCATAGCAGATTCATAGACTGAAGGAGTTTATTCGGAAGACCTGACATCCCCATTTTTTTGTGTGTGTGTTGCTTTCAGCTAGGTCTAGTCCAGTCCCATAGAGTAAGTGCTCGTTAGTGGCTGGAAGACTCCCATCTTCCCCTTCACTTCTATCTGAAAGGGATCCATTTTGCTCAAAGGCAACTCTGAGATACAAACCAAATAACAGCAGGTGGGGACCATCAACAGATTTGCCTCAATAGTGTCTTCCTGATGCAAAGTAAAACACCGATGTAGGTGCATACACGTGAGACACAGAAAACTAGTTTTCCTTTTATTTCAATCTTTATTGGGTATTTATTTGACAAAGAATCTGGTCACCTTTAGTCTTCTTGTTTGCAACAAACATCTAGTTCACGTTAGTGTCATTATTCAGTCTGTGAGGCAAATGCCACCCCTCTCCCCTTAGGAATAAATAAATAAGTACTAACATGATGGAATCTCTCAACATATTTCCTCACTCCCAATTTTTCATACAAAAGACGCATTTGGAGATGTTTTGCTAAAGCTGTGTTTACAGTTGAAGCCCAGAAGAGGCCTCGATTCACAGTGGTGTGGGTACATGTGACAGGAGGCCACATGGTCGACTAGTCTACAGCCACTGAGACTGAAGGAAAGCCAGAGACAATACACAACCTTTACAGAATCAGATTATGGGGAGAAACCAGTAGGAAAACAAAAAAGTTTTGTGAACAAAACATAAGCTTGACTTTTCTTATTTTATTTGCATTTTCCTAATAGATAATATCTTTGCAATAAATGTAGAGTTTTTCTCTCCAACTGTGCGTCCTGCTGTGAAACCTTCTTGTGTTTCCCTGCAATGGCTTTCTGGCTCTTAAGAAAAATAAATATATCTTTATAGGATTTAGGGTATTGATGGCAAAGTGCTACCAGGTTATGAGTTCTTTTACAGGAAAACTCCTGGGAGTGAAATGACAAGGATAATACCAGCAGCATGGCAGAGTATTGAGAGACCACCCACGTGAGGTACAGAGGCTGCTGCCCAGCCCTGAGCATTCAGGACTTTCCCACTACCTGTACTCTCAAGGCTTGGGGGCTTGCAAGTGTGATGATCCTGTTGGGTCTGGTCCTACGAGGCTAATGGAGAAAGTAATGAGTATTTATTGAAGGGGAGATACACTTTAAAGTTTCTGAAACTTTCTGCACATTGAAGAGAGGAAAAAAAAAATTCCATTTGGACTGTACATTTCTACAGCCTATAGCGGGCCTAGAGGGCCTCAGGCATAATATCCTGATGTTTGCAATCTGTAAGTGAGAGACAAGTAGAGAAAACTACCAGTATTACACTCGGTGTCTTAATGCCTGAAGATGATGCAAGAGGGGAACAGGGAAGACAGTTGCCGACAGATTCTTCTTCTCTCCATCAATTTATTCTGCCCTCAACATTCCCTTGACCTGTGATCCTGCACGAGTCCCAAAACCAAGCCAAATCCATGCATGATTCTGCAGACAAGTGTATATCAAAAACCCCAAAGCACTCCCTGACTGGCGTTGCAGAATACGGTGGTGGCAGGGGCGGGGGGATGTGTGTGGCTGTGCAAAGCTGTGAGCAATCAGACAGTTCATTCTTCGTTTAGGAAGTGTTACATATCCAGGCTGTGTTATTCTGGCTCCTTTTGAAATGTTTCAGCTTAAACAATCTCTGTGGCACACATCCCTTTCCTCTAGTCCTATTTTTTCCACATGTTCTAAGAGCTTTTCTGTTCCACCCCACAGTCAGCACCGAGATTTTTATAGAAATGAAAGTTACTGAAATGATTTGTGACCACTTCATTATCGCTGCTGTGCTGGATGAGAGGGTTTGGAGCATTTTTGGTACCTATAGAAATATCTTTGGATAGAAGGAGGCAGGTAACAGTCTGGGCTGCCTCCAGCAGAGGGAAGTGGTACACACGCACTTCCCAGCGTGCTCCGTCCTGCCGCTGTGCAGAGCAGCCAGAAAAAATGTCAGTCCTTGTGTTTGCAGAGCTGAAATTTCCCCCTGCCAACACAAAGGCCTAATTTAATCCTCTTCGGTTCCTCACCACAATGGTCCTACACTCCATTTCCCCTAGATCAAGGAGGGAGGTGTCTTCCAGCTGACTGTCATGTACAATATGACTTTGGTAAACAGTGGATTTTAAGTCCCAAATGCAGTTTTGCTTTCAGTGTAAGGTTTTAATGTGGTATTCTGGAGGCTACTTTGAACTGCACTGCCTTTTCTCTGAAACTCATCCACAGGGATGATGGAGGGACACCCTCTAAAGGTCTTGGGCTTGTACAGGTGGTCCCAGAGCTGCCTATAAATGGACCCATGTGAGGATGCACACTTACATTCTTGCACACCAACACACAGCTGAAGGCTGCCCAAACACGTAGTTGTGGGGTTTTTTTTGCCCCTCTCCTTTTGTGTGTCACTCTCACACCTCTCTGTCACAGGGTCCCTTTTGGTTGTACACACACACGTGCTTACACAATCTGAACAAAAATGCACTCACATCTCATATGGAAGAAATCCCTTGACCAGTTCTCCTTGACAGATATGCACTTTTAAAATATATTTGACTCTCCCCTTAGCTTCTCTGCCTTTAGAGAGAGTAGGAGCCTGCTGGAGATTAATTTATGGGGAAGATAATGTCCTTAACCTACACTTCCCTGAACTGCCTTAATACTGTTTGCAAAGCAACCAGACGACTTTGTCTCTCCCTCACCCCATCTAGAGCTGCAGGAAGGCAAGTTTTGCCTCAAGCTTTCAACCTTTTGATGCACGGATTTTCCACGCTGAGATACAGTAGGTGGGTAACAAGAAGATCCTATTAAAGTGAAATCAAGTAGCAAAAGGATTGTCAGCTCAGCAAATCAGAAACATATAGTGCCTATCCTTCCTTCACTGCATTCCTTCCTGCTTAATGCAAGAAAGAAAGAAGGAAAAAAAAAAAAAAAAGGAGGTGAGGGGAGAGAAAAGAGCAACAGAGAGCAATAGCAGTACTGGCAAGGTCTTGATATCATATGTAGGAAATTAATCTTTGCTGCTAAAGACACAGCCTCCTTAATGAAGAGGCTGCTGCAATATCATCGCAACAACTAGCAACCCACATGTTCGATTACAACAGGTTGAGCCGGTGCACGCTCCCCTGTGCCACACTCAAAATAAATCAAAACCCTGTACCTGAGGCTCCTTCATTTCCGTGCTGAGATCTACTTTAATGCAGGGTTTTCATGGTACCTTTCTTCACCAAGAAGGGGCTGGCAATGGCTTATTTACCTACTTACTTATCCCTGAGCTATGTGGCTTTTATTTGAATAAATTAAAACGGCTGTTTCAAGTGATGCTTTTAGCCTCTTGAGTCTGGATCTAATTCTCAAAAGAGGTTTTGCTTAAAACCTGCTTTTCAAGTTTTCAACCAAGTATCGACAGTCTGCAGGATGCAGTTCTCTTAAAGGACTTTGGTGCCCACGGGTAAGAAAAACATCTCATCCTATCTGGCTACCTTGCCTGCTTTTAGATTTCCTATGTATTTGTGGCAGTCTGAAAGTGGCTTGTTAAAACAAGGAGACTTTTCTTTTTCTGTTAAGTCGCTTTGCTTGTTTGCTGTGCATGACTACGATTTTCAGCTGCTGGGAGTTACTTTAAATCCACTGCTAGCAGATATGTTTATTCTTTAATGCTGTAATAGAACTTCTAATATTCCTGAGTGGATACACACAATTGCTTTGCTTTGTGTGACTGATTCTCTCTTCCAGGACATCAGTGGTAAATACTTAAAACACTCTTATAGTTAGAAAGTTTGATTTTAGCATCTAAAACAAAAGAAAATCTCCACTTCTGGTTTTGGAGAGGAGGGGCGTTTGTCAGTTTTTTTCCAGGATCTCAGCAGCAGCGATGTTTCAGGGGCCAAGTGCTCATTTGTGTAAGCTGACTTGACTCTGAGGCAAGGAAACCTATGGTTCATCAGAAAAGCTGCCCATTTTATGGACATAGGGTGATTTTTTTTTTTCCCATGTGTGTCTAGGAGAAGAAATAAAAGAAAAAAAAACAACATCGTGCAATAGAAACATATTCCCTAAAAATATGTGCAAGACAGCTTTCTTTTTAATACACTGTAGACTCTTTTAAAGGTGTTGTCCCAAGAACAATAAAACATAACTTGTATTAAATTTGGCATGCTGTTATAGTGAACTGTTTTTTCTCTGTAGTTTAGTGTTTGGTTTTTTTCACCATGCCATGCATTGTCACTGTGTTTGAGCTATATTGTATTTTTACATATGCACATACATTTGGAGAGGGGCGAGAGGAAAGCATAAGGATGGTAGAGAGCAGAAAAACAGAGGTTCCTTTCATTGATGGAGTTGCCATGTGATCATCAGGACAAGGGTGCAATAGATGCCATCAGAGCTCTCAGCGATGCTCAGGACACAAGAACAGAGAAATATCCAAGCTCAGGCCCTTCTTCAGGAATGTTGGGTCACTATTTACTCCTGTGAGGACCTAGAGCTCATCATACATCATGCCGGGCTCTTCAGCGGCTGCAAAACAGTCCCTGACTAGAGGTCTGCATGCTTCATACCAAGTAAATTCGGGACAGTTCTGTTGCAGGCAAGTGGTTTATTCCAGATCTGGTCTGATGCACCTGAAATAAGAATCTGGACTTAAATAGAATAGTTATGATTAATATTAGTATTATCATCATTGCTATTATCTCTGTGTAAACAAAATACCGCATACCATGACGAAACTGCTGCTTTTATCTCTCTTTGTAATGCCTCAAATCCTGTAATCTAATTGTTACACATCCTTGCTCAAAAGAAAGGCTCAAATATTAGCTTAAGGTTGTAATAGCAATTAGTACTGCAGAAGCTTAAGCTATCTGTGTAGATCACAGGGTTTGCTTACCACATATTTTATCAGTAGGTTAACTTGGGCGCCTTATCATCTGACACTGGAAATCCTGAATTCAGCTGATTTTTTAGATGTCCATCTGTCCAGAATGTTTGCACTGAATGCGCGTTAAACACAGAAGGGAATGTAAGGGATAAGGGAAGGGGGGAAATTGGGAAAACAAAGTGCTCTGGGAGTGGATTGGTACTAAATAATGATCAAATGCATTTGAAAGAGGAATGGCAGTGGGATCTGCTTAACTGATGGTAGGACTGAGTCAGAAGTAGGTTTTCATTCTCCTCTGTCAGAACACGGGTAATAATTCACTCTGGAGCATGGCGCCTGCCAGCTGGACTCAGAGGTGAACAGTGCAGCTCCATTGCCACGTACAGCAGGGAAATTCCCACACCAGAGATTTGGAGACTGGACGGTCTGACTTTAACACTGTGGCAAATTTACTGCACGCCTTTACTAAGGCATATTAAATTGAACTTTTGAAATGTAATCCAATTTGTCATCTACTGCCTCTGTTTATTGGCAGTGGAGAGGGAATAATAGGGCTCCTTCCATAGGTTGTTCTCTGCTCATGTCCTGTTTTTCTGGTCCTTTCTGAGCCACTCTCTATTGGTAACCATCTGAAACAAGGTATGGGATTATGGAGACCTTTGCCTTTAATGAGAATCATTGTTCTTAGGCTCTGAAGATAAAAGAGAAGGAAAGTACTCACTGGAGAACTGCAGAATCATAGAATGACGCAGGTTGGAAGAACCTTAAATATCATCTAGTTCCATGGACATGGGCAGAGACACCTCTCACTAAATCAAGTGGCTCAAAATCTCATCCAATCTGGCCTTGAATGCCTCCAGGGATGGGGCATCCATGTCTCTGGGCAACCTGGGTCAGTGTCTCACCACCCTCAGGATAAAGAATTTCTTCCTAATATCTCATCTAAATCTACTCTCTTTCAGTTTAAAATGATTACCCCTCATCCTATCACAACATCCTCTGATCAAAAGTCCCTGTCCAGCTTTTCTGTAGCCCCTTTAGTGACTGGAAGGGGCTCTAAAGTCTCCCTGCAGTCTTCAACCCTGTCCTCCAGCTCGGGAGGAACAAAGTTGCTCTGTTAGCAATTTAAATCACAAGTCCCTCCTCCACAACATCATACCCTCCTTTCTTTCTTTGCTTCTCCACATCAATAATATAGTTTTCTCTTTGACCTCAGCCCTCACCACGTCTTCATTTCCATATTTTGTCTATCCTTGTACACACGTATTCCCTCTACAAAAGTGTCCTCTCCTCCTTTGCTGGCTAGCCAGATGCATCTTGTGAAGATCCAAGAAGTCACTAACAGGTAGCTAAACTGGCCACTTTGCATGTGCTGTCTGGCCAGCTGGCAGCCTGAGTCAAGCAATTAGCTAATGAGCTTATACCGCCACCTTTCACTCAAACGAGCGGTGCTTTGTCGTTCTCTACCTATACCTCTACTGATTTTCATAAAACATGGGATATTTATATCTTTTAAGCTTTTGCCCCTCTAGAGAATGGGGTGAAATTAGCCACCGGGTTTAGAATATATTGCTGGGTGCAGGATTGACAGATGGGGAGCCAGATGGACAGACAGCACTCCTATAAAAGCCTTATTTCCTAAGGAAAAGAGGCCGTTGGGTCTAAGCACTACTAGTGTGGGGTTATAGGATGGGGGGATTATGACCCTCATTAACAGATGTCATGTGTCGGGAACTTTTGCAGGGAGATGCAGAGAAAAAGTAAGTGAAGTACCTCATTTTGTTTTGCAGGTGTGAGTTTAAATCCTGTTTTGTCTTCAGTAGATCCACAGCAAACTGGGGTAGCTACTCCTCCAAATGGGAAAAGGAAAAGAAAGGCAGATTTGTCACTAGCTCCATTAGTCCTTTGTGTATTGTCATTTAGAGGAATTCATGTGGCTTTTCCTAATCCGACCCAATAGGCTCATGAAACCTTTTCTGATGGTTTTCTTTACCCAGCCCAATAGGATAAATTAAATAGCATATTAAGACTTTAGTCTCTCATCCTGCAAATGACTGAAACCATCTTCTGACCCAGTTGCATTCTGAAAATGGCTGGATCAGACATGATCAAGCCTAACAGACAACATAGCCTATACCTAGGGATTTCAAACAAGAAAAAAGACCATGTTAAAATCTACTGTCTACTGAATCCCAAACCCACCACTTAAACATCACTTTCTAAAGCTGAAGCTTTATGTGAAAATGCAACAGCAAAAATTCAACGTTTGGTCCCTGTTCGACACATGATTGAGAACCAAATCTATAGGATCAACCTTTTATTTCATTTAGCCTCTTAAGTACAGATGGTAAATTTTGTAACATCCCTCCTTTGTAGAATCCTCTGACCCTTTGTGAGCTGGAATGTGAGATGAGGATCGTAAAGGAAGCGAAAGGTGAAATGCCAGAGTTGGGAGGATTGTCCCGTGCAGAATTGATGGGAGAGTAAAATCAAGCTCCGGTGTTTACCAGCTTCTCCCCAGGAAAGTGGGGAGAACCCTTGGTTGAGCCCAATTTCCTGCTTGAAGAACTCTTGATCAGCAAGGATGCTTTGAGTTGTCCGGCCTGCAGTGTTTATCTGAAGGCAGGATGCTTGTTTGCAGACGTTGACTGCTGTGTGGGGCAGCCCTGACACTTTCAGCAAGTAATGTCACTTGCTGCATTTTTGAAATAAATGGCCTTGCTTACAATTTCATTCCAATTTGTAGGATAGCCATGAAAACATCTCACGCTTTTGATGCTACGTATAAAGTTATCACAGCTAAGGGTATCCAGTACAATAAAATGAACACAGATGCTGTTGGAGCATTTCAGAACAACTTTCACTCCACATTTTCCAGTAATCTGATGCGCCTTCAGTATCAAAAGCTTTGTAATCATTCTTCTTTCTTTTCTTCCACTGAAAAAGTTCCTCTTTAAAAAACATCAGGTCCAATCTTCAAAAATATTCACTGACTTCTGAGGGATGTTCTCATGTCTCCAAGTTTGAAGTTAGTGCAGAAAATTTACTTATATTGGATGGCAATCCAAATAATCTTATTTTATCTGAAAGTATATAAAGGTCATATCAAAATTTCATTGGAGTTCCATCCTAGGAAAAAGAAGTTGCTGGCTTATGAAATTCTGTTATAAATGAATTTTGCATCTGGTCCTGAAAATGTACGTGATTGTTTCTTTGTGACCCTTTGCAATGAATAAAAGCAGGAGATGTGAGTAGAGATGTGCAGGGTTAGATCTGTTGCTTTTTATATTTTTTTTTATTTCTATGACATTTAAATGATAAAAAACCAATTTCTGCCCTTCCTTAACCTCCAGCAACCCCACTGATTTCCTTGTTCATTCCAAATTGTAATGAATGACTTTACACACTGGGGCCCTTTTCTTTTTTCTCTTCCAGATTGAGTGTCTCAACCCAGACAATGGGCTCCTGCCTACACGAGTGTACGACTGGGATAAAACCACTGATTTTACCAGACGTGCTCCATCGTGACTGAGAGCCAAAGCCCATCTGTGATCCACAAACTTTCATGGAGAGTAAGCCAGGGAAGAGCATGCAAGTAAGCACCATTTATAACTCTTTAGAATAGTCTGTGTTTGTATCAGCCCTGACTCATGGTTTATACACATAGGGTATGTATTAAATATCGCTGTACTTGCACTACACGGATCTATTTGAGATAATTATGGCTATTGTACTAGTAGTGGGACATACAGTCTTTAATGCATTTATCCTCACGACATCTGATAAAATGAGGAAGTATTTTTATCTCTATATTATATAGGGGAAACCTAAGCCTAGATAATTTTCTGCTACACCAGGGAACTGACCCTGTATTTGCCAAGTTGAAAGCCAGCACTCAGACTGTTGGTCTGTCTTGATATAAGCAGTACAAATAGGCACAGAAAACAGCACTTCTTGTAAATCGGGGGTACTGAACTACTTAGTTGTGATACAGCAGGCATGATGAATTGCTTACTGTTAAATGAAGTGTTTGGGAATTGTCACGTACCCACAGAGAGGCTACGCTATTATTAATGATGCACAGGGCATATATTTCAGCTTATTCTTCCATATCCATATTGACTCTGGAGTGCAAACAATAATACAAACTAGATTTTGCCTGTAAACTAACACAATTTATCTGGAGAACAGAGCAGAAAACGGGAGGAGAGCTGAATTGCTCCCCATTCATGTGCGGTGACATGTCTGCTAGGAGAGGTGGTCCAGAGAAGGGGACAGAGGAAAAGTCAATGCTATTTACTTCTTTGTTGAGGATTCACTGACACAGGCTCTTGGTTGAGCTCTAAAAGATTAACAAGTGATGAGAATGCGTATCAGAGCCAGCAATTGCACTAAGATCTGTTGTGCCGTTACCACAATCTCACCTTTTCTCTATAATCATACAATAATATACTTTGCCAACTCAGAGGTCAACAATCAGTTCAATGCATGGAAAAGAGATGCCTAAAGTGAAAGTGATGGGGAAGTGAGGGCTCTATTCTGCTGTCTCAGGGGTCATTCTTTAAAGGGGAAGGAGGTGTCTCTAGTTCAGACTGTTTTTCTAGTAAGACCAAGGCTGTCTATAAGTTAAAGAGCTGGCTTTTCATTTCCTGAGAGCATCTAGCATGTGAATGGGACTATTCATATGAATTTTGCTATTGCACAAGCATAAATCTGGAGTGAGTCATTTAAAGTTAGTTGAGATAGGTGGCCTTATTGGAGAATAAGGAGATATTACACAGTTGTCTAAAACAGCAGATTTCATCAGAAATAAAGTCCCCTTCACAATGAGATTATGGCTTGAATATGAGAGCCTTCCAAGTTTTATTTTATTTCAAATATTGTTTGATATGCTATAGTATTTCATTGCAATTTAACAGCAATTCCCATTCACATAGCTATTCTAAATAGGTTCTTATATGTACCTATTACTTTGGTAGCCAGGTTTCTATATCAAATCCTGAACATTTCATTATTATTAAAAATATAAAAATCATCTATTCCATCCATTTTGTACCATGAGGTGAGTAAAATTGGATGTGAAGTCACAGTGCGGTAATAGGGTAATTATTGTTCGGAGGTTCTTCTGATATACTTATGGCCAGTTGTATTGAAGATGTATTATATTACGGTTGTTCATGGCCATTTTATCATGCACTGTGGATTAAGAAATATCCAATCTATCCCATGGATTTTAAAAAAACATACTTTAAATTTTTAGAGAGGAAAATATGTCTATGAAAATGCTTAATTTGATCCTCTGGGCAATTTATACACTTCTTGATATGATCTGCACTGTCTTGATGAAGATCTTTTTCCTCCTTCATAAGACATCAGTGGAATTTCCGGAGACAAAAGAGTCCTCGTTCCACTTCATTAGGATGAATGAACTAGTATCTCGTTTGAAGTTGGCCACATATGGTATATGCAGCATGTTTACACAATACCAGAGCATGCACTTGAAGAACAAGTGTCTTCCACGAAAGCAGCCTCATGAAATGATTTCCACAGTTAAAAAAAAAGAAAGAAAGAAAGAAAGAACACATTTACAGAGTTGAAATATAAATAATTCATAGGGAAAAAGAAAATAATAGGCTTAGGAAAGGGAGAATAGAGACCTATACACTTACAGGACCTTCCATCTAATTGCCTATAAATAATTGTCTTGTATATATTACCCACAACAGAGGATGGTCTCTGACAGTGTGATAAGCCTGGATGTCAGCTGCAGAGCTCAGCTGCTGTTTGTAAATGGTCTTAACTGTGCTCTTGATTTTCCTGTGCTTACTGTATATAGTTTTGTTTTATTGGCACTGTACTGTAAGCATATTCTGCACTATGCAAATAAAAGAGCTGAGAAGCATATGGGCCGAATCCTGCAACACTCACTCAGGCAAATGTCCAATTCACTTGATGGGAACTTTTCCTGAGTAAGCAGTAGGAACAGACTCTCAACTCCATCGTGTGCCTCTGCCGACTTCCCAGGTATCGCAGCAGACACTGGTACTTTGCAAACAAGGAAAGGAAGTTTGTAAGGCCTAGTAGTGTGGGTAGATGTTCAGTTCTGTCCTCCTGAAGCCCACAGAGCCACTGAGGTGTTACAAAAGGCACGGTCAAGATAGAATGATCCTCTCCAGCCTTTAGCATCCTGCTAGAAACCAGATATTAAAAGAAGAGGCCCTATAAGTGATAACACATCTCTGACCTGACACTGTAGTGCACTTCATTGTACCAGCAGTGGAAATATTTCTCTGGGTCAATGCAGATTGAGTTAAGGTGCAGACATTCTTGGAATGAGGAAAAAGAGGAGGGAAATCCTGGTCTTTATAAAAAGCCTCTGTGACTTCTGCTCCACCACTCTGCTCAAGAGCTTTGGCAGAGAGACATAAGGGAACTTCAGAGTGGGAACTTCAGGATTCATCTCTGCATCTACCTCTCATTCAACCCTGCCATCCATCACACAGCAATGAGGGTTCAACCCTCAACTATGCAGGTAGATAAAAGCTCTGTTTTATATCCTGATCTCAGAATTACACAGTGCATTCTCCAGTGACAAGCAATGTGTTGTGGACTTCAGGTCCAAGTCCCACAAATATGTATAACTTCTTATTTAACTCCAGTTTTGTCTACATTGCTCATGACAGCCTGATATATACCAGAGAAGCTGGATTTCTTCGATCTAGCTACCATGGGAACCAGTGCAGCAATGATGCCATGGTACAGCCTTCAGCACAAGCCCAACAGGGACCGTGGTTACACACCTGGGGCTCGGAAAATGCGCTGAAGACTGGGCTGTGTGTTTTCAGTGGTAACATCAGTTTAATAGCTAGACTAATGTTAGTGGTGGCTCCCATATCTTCCTTTGTCCTGCGGCCATATCTTTTCAGCAGCATCTGATTGGAAACTTAATATACAGCCTTTACGTGCTTTATCCTCATCCTCACACATCTTTAAAACAAGAATTATTAATTCAAATAGAGGCTTAAAGGTCTAACCCTCCAGACCTGGTTTTTCAAACCCTTTTGTACATGGCTTTTACCCTGCCCTAAAGAGAATAAAAAAATAAAAATATAAAAGCAGCTATTCTCATCAGGAAATGTTGGCAAAAAGGGTTTAATTACAGAAATCATTTTGCTCCCTATGGAGAAAGCATGAAGAATGGCATATTTCCACATTTGAATTGCACATTCATCAGAAAAAGAGTGATTTCCCCTTAAGAATGTTCTGGAGGAGTAGAAAAGAGCATTGAACCCTGGGGTGTGTATTATTTCATAGTTTCTGAAAGGCAAATGGTTTCACTTCCATTGATTAAAATATATGAGGTTTTCCCTCTGGATTACTCTCCTGAAAGTAGGGAAAAAAAGTAATCTTTAGCGGTGGCTGTCAACTGGTACAACACCTCTTGGCAAAGGGTTCATCTAACCAACCAAAGACACTTCTGCTGCTCAACTTCTTCAGTGAGAAACCTTTGACCACAGGCAATGTTGCTAGGTTTTTTTCCCCGATGAACAGCAAGTCAAGGATAGGTGTTTTCATTGTTTTGTTGGAGCAAATGTCAATATGGAAACACAACCTGACACCAGAACTATTAAGTGCTAATTTGAGCGGCAGCTCCAGGACTTGCTCTCCTTGTCTCTTAGCACACAAGGTCTAATAGGCTCACGCATTAGTCTTTTCAATCACCTTCTTGTTCCACAGATGTGGCTTCTTTACAAATTGGGCAAAAATACTATTTGGAAGAGAGTTTGACTCAGTAAGCTCTGTTCACAAGGAGCCTTTCAGACACGCAAAGCTACTGTGTGGTGCAGAACACAGGGACACTATGGCAGGCAGGTGAACACTGACATTTCGCAAATGTATGTCTTCATAAACTATGCTCCAAATTGGTATGCGACACACTTCTGCAAGCACGGTAATTCCCTGTGAATTGAAGCAGGGGGATTTTCCTAAGCAAAGTTGGTTTTTGCCCATTAAATTACTATTATTTTTTTTTCTTATTCCAAGAGCATCATTGTCTAGTTCAGTTAACAAGGAAAGGCCAATTACACACACAGCGCCGATCTGTTAAACTTGGATTTACCAACAAGAATTCCAAAAAAACCCACTCTTCTACTCCACACTTGGGTTTACTTGTTTTCTTTTAATAACACTACTAGAGTATAAAAAAATATAAGTAAATAGCTAGAGTGAACAGGAGGCTCAAATGGAAGAATTTCAAAACTGCAGGAAAGCACCACAAACAAGTAAGAGCACTAAGAACAAGAAAAAACAAAAGTTATATGCAATTGGAAGAGAAGATGTTCCATTTCCTTTCTAAAATCAAATGCAAACTGCTCATGTGACTGATTTAGTATTGAACAAGAGAGGGAAAATTGCCTCTTGGCATTTAAATGGAAATGTTTCTTGTTCAGAAATTTTGGAAGCTTGCATACTGTATGATTTTTGAAAGGCTTATACAATTACCATTGAATTTGGATGTGGTCTATTCCTAACAATATATATATATTTCTCAATTAAACTTTGCCCTTCCAGAGACCTGAATTACCTTTGTCTAGAGTCTAGATTCCTGATGTGGAATATTTTCCAGACACAATAAAACCAATGCAAATGTATTTTATTTTTAATATGTATGTCTGAAAAAACAACAGTGAAGAGCAGACGCTATTTTGCAAAGCAGACTTTTATGTCAGGAACTCTCCTTTTGTAAACTGAGATTGTGTTCTGATTTGCTATGCACCTTTTTACCCTGAATTCTGGGTTTGGATTAAAAACACAGTCTTAGCTCTTGCTTTCCACAAAAGCT